>OY282640.1:24975135-25575135 GCA_958299015.1 Tetanocera ferruginea
ACCATTTTTCAGTTCTAAAATAAAACCACATATACTGCTGATACCCATGACGGTCTCCATTCTCTCCAACTCTCTCCGCTGCCGGTAAATAACAACACGCCTTAACCAAAACTTAAACAAGCATTCAGCGCTGCTCATTGCTTGCCATGACAATTTATTTTATTTCTGCTCTTTTCTAAATAAATTTGAAATATTTTTGTGAATTCTTTGAAGTGCACTAGCAACAGCAGCAGCAGCAGCAGCGACACAAAAACGACAGCAACACATTTGTTGGCTATAACTGCTGCTGCTACTGTTGTATTTGTTGCTGTTGCTGCAATATTAACAATGAAATGCCGCATCCTGTGATTCCCAACAGGAAGCAACTAATGTGCGCTACATTCAAAGTTGTTAAATGAGTCAAAGCAGAGCAAAATGAAGAAAAAATAAAAACAACAAAAAAAAAAAAAAAATGGAGCCAGCTAGGCAGGCTATTGTGTGGTAGACTGAGAGGGCAATACATATAAAGCATTCACGTTTAGAGAGAAGAAAAATTACATTTTATTTCTCAGCCATAGAATTTTTCAATTTCATTTCGTGACTCAACGTGAAAAGTGTTAAGAAGAAACATTACGCAGTCAGTGAGTGTGGCTGCTGCAGTATGCGTGTGTGTGTGTGTGTGTGTGTGTGTGTGTGTTTTTGAGAGTTTGTGTGTGGCTGTGGGAATGTGTGCAAATATTTTTAACATTTTCATTTCCGTTTCATGTTACATTGTTATGTCGCGCAAATTACAGTTGTTGTTACCGCTGTTGCTGTTGAAGTTGGTGATGGTGCTGCTGCTGCTACTGTTGTTGTTTTTGTTGTTGTTTTTGTTTTTGTGATTTGTTATTCGCATTTGTTGAGTGCAATTTAAATTTTTTTGAACGCAGTGCTTCCGTAACTTTTTGTTTAGTTTTTGCGATATGATTTTTATTGCAGATTTTCTGTGCTTGCGATGTCTTTGTTTTAAACGTGAATTCGACGTTTGTATGCTTTCAAACTTTTCGATGTTTCTTTGTTTACAATTCAAAAAATATTTACTGTCGTTACTACAAATGCCATGTTTTAGATACATCTAATGTTGCCATATTTGGTGTGATTTAGCTGTGCTTATGGCTGTGATGTTTTTGTGATTTTTAAAGTTTCACAAAAAATTCATTCATTTAAAAAATTCTGCAGTTGTAAAAACAGTGGGTATCATATGCCAACGAACAAGTCGACGAACCGATTTTGGATCCAAGAAATTCGGTTTTTCAAATATCTACAAACTACGAGTAACTCGAAGAATTATCGAGTTATTCAAGTCATTCTGTATCAGGGATGGGAAATGACTTTTCCGAAACTGTACCAAATCGAAATAAAAATTGTACTTTTTGGCATCAAATTGTACTATTTTTCTTTTCTCCATGAATAATAAACTTTTTTTATGTATGTAATATATTATTTAAAGTAAAATTAAATTAATAGAAATGGATAAACAGTTTAATAAACATACACTGTTAAATAAATATAATATTCTACATTCAGTTTTTAAATTTTAATCAAGTTGCGGTTACCCGAGCCGGCCCAAAAATTAAGTTTTCAGGCAATTCAATTTATTTGACATTAATGCCTTGGTGCTAGAAAGAGCTGATCAGGGTGGCAGTTCGTTTGAATGTATTGTAAATCAGGGATGATATTTGTAGTGGATATCTACTTTTTTACCTCCTTTCGATTTTCGAAAGTCCCCAACTCTTTTTAGCCCACAAAAAGTACTTTCGGATACACTAATCATTAAAAAAAAGTACACGTCACGCATGATTAAGATTTTGTTCTCAATATTGAAAACGAAAAATTGTTCGGTTTAACAGAAGATTAAAGAGAAGTTTAACAGTATTTATTTGGGTTATCCAATCGAAAAATTTTCAGATGGATTTTCAGACGGACGAATCGTCTGACGATGAACAGAACGAGATGATAGAAGTTAAAGAGTCAGATAATGTCGTTGATGTAAACATAGAAGACGAGGAAGATAATAGCTAGGATATCGGCAGCAACGGATATCAAGTACGTGCTCGTCCAGTTAACATTTTTGGCTTAAAAAAGGTGTAAAAAAGATTCAATTGGCATCGGAGAAAGTGAATCAGGAATTACAAAAATATTTGAGCCATTACGTCATTCCTAAGAAAGCAAGAATTTTCGCAGACTTCGGATTTTCAACTGATTTGATTGCAACCGATCCAGAAACCTGGACTGAGCGTGAAGATTACCAAGAAGCGCAAGGAATATTGAGTAATCTACACGTTGTCAACGACGCCACAAAAAGAGGCGTAATATTAGGAAAGAATCTTTTTGCATCAAGTCGTCATCGAAAATCGAAAGAAATACATATCCATCCCATGAAAAAAAGAAATTTATTTGATTAAAATTGTCTTACAATTATAAATAAAAAATTATTTATTTCTTATTTACGACAGGTATGCTGTATTCTCGATACAAATTTGGAGAAGAAAAGTTAAGTTGGGTCGGTTTCTCATTTCAGCCTATTGGAATGCACCCTGGGAGCGATGGAAGCTAATTTTAGAAAAACAGTTTTTTAAAAAAAGCATGTATAGGTGGATATAAGGCGATAAAATGTTGGAAAGAAAAAACCCGGATATTAGGGCAGGTTTGTTCCTGAAAAATTTCGGAGAAAAAAATGTCTTGGGGTCGGTCGATCCCCTCTAGGGATTCCCTTTAGGGACAACACTTGGGTAGTTATGAAGATTTTCGGTTAATTTGTCCACTTCCCACCAACCCTTAACACTTATGCGTCACAACTTAACCCCATGCCACCCCGAATTTGTTTTATTTCAAAACCAATTTTTTGTTAAACCTCACAAAATTCAAGGTTTCTGGGTATCAAAATCGCGTTACTAAAGATCTCCAAGTATTACTGTCCAACCCCTAGTTACTTACTTACTTACTTAGATGGCGCTTACAACCGTTGATCGGTTTTGGCCTGGTCTAAGAATTTGCGCCAGCCTCTTTTGTCGTGCGCTTGCTGGCGCCAGTTGGAAACTCCAAGCGTTGTAAGGTTATCCAATGCCTGGTCTTTCCAATGGAGATGCGGTCTTCCTCGTCTGCGCTGGCCACCGCTGGGTACCGAATCCAATATCTTTTTCGCTGGAGCTTCGTCGTTCATTCTCTCGACATGACCTAGCCAGCGAAGCCGCTCAATTGTAATACGCTTGACTATATCCACGTCCAGGTTTGTGATGCGTATAGTAGGACGGGCATGATTATTGACTTATAGAGCGTCAGTTTTGTTTGTCGAGAGAGAGCTCTGCTTCTCAATTGCCTACTGAGCCCAAAGTAACACCTGTTGGCAAGAGTTATCCTTCGTTTAATCTCAATACTGATATCGTTGGAGGAGTTAATGCTGTATCCCAGGTAAACAAAGTCCTTCACTACCTCAAAGGAGGTGTTGTCAACAGTGACGTGGTTTCCAAGACGCTGGGACTGCTTGTTTGTTGACACAAGATACTTCGTTTTATCTGCGTTCACTGCAAGACCCACTGCAAGACCCACCCCTAGTTCCTCAGCAAAAAACAAAAGCTTATTTAATAATACTATTATCGCCTGGGGTCGAAATTCGACTAATTTTTTGTTTGCCTTTTTATTATTATACATAGATACAAAATATTTGGTGCACTTCTACTCCGCACACTGATTCATAAAAAAAAAACAATTATCAATATCGGTAGAGAAACACGAGAGAAAATTGTTCTTAACGCTTATTTATATATAGATTAACAAAAGGTACTTTCACGTCCGAAAAAGTACTTTCAGAAGAGTTAAAAAACTCCCCTCCAAAATGATCAAATATCATCACTGTTGTAAATATGGTTGTAAAAATTCACAAAAAAGGCACTGAAACTTTAAGAAATACAAAAAAAGCAAAGAAAGTTGATATGACGAAGACCAAGTGTATGAAAATGTACTTAAAATGTCTTCGTGGTACTTACGTACTTTTTATTATAAAATTGTACTAAAAAAGTACAATTGTACTGAAAAACCCAACACTGTTCTGTATCATGTTCTCAACTTTTCTCTCATCTTTCTCTATCAATAAAACATACCCAGTAGGAATTTCAGCTAAATGAAACTAATAGAATATATAAATAATAAAATATGCAATAAATTTTACATCTGATGCCAAAATCTTGAAAATTAAAATGGCAGATAGGGTTGCCACCCTTTGTGAATCTGAATTTTTTTTTTTAATTTTTTTTATTTTGACAAATTCCGTGCAAATTGGGCTGTCACCATTAAATGTGATTTAAAGAGTTTTAAGCATTATCGAATCTGTTGTCTGAATTTTAAAACTCAAGATGGTGAACAGGGTTGCCGCTTAAGCTTCCGATTTTATATCGCCTCATATATGATTTTCGTTCACTCAGAAAAATATCAGAAAAATAACAACTGTAATATTAACAGTCAGCCGATGTTATTTCAAATCACTGTTAGATTGAATGATTTGCGTTTATTTTTATAAAAAGTATTTTTGTGCTGTTTAAATCATCTGTCTTCTCCAAGCAATAATTTTTTAAATGTGTTTTGCTATATTTATCTTATCGTTATCAATATCTGAGTGGAAGTGTGCTAGACTGTCATGCGGAGGACGTGAGTTCGTATCCCAGCTGTGTAAGTATCAAAAATTTTAATTTAATAATTGAGATTCTAATTCTGTTTCATTCTAATTGGTCAAAAGTAACCTTCAAAATAAGTTTGCTTACAATCTTAAAAAAAATTAAACATTTAATTTTTTATTTAAAAAAAAATTTGCAAAAATCTGTATTAAGGTAGGACATAACATTCGCGGCAGAGAAAACAGACCTTTTTTTTAAAAATTCATAACTAAGTCAAAAACAAACATTTTTCCAAAATTTTGGTTTATTATTGTAGAGAATTAAACAAATTACAAGAAAAAAAATTAAAAAAAGTATATTTTTCACTCCAACATGGTTTTATAGAGCTCCAAACTGGTGGCAGAGAAAAAACGGGGTCTCTTGGTTGCAGCGCTGGGAGTCTCAAAAATTGTCCGATCTGGAAAAAAACGACTTTTTTAAATCTCAAAAAAATTGGTTATCGTATGACAGGAGTTTTTTATTTTTATTTTTTTTTCAATTTTTGGTGATGTTCCATGATATAATTACTCCAAGGTAGTATTGACGTTTCTGTTGGAAACGGACGTTTGTCAAAATATAACAAAGAAAGAGAGCGCTCACAATCCGTCATAGCATACAATTAATTTTCACTGGTCACATTCAGCGTACCCAACAGTTGCCAACTGCTAAGTCAAAAATTGATGCACATAAATCTGAAGTTGCGCATTAAAATGCATTTAAAAATAGAACATTTTTAATTTGTCGGTAAAATTTCCATTCGTATTTGATACAAAGCTTGATATTTCATAAACTTTTGTCAATTTTTCTGAAACTTCAATACCTATAATAGCGCTCCCCGATGTGTTGCTGTCACAACAGTTGACATAGCTGAATGCGGCCAACGAATATAACAACGAACAGCTGTTTTTGACAAGGGTTCGTTTACTTGTAGCTGAGAGAATCAACATTTGTCAACACTACCTGGTAAAATTATTCTATCATGGTGATGTTCCAAATTTGAAAGTGTGTTTTTTCGAAAAAAATATTGACTTTAAAAATTCATAAAAAATCGAAAAAATACAATTTAAAAAAGCTCGTGTCATACGATAGCGAATCAAGTTTAAAAAAAATACAAAAAAAAATTTCGTCAAAAAATGAACTCGCTAGTGCCGCAACCAGTACGAAAAACATGGTTTCGAGATAAACGCGTTCAAAGTTTGTGAACAAAGAAAAATGCAAAGAAACATAAAAATGCGCTCTCACTAATCCGGCTGTAACTTTTTAACCCGTAGAAATTTTTCCATGAAATTTCTTAGAATCTTAAGAATATTTACTAAAATACAAAATTATAAAAAAAACGATTTAAAAAACGGCAAATGTTTTTTCCCCACTTAAACGTTTTCAGAAATTCAAGAAATTTTACAAAATTCACGAACTGGAAGTACACATGAAAGCTAAACGAAATACACCTGTAGTTCCAAAAGTTCACTTGCACACGTGTGCACGGGTTCACGGATTCAAGTTTTCATGACTTTCACGTACCTAAGCTAATAGGCATAAATGTGAAGAGTCAGTCTTTGGTTGTAGTTTTTAAGTATTTCGAATGGTAAGATGAATAAACGATCTTTGACAACGAAGTTCGACCAGTTGAAATATGAATTCTTGCGGCAATTGATTGCATCCAATTCGCCATAGTTTGCCATTTTTAACTTAATTAAAAGTTGACTAACATTTTGAGTGATTGGTGACCAACTCTGCATTTAAAACAATTTCCTAGTGGGCATTTTCAACAACTCAAATTTTATTGGGCATTTTCTCATAACTCAAAAAACTAACAGTTGCTTTAAAACTCGAGTTATTCGATTCAAGTTTCAAGTCGAATTATTCGACTCCATATTTTTTGTTGTAGGTAAGCCCTGAAACAACTGGGCCGGATTTTATGAAATAAACATTGAACTTAAGTTTTGTGCAGCAAAGAGTTAATTTTTTTTTTAAAATTTTAATAATAAATGTCTTGAATTAAAGTATTTGGTTTAGTTTCTTTATAAATTATTCTCAATGCCACGGATGGCTTGGATGTTTTCTCTCCACTTGTGCTTGTTATCTTAGCACTAAAAGAAGTTCTCAAGCATTGTTTGCTGTCTAAATATATGCAGTAGTTTCTAATAAATTTAAAGTAATTTATTTTAACAATATATGAATATACCAGCGCATCTGCAGACATATTCTTGAGCTATTTGTTTTCTTAAATACGCCTAGAAGTGTGCAATAATTTTTGAGAACCATTTATGAAAGCTTAGCGCTAAACGTAGACCAGCTTACAAGCATACAAATACTTAAAAAAACACTCAACTATTCAAGGCCAGCAAAAGTATTTGCAACAACACCTATATTTTTCTATGTTCTTATGTATGTGTGTAAGAAAGAAAACGCAAGAAAAGAAAAGAAAAAAAATATTAAAAAAAAACCATAACAAAACTAAATGTCATGTTTAAATTACAACAACAACACTTATCAAAGTAATCATAATAGCGCTTCAGGAGACAAGCGCTTCAGGCAGCAACAGCAAGAAAAAGTACAGAAAGAACGCAACAAAAAAACTCAAGCCGCGTGTGCTCGCTTCAACATATCTAGACGCAGCAGTAGCATCAGCTGCAATTTCTACAACGCTGCAATGTGCAAACATGCAGTGCACACTTTAAGCAAGCAGAGAACATCTTCACTTTTGTAAGTGGAGGAACGAAGAACGAACGGCATTAAGGGGGGAATGGCATAAAGAAGAATATGAACGCGAAAAAAAAGACGAACAGCTGAGCTCGTGCTGCTGCTGCTGCTGCTGCTGCAAGTGTAAAGTACTAACAGCAAGCTGGCAAAAAATAAAAGCAGCAAAAAAAAAAACACTAAAAGCAGCAAGTATAATAATAACACGCTTGTTTATGATGCATACTTTTAGGAGCTGCTACTCGAAAAGTGAAGAGCACAGATAAGCGCTGAATAAATAGCGAGGAAATGCACAAAATGAAGGATCAAAATTAAAAGATTTAACAAGCATTTCGTTAAGCAGCGAAGGATTAAAGCATTTAAAACATGCACTGCAACGTTTTAAAGATTTTAACAACTTATGTGAGAGAATTTTGTAAAAAATGATTAAGAGATAATGCGAAATGAGAGTTTTTTAAGAATTTTTCTACTGTCAACTGAAATATGATTTTGGAGCTGATTTTATTAAATTTCATGCATTCGCATTTTTTTTTAAATTAACTTATAATGCTAAATATGTAGCTTTTATTAAAATTTGTTTTTATTTTTTTTTAATATGTTTTTTTTTTTCAAATTAAATGTTTAATTTTTGTATCATTTTGAAAATTTGATTCTGTGTAAACTGTAGTTCCTTTTCAAGGAATTTCTTTAATTAAAGTACTTAAAGTAATGTTTCTTTCATATATTTATTATTAAAGTATTTCTTCCTTACAATGAATATTTTTTTTTTATTTTATTTTGTAATTTTTGTGTTAGTGAAAGTTATACATTTGCTCCTCCTGGACAAGCAATTGCTTTATTAGTCTGCTATTAAATTTTATTTACTTAGCTAAGCTGAGGGCTTAGTTTTACCCCCAACTATTAAATTTAACTTAAGGTGAATTATGTGTAAACAAACTCACATAATTCGCCTGGATAGTTTCTCTATTTTTTTTTTTGCAATCATCCAACTTGCATGTGCAAGTTGATGAAATGCCATACTTACTAAGCACTTACCTGCATGTATAAGTTTATTTATGTTTTTATTTTATTTTTGAAAATTTTTTGTTTTTATTTTTTGCTTCTTCATAAGAGAACAGAATTAGTTGCACTCGTAATTAGCTGCTTTGATTACCTTCCTTGATTATAGCTGAACAAGCTAGCAATGCGGCGGGCACCTGCATTGCTGCACTTGAACCTTGCCAACCTCATCTTGTGCGTGTATGTGTGTTTGTGTGTGTGTCTGGGACTAAATGACTGTATTTAATGTTTCCTTAATAGGCAAACTTTTCACTTGCAACGAAACAAAACTCTCAACCACTGCATTCTCAGCCGTTGGCGTCGCTGTTTTTCTGTTTTTTTTTTGTTCTCTTATTTTATTTTAAGTTTTGGTTTGTTTGCTTCTTGTCAGGTGCCCATATTTCGGAATGTAATGCAACGTAACACAACGCAAAAGTAAACATAATTTAACTCCGTTTACACTTTGTTCTGTCGTTATAAATTTTTACCGTTACTTTGCGCTAAGAGCAGCACAACGTCAACGTAGCAGCAATGAAGCAACTTTTCATGCTGGCAACAACGACAACGACAACGACAACGTAATTGAAATTATTTGCACTTTATTTATTTCATGTTTTATCCATGTTGTTGTTGTTGTTGTTGTTGTTGTTTCTGATGCTGTTGTTGTCGTGTTTGTGTTGTTGCAAAGTGCAATTCACAAATGATGATTAATTAGTTGGGTGTTGAATGGGCCAACCCTGAGTGGCTGGTGCCTAAGGGAGTGACAGTGCAGAAATGCATTCGTGGCATTTCGTTCATCATCTCACGAATCAGAGCAGAAGAGAAAAATTATAAGCAAGCAATGAAAAATGTTGTTGTACAAAAACTACAACAGCAACAACAACAAAGAAATACAATTTAGTCAGGCTGAGTGGCGCAAGTGTAACAAATTGTCATTGCGTGACATTTTGTAGCAGCGTAACATGACTTAATTGAAAATGAGCGTCAGAGAGTGCATAAAACTCTTTCAGTTGATGATACTCATTCACACTTAAGTGAGAAAATAGGATATATCTATCAAAAATCGAAAAATAGCTTCGTTCAATCATGGTAGTTTGATACAAATTGAAAATTTTGAAAAACTATCAGTCAAAAGCTTGTACAGTTAACTTCATTCAAGCTTTCTACACTCAAAGAAAAATCCTTGACAAAAGCTTTTGTTGACTCAATACTAACACTGTGCAACTTTTTCGAGAACATCGTTTTGGTACTCCTCTTGATAATCTCTAGAGAAAGTAATTGCTGCAAACTAGAAATTCTGCATCATTACTTCTGTCTACTTATTTAAGTTCAAATATGAGGTTTACGATGCGTAACACAAATTCAATATTCAGAAAAATACCAAAAATAAACTATCTTGCCGGAAGATGGAGATGTACGTCCTTCAAGGTGGGAAAATCGTACATTCGCGGCAGAGAAAACAGACCATTTTTTTAAAAATTCATAACTCATTGTCAGTCAAAAATAAATATTTTTTAAAAATTTTTATTTATTATTGTAGAGAATTGAACAAATTACAAGAAAAAAACATTAAAAAAAGTGTGTTTTTCGAAAAAAATATTGACTTTAAAAATTCAAAAAAAATTCGAAAAAAAATTTTTAAAAAAAGCTCGTGTCATACGATCTTAGAATATTTACTAAAATACAAAATTATAAAAAAAGTCGATTCCAAAAAACGGCTAATGTCATGTCCCCCGTAAAACTGAAGCGAAAATAATATGTCTACAGTTGAATCGTAACTGTCACTCAGCGTAAGATCTAGTAGCGCAAACGATCAGAATTCTCAGTACCGACCGAGCGATCCTTAGCGTTTCGTATGTCTGTAAAACTCCAGGAGTTTGGGCTTCAGACAACACTGAAAAAGCTGCGATTTCAAAGAACAAAGAAAATCAAAGATGAAGGAAGTCATGCAAAGACAAACGAAGCCAGACATACACCGAAGGTTAAAGTAAAAAAATTAGAACAAACTTCACCAAAAAGTTAATTCGCTGTATTTTGTTGCTACACAAAATGGCATCATACTAGAGAAAAATGATATAGACTTCGCTTGCTTTTCTCTAAATGCGATTCTAAAATTTCTCTAAAAATGATAAAAAGCTTCTATGAAAAAGAGAAATATATAAAACATATCGTTTTTAGAGAAAAGTACTTTTTATTTTTGAGAAAAGATTTGTTTGTATTGATAGTGAATTTTTTATCAAAATATAGGAATAATTTTTCATTTTCAATAAATTTTTCTCTAAATATAAATGTGAAATTTTTGGTGTGAGAAAAATACTTATCATTATTTGAGACATTAAAATATTTCCATTTCCTAAAAGTAAAGAAATATTTCTTCGAAAATTTGAAAATTTATTCTAATTGAAAAAATTTTATTTGAAAAAGAGAAAATTGCTATTATCAAAAATTGAGAAATTTTTTACCGGAGCAAGATATGTGTTCTTTTCTGAGTGTACGAATAAAATTAAAAACTCTATTTACAAAATTTTAATGATAATTTTATGCATTTTTATTTTATAAAAAAAAAAAACAAATATTCAAGTTATGGTGGTACCTATTGAGGAAATATGACGACAAATTGAAATGTATACTCAAATATGGAACGAATTGTCCTTTTGGAGATCTATCCAATGACATACTTTTTCTTACGTTCGGTTGAAAACTGATAAAGTTATACAAAGAAGACCATTTTGGGTCCACCTGAACACAACATTTTGTATGGTACCAAAACCATCTCAACATTAGTTTCTAATTGAGGGCAGACCCGGCAAACTTTTTTTTCCATAGGGTTTTTCCCACCTGAGTATACATTTTCGTAAACGTGAAAACGGATTTCTCCAGATCAAGGTATAGGGTGTTTAGGTTGTGAGCTAATACCTTGCCTCAAGTTTGCCCATTGAAGAGTTTGAAGAGACCATAGATGCTTTAGTTGAAGACTTTTGAGGGACGTTCTTATAGAAGACAACTTAAATGCTTGGGCTGTTTAACGGGCAGTCATAGTACAAACCAAAGGGGTTTCTTACTTCTCTAGGCATTCACTTCACTAGACGTTTTGCTACTCAACACCGAACGGCAGCACTCTTTTAGCAGTGCAGTCGGTACACTCCTTTGTACACTGAGGGAAAAAAATGCTGTTATATCAAACAAATCAGGGGTTGAATTAACAGATTTCACTGTTAAATACCATGCAACAATCTAAACTTTCAAATCAACAGTCGGTTGACTGTTGCACGGTTAAAAATCTTGGACTAAATTTTAAACTTTTTTGGATTACATATAGGACACGACCAAAAAAAGATTATTTTTTTAATCCAATGAAAAGTTTTAAATTTTTCAATCAAAAAAGGATTTATTTTTAATCCGCAAAAAGTTTAAAATTTCTTTATCCAAAAAGGAATCATTGTTAATCCACAGAAAGTTTAATTCCAAATTCACTGCTTTTGTTGCTGACGCTGCCACTGCTAGATTGTAATTTGCAGGTAGTAAAATACGAAACAGCTGATCACTGCCGCTGCCACTGACACAGCTGCTGCCACTGCCACTGCTGCATTGTAATTCAGCTATTAAATAACATTATTACTTTTTCTTGAAAATACTACCTTAATGCAAATTTGTAGTCCAAAAATAGTCTTAAACTTAAACTTTTTCGGATTAAAAAAATTAAACTAAAATATGGAATAAAAAATAGTACTTTTAGGATTAAAAATTCTTTTAAACCAAAGCTTGGATTAAAAACTAGTCCAACATTTTTAACCGTGTGGACTATAGAACACGAAACCCGTATAAAAACTTATTTATTGATTTTTTATCATTGTTTTGAAAATTCATGTATGGCCGAGTGTGGTGATGTGTGCCTCTAGTACTCGAGTGTCCACGGTTCAAATCCGGCAAGACCAACGAAAATATTTTTTTTTTAAATAAAAAATGAAATTTGCAATTTTTTTCTGCAAGCAACTTATTTTGAAGGTTATTTTTTTACCAAATTATTAATGAAACAGAATTATTATTATTTCAATTATTAAATTACAAGTTTTGATACTTACACAGCTAGAGTTCGAACCCACGTCCCCCTGATGACGGTCTAGTGCACTTTCACTGAGCTATTGGCAACGATAATATATATATAGCAAAACACATTTAAAAACTATTGCTTAGAAAAAATAGATAATTCAACAAAAGCACAAAAATATTTCAACATATGATTTTAACAGCACAAAAATACTTTGAAACGTTCATTCAACAAAGAAAATTGTTTACTTAAACGCAAATCATTCAATCGAACAGTGTTTTGAAATAACAGCAACCAAGTGTTAATATTACAGTTGATATTTTTCTGAGTGTAAACCTGATTTTCGCTACTAGTTAACTTGATATGCAGACTGGTTAAATGGTGCGAGATATCGATACACACAGCGATCGGCATACTATCACATAAACGTCAGGTACAAAACCGCGTTTTCAAATTAATAACTCGAATAGAGTTACTTACCGAGCTGACTCGCTGAACAAAGACATCTTCAGAATAATTACGGCCGACATACAACTCGCCAGCAGAGCTACGGATATGGCAAGGCAAGCCACAGGCCCAGTTAGATGAGCTTAAGACGTATCTATTCTTAAAACTTTAAAAACATACAAGGAATGCCTTCAAGCTAGAAGAAGATATTACTGCGAAAGAGGTGCCCACATCGCGAACTCTACCGTGTATCCAATATGACCTTGGACAAAGCTATTATTAAGCAAGCGTGAGTGCATCCTGATGCTTTGCGATGATACAGAACATAGCCCGTGGGAACGACCCACAAACTGGTTACAAAAAGCTGACGGTGTTCAGAAAGCACGCTCTTATGGACCCACAACTACTTAGCATCGTAGTCAGGACCACCAAGTTATTTCACTCCACGAGGCAGATCTACGATCTACATCCAATGCTGATTACAAACAAAGTTGAGCTGGTGACAATTGTCCAATCTGTCAAATCTGTCAAACACGACAAGGCACCAGAACCAGATGTTATTCCTAACCTTGCGTTAAAACATTTGCCCCGCTTTATAACACATACCTGACGGAGGTCATATTTCCAGCTCAATGAAAGACCCAGTGACTCTGGTACTCATACCAAAAGGCAGCGCCTTCACTGAAGACCCGTCAAGCTATCGACCGATTTGTCTGCTTGATACAATAGGCAAACTCTGCCGCACCACTGTAGCTCTTCCAGGCACACGTTTTTGCCAAAAGAAAAGCCGCAGAGACTATCATGTTCAGAATTGTCCTAGCAAGCAAAGACGCACTAGATACATTGAACACTTCAAAGAGAGTGTGGAAACGAGTTGGTAAATGCCATAAGCGCAACCAAAGGGGGGTTTCGGGATTTAAGCTCCCCCAAAAATTATTGTAGTACCAAGCAAAATAGTATTCAATCAAAGTGAGTCACATGAAAAGCAATCACACTTTTTATAAAATAAGTGAAAACCCCAAATTTATATTTCAAATCAATTCTGGTTGATGCATAATATGCTAAGTTAGTCATATTTTATTCCTTCAGACTGCACATTAAGCCGTATCGATTTATGGAGAAAAAAAAGTGAGCCGGACACCGACTCAAAAGTAAGAAGTACTCTTAAAAACTAGAAAATATTTTTTTTTAAACACCTATAAAAAATTTATTTTTCTTGATATTCAAATGCATTTAAGATTATTGGAAAAGTACTGAGCTCTTCTTTCTTTTGGTGTATCGTATGGTGTTGTTTAATCAAAACTGAGTAGTATGAAAAATGCGTTTTTTATAAGTGTTAAAAATATAAATATTCGAAAATCATGAATTTTGTACTGGAGCGATATCTAGCGGACATTTAACTAAAAACTAATTAAAAGAAATCGATTTGCGTACCTAAAAACTCATATGTACCCATATCCAAAATTTTTTTAAGTGTACCATGATAATCTTTATTTTTTTGATCATCTTGGGAATTCGTTTTCTGCAGAAAAGACGTTCTGAAGAACCAAAACCGCTCCATGCGGATTTATCCGATCCAAACAAAATTATACAGAAATTGTTTTTAAGAGTCCCTCTAACTTTAAAGTCAGTGTCTAGTCAAATTTCAATTTCGATCCGGCACATGTTTAATTTTTGTTATATTCTGATTCTGACCACTTGAAGGGTTGTTGGCAATACTTCGATTTGAGTTATCTTTTCAACTTCTAGCATGGAGGAAACTTGAAATATTTGGAAATAAATGAATTCAAAAGTAAGACATAGTAAAAAAGCCTAAATTTGAAAAAAATCGGTCACTCGCCACTGAAAAAATCAAAGAAATTTCCCGTTAAATTGAATTTTTCGTCCTTTTTAAAGTAATTTTTAAACATCGATAACACAAACTCTACAGAATTAAGTTTATAGTGAAGTCATGTGATTCATTATAATAATAATTCCGATTGACTTCCGAAAGTGAGAAAAAAATTTACAATTTCTAATTTTCCATCGTTGTTTCCAAAATCTGTTTCAGAAAATTTCTCTAAATTTTTAAATATTATCCGATATTAAGAAATTATGGCTTATTAGGTAAAAATATGTTGGTTTAATTTTTCTTCTGTTCGCCCATCCAGGGACATAATATAGTTATACGCCTTATTCATAATCTTCCATTGGATTTTCAAAATCAGTTTCATGAAAATCCTTCAAAATTGCGCAAATATTAACCGATTTTGGAAAAGTGTAGGAAAGACCTATCGTTAAAAATATATTATTTAAATTTCGTCAGCATTTGCACATTTTCAAATTCAGGCTCTTTGTTTTCCATCCCAAGGTGTCAGAAATTTAGGGGGTTTTTACTTTCGGAATTGAGCATAATTAGTGCTCACTAAAGGACGAATTTTAAAGCTAGAGCCAGCCAAGTGGGTATTTTTACAACGAAGTGATGTGTGGATGAAAAATTTTCATTGCACTCAGTAAAAAGTTCCAGAGAATGCTTTCCTCTAAATGTGGTACTAAAAATCTCTAAAAATGATAACAAGCTTCTATGAAAAAGGGAAATATATAAAAATATATCGTTTTTAGAGAATAAGACTTTTTTATTTTTGAAAAAAGATTTCATTTAATTGAAGAAAATACTTCGCACAATGATTTTTTTATCAAAATTTAGTAAAAATTTTTCATTTTCCTTAAATTTTTCTCTATAAATTAGAATTTTATTTTTTATATTATTTATGAATTATCGAAAATAGAGAAATTTTGTTATAGAGAAAAATATTGAATTTTTGCTGACCTTATTGGGACCCGAGTAAAAATGAAAATATTTTAGCTTAAGCCTTATAACCTTCGTACAACTGCCAAATAAGAAAAAAATCCCTTAAACGGCCTACAACTGGTGCTTGCAAAATATTTTGGCCGAACGGATCCTAAACAACGTTGAAGCCAGTTTATTTTAAAACGACCGCTACCACTTCTGTTCATCTTCTGTACGGATAGAATGTCCTGACAGTGACCGTTTTAATTAAAAAAAAAAAAAAAAAAAAAAAAAAATATGGTGCTGGTCATGACTGAAGTTTGAACAAGGAACCATTAGTGCAAAAATTGAACGCACTAACCACTACAACTCAGCCGCTGTAATAACGTAAAATTGTTTTTATATATAAGTTCTACATTTGATAAAATCCCCTCCAAAAAAAATTTCTGGTTGCGCCCCCTGGTAAATGGACTAACTAATAAACATGCAGGGCTGAGATTAATGCTCATAGAATACGTAGCTCTTTCACTACAGGAATTGTACAAAAACCTCGAAACTAAAGCCAAGCAAGCAGTGAGTCGTAGATGGTAAGATACGGTGACATGAGAGATTTTGAGCAAGGAACTTGACCGAGTTTTTTTTATGATCAATTGTGTTGTGTGTGTTATTAAATGTTTGCACTCCATTGACCTTCATTTAAAATTAGATATACATGTTTAATGTAGGGCAAAATATTTTGTTTTTTAATTCTACTCTATATCGACTTCATTCCATCAATTTATATCTATATCATACCAATGCAAACATAAATATCAAATAAGTCTTTTTTTGAAGCGCTTCACTGAAAACGTTCATTTCGCCTGTATTGCGCATGGAAAAAACTCAAATCCGAACAAAAATGTATGAATTATTAACGTTAGGGACCATATATTTTGGCTCCTAGAAGTGCAAGACAACGGTTTGTTTTCATTTTTTCAAGTCTTTTGAAATTGTAGACTTTCCTTGAAACTCAGATTCAAAAAATGTAACGTTAAGGACCACATAAACGGGTTATAACTTCAAAACAATAAAAGTTCTAGGAAATGTTTATTCACATAAAATTAAAGTGGGGCGGGCCTACTTTCATGTAAACATACAACATTTGTTGGTTTTATGGAATGTTTTCGATATACAGGAATACCTCGCATAGTACGGTTAATCCGTTCCACCATTTTGCCGTACTATTTGAAACCGGACTAATCGAGGCACTCGGGACCAGTGCGCCTATTAACAGGTCATATACCCCTATGAAGGAGGTTAAGGGACATTAAAGGATAATCAAGTCAAAAAACGATAAATTGTTACACATAATTTGTTTTTCTGCTTTTCTATAAAAAAAACGAGAGTGTCTTTTTACACAAGCTTTTACACAAGCATGATGTCATCGCAATTTTAAGCAAAAGACAAGAAAGTAACAATTTTTTCGAAGAAAAAAAATTTTTTTTTTGAAAATTTCAAAACCGTACTATAGCGAAACCGTACTGGTCGAAGCAGTACTATGCGAGGTATTCCTGTATTTGCAAAAATATGCGTTCGAATGCAACTTTAAATAGAAATACATAAATGTCATCTTAATTTAGTTTTTCATTGCCTATTTTTTAAAGGCATACCTTCCTTCCAAAAATGTAAAGTTAAATACCACTTAAAGCTGGTTAGGTTATATCTTTAAAACAAAGCAAGTTTGAAGAAATATTTGTTCGCATAAAATTCACGTCTTAAAGCATACTTTCATGTGCACAGACAAAATTTGTTAGTTTCATGGAATATTTTCGATATATTTGAAGAAATATGCGTTAGGATGTAACATATGTAGCATACTAAAAAAAAAATATAAAATCAATAAATTTAGTCAGTATATTTATATATTTAATGCGCACTTATCCATTCTGAAGATATCCTCGTAAAAAAGCTTCGGAAACACTTCTCACAAAGCAAGCAATACAACCTCTCTCACAAAAATTTGGAGCAGCTCCTTCAAAATCGAGGAGGACAGTTTTTTGCTCTCAAGTTAAAAGTTCGGAGTTCCTTCGAAGTATCATAGAGGGTGAATAATACTTTCGCTCACAAGTTCAGAGAGTCTCCCCATCTGAGTTTCGAACCACAAGTATCTTAGCGGCGAAAACGAGATAGTACTAAGATAAGACCTCGACAAATTACTTCTCCAAGGCTTAATAGTCATAAAAATTTTTGAATTGACTGCACAAGTTCATTCGAAATATCAAAGAGAAAGAATAATATTTTTGCTCACAAGTTTAGAGTGTCTCCTCATCTCAGCTTCGAATCATAAGCATCTAAGAGGCAAAAATGAAGTAATACTCAGATAAGACCTCCATAAATTGCTATGCAAGAGCTTAAAGCAATGCACGCAACACAAGTTCACTCACTAAAATTTGAGAATTGTAAATTGAATTAAATTAAAAGAATTGAAAAATTTGAGAGTTTTCTCTACTAAGCTTTGAATCGCAAATACTTACGAGGTAGTATTCAATTTCTCTATAAATGACTTCGCAAGAGCTTAAACCGAATCGAGCAAGACAAGCTTGCTCACAAAATTTGTTTGCCTTCACAAGTACGTTCGAAGTATTATCAAAGGAAAAAATTTCAAACCCAGTATATTCACAAGTTTAGAAAAAGTGATATACAGATGAAAACCTTTAAGATCTCGAAAATGCAACCTTTTGGAAGTACAATTTTTAGTTGGGGGAAGGGATATGAATGCTTTGAACGTTATTATTTGAGTTTTGAATTATTTAAAACTTCCTCATTTGCTCAACTTGTTAAAAACACGAAAAGCCTGATTATAATTTAGTACGTTTGTGTACCTTATTTTAAGTATCTTTTTCTCTGCACGTTGTTCATATTTGTACCATCATAGTTTTAAGCTATTTATTTTAAGCTTTAGGTTTTTATGGTATTTCATGCTGACTTGAAGAAGATGATGAAGAAAAAGAAGATGTAGAAGAAGAAACTTTTGCTGCATACTTTATGGCACTTTTAACAATTTATATGCACAGCCCTTAAAATACTCGACTTTTCTGCATATGTGTTGGCTAGTATTTTTGGAATGTGTTCCTAATTCTTATGAAAACTTCTTCAGTGTCTCAAACGCACACATACTTGTGCATATTGAAAAATATAAATGCCGTCGTCACACTCAAGCATTCGGTGGTTGGTAAAGTTTTTGCTGCGCAAAAAGCTTCACAATTTCTATGTTGAAAACTTAAACCAGCATTCAAGGTCACATTAACTGGGCTCTGCAGCATGACACACTTGAAGAGCTAAAACACACACACCGACTGACATTCAGCAGCACTAAATTGGGTACATATATTATGAACATATCAACACACAAACACACACACACATATATGCATATAATCATACAAAAAAAAAAAAACATATGCTCTCATATGCACCAACACATGCTTAAAATGTTGTTAAATAAAAATTTCCTGCTAAAATATGTTTTCTTTCCGCTGCTCATTGATGTTCTTGTGAATTTCTTTTACCCGTTCTGGTGTTTTTTTTTTCCTCTTTCACCATTTATTTTGCCAATACAAACACACATACAGTACACATTTGCAGTTACAACCATAAGCACAGTACTAACACACACCTACATGTATATAAATTACAACACATTCTCGTAAGTGCATAAGTGATGAGCAGCCACTTGAGTCTGTGTGCCATTTAAACAGTTGACATTCACACACACACACACACACACACACACAAACACACACACATGAAGTTTCATAGACTGCTACGTACATATACATTAGCCTTGCTTGCTAGCTTGTGCATATATTTGAAGATTTGTTTTTTGTTTTTTTTTTTTTTTTTTGTATTTTTTTATGAGTAATAAAAAGAGGTTTGTTTAATGTCAGATATAATGAGTTAAATAAAATGCATTAACAGTGCTGCCAAGTTCAGTGCAACTTGTTTAAATTTTATTTGAACTAAGAAATCACTTTCATCTCAATTTTTATTATTTTAACTGTGTGTCAGAAATAATGAGAAGCCTTTTGATATTACGAGAAATGAAGGATTTGAGCATTTGAAACAAGCATTTTATTTTACTTTTATTCACCTTTGAACTTTATATAAAGACTTTATTTACTTTGACGAAAACAAGCAAAAAATTAAAAAATATTATAAAATGTTAAAATAATAATATCTACACGGCAGCCGAATAAGTTTTTGTTGAAAGCAACAATTTTGGTATTTCATAAAAAAATAAATCCTATCGATCCAACATAAAAAAAAAAAAAATTGTTAAAACTGTTAGAGAAAAAAAAACAAAATTTGATTGGCTCAAATTTTATGCTTTGAGCCAATTTATAACGCATATAAAAAGCACAAAAAATTGCATACTACAAAGCCGACACTTTAATCACACCTGCACTAAATAAAGCTGTTCATATTTTTTTCGAGCAAAAAAAAATGTTGTCAACAATTTTTTAAAAATATACGGCTTTAAAAATATATGCAAACACATAATAAAAATATCAAACTGTTATCTACACTAAATAAGCGACAACTTTAATTATATTTTTTTTTTTTTAGATTTATAAAAAGATTCAGTTAATCAAGCTACGTTTGGGTTTAGTGGCACTTTGTTAAAAATTTAAATAATTTTTTTGAATATAAATAAGAGTAACACAAGATTTTAAGCATTGAACTTTACTATATTTAATTAATATAGCTCCTAGAAGTATGCAATGAGCATTTTTGCATTCATGATAACTGAAAATTTTTACAGATAATGAACTTTAAATAGCAAATAATTTAAATTGTATCACTGTTCGTTCACAAGGTCAAGAAGGTCATTGACAGATCATATGCAAAGTATGTGTTAAAGTTTCAAACATCGAGTAAAGATAATGAAATAAATTTATTCAATTAATTATCATTCCTTTGCATATCAAATAAATTTTCAGCACATACTTTCAGGCTAAATTTTTTTGTCGTATAGCATAACTTAAAAAGTTTTGAAAGCACTGTAATAGCACAAAATAATTACAGTTTGAGTGGTATTAGGTGCAAAGCATGACACTCGCCTTTTTTTGTATCAAAGTAGAACTAATTCAGGAATAAAGTCTTATCAATTTATTTTTAATTAATATTAACTTAATTTTACGTGTACAGTTTTCATAACGCATTTTAACTCTCAACGTCTACTGTCAGCGATACTTTTTTTATCTCATATTTTGAATATAACTAAAAAAATTCTTCTCTACAAAAGGTGCGCCGCCATATGAGCTCTATTTTTTTAGGCGTTCCACATCTTTTGTTGTCTTTGATTAAAATCAATATCTGCTTCTATCACTTCATAACTCAAACCTCTGTTCTGCGACAATAAAAGTTTTATTCATATAACATGCTAGTTGGTCACTCCTTATTTTTATGGCTTTATTAGCTTTTGGTTTTTATTAATTTTGTATACATTTTTTTTGAAAATTTTATTGAAAACTGCACGAAACTTTTCAATAACGCTTACAGACAAACGCAGTCGTTTAAATGAATATCATTCAACCAAATCGAAACAAACGTTGTCACACTCCACACTCGTGCAAACAATAAATTTTCATTAGCTGCAAAAATATGAACAAACGATTGCTTGACATGAAAAATTTGGCAAAACACAATGTTTAACGCTGTTTTCGACTGTGAAACATACAATATTTTTTGATAATTTTGCTAGAAAATCTCAATGGGAGGTTTTGTTTGATGTTTAATTAAGATTTAAATAGAGCAAATATAAAATTCTATATTCAAAATTATAGAATGATAATGCAGTCATATATACTTTTTTATATTTTACTCTACACTTTCATATAAATAAGATAAATTGTTTGAAAGTTTATGGATATGTGAAGGGTAAATTCAAAAACCCCTGCAGACATTTCGTTGGAAATTCCCAAACGTAAACTTTAATCTTGATGGATGCACATAGGCTATATCATAGCGTTTTATAATTTATATTTCAACCAGGGATCGTACCGGTTATGGTTTTTATCAAAAAAGTCAAATATTAACTGTTATTTTTTAACTTTGATTGTTTCCGACAATAATAAAAGTTATTTTGTGCCTTATATTTTTTCGGGCAAATATAACAGTTACTTTGGACTTTTATTTTATCGGTCAAAAATAACAGTTATTTTTTGCCTTTTATTTTTTCAGTCAAAAATATCAGGCAATTTGTGTTTTTTCAAAGGCCATTTTACTGACAAAAAAACTATCGATACCATTATTTTAGTCTCATCGGTGATCACGTTTAACATATGGTATCAAAAGTTTTTTAATCGGACAAGCGGCCTTTAAAAAAACCACAGATTGCCTGATATTTTTGACCGAAAAAATAAAAGTCACAAAATAACTGTTATTTTTGACCGATAAAATAAAAGTCAATGGTAACCGTTATTTTTGTCTGAAAAAATAAAATGCAAAAAATAACAGTTAATTTTTAACTTTTATAGAATCAGTCGAAAATTTAAAAGGCTCTTAATATTCGTGAAGCTAGGCCATTTGTATCATAATGGTTTATTTGAAAAAGTCCTTCGACAATTTTTTCATTGTGTCTTTTTCATTCGAAAATTGTAAAATAACAGTTATTTTCGGTCCCTGTTTTCAACATTTTTTGCATAGCAACACTGGCTGCTCATGACAAATTTTATGTTAACTTCGTAAAGTTTCTTAATTCTTCTCTTGAGCAAATAAGTTTTTGTGATTCATATTTTTTTTACTGGTGGTGTAAATATTTACGGTATACAAATACTCTAGAATAGCAATACGACTAACTCAGCCTGATTAAAACTGATATCATGATGTTTTATAATTTTTGTACGTATATGCAGAAATTTTTTTGTTTGAGGAAAATACTAAGTGACAAGAAATATACTCGGGCTTGTCAGTTATGATGAAGTTCAGAGTGTGTTGGTGAGTAATTGAAGATTGAAGTAATTGAACCAAAGCGTGTTTGCTCTAATGCCGATTAAAAAATTAATCGATTGGTAATTTTCTTCGTTTAATTTGGTTGCTTCGTTTAATTCACGAATACCGTCACACAATACAAAAACAAAATATCTAAATCCGAGATGCAAGTTTGACATGCAAATTTTTACTATTTTGATGCGCTGAATTCGAATCTGATGCCTAATGTGCTCCATCATAAACCAGTTTTCACAGTTTTTTTCAAACAAAATTCTCCAGCAGTTCTCTCTCCAGTCCTCCACAAAACGCAAATTTTCCAGAAAAAAAAAAAAAACGTTCTCAACCCGAGCAAATTTTGAGAATTTTGAGAAAAAACAAAATGCAAATTTTCCACAAACAAAAAAAAAAAAAACGTTCTCAACCCGAGTTATAATATTTTAATTACGTTTATTGAGGAATTTGACTTAGAATTTGATGTCCGTTTTGCCCCATCATCCACCATTTTTCATAAAATTCCATAAAATCACATATTCTTGCAATTTTTTTTTTCTGACCGCATAAATTTCACAAAAATAGTTATAGTCTTCAGGATAAAATAATAGAATTTTGTGCAAAAAGTGGAAAGAGAGTTCGGAAAATAAAAAATTAATTAAGCAAAAATTCAATCTAAAAATATTCATTTTTGTTTCAATCTTAATAAAAAAAACATAAAGTTAAATAACACACACCACACCATGTATAGCTCAAACTGTAGTTAAGCTATTGCAGTGCTTTTAAAAGCAGACACAGTTAAAAGTAGCACGCGTCGTCCTCAGTTGTTCACAGTTAGGCTCGCGGCGTTCTCAAGAAAAAATGGACCGATGACTCCTCCAGCGTAAACAGCACATGCGATACACGGATTTTCGATGCTCCAAAAATGATTAATTTGTTTTATTAAACGTTCTTGAAATGGAAATATTCCAAAATATAAAATATTTTAAGATTTTTTTGCAAGAGTTGCCAGTTTTTAAAAATTTTTTTAGCTTAAAATATCCAAATTATTTTTTTCAAGGTAATTTTTTTATACAAAAGAAAAAATCACCTTTTTAACAAAATAAAAAAAAAAAACTAGTGAGGTATATCTTCGACTTGGCCGAATTCAAATACCCTCATGTCCGATTCGTTATGGTACAACATCTTAGATGGTAGTTATTTTTGTATGAGATTTCAACAAAATTTTACTATTTTGATGACGTATTCAATACATTCATATCAAATTGTTTTCCTGCTAAGTAAAGACAAGCCTCTTTATAAAGTTTTCAATTAGGGGTTGTATGGGAGAAGGACGTGTTCTTGAGTGGTTGATAGAAATTTTTCTAACACGTCTCAATTTTGATATGTACGCAATGTACACAAATACCCAATTTCAGGTCTGTAGCTTACATATTAGCCTATTTATAGAGTTTTCACTATTATGGGTTGTATGAGAAGTGGGTGTGTTCGTAGGCTAATAACGCCCACTTTTCTTCCACAATTTAGTTTTGATATATTATACAAACGTATAAAATTTTTTTTTCCTGTAGCTTAGAGCGAAAGACTTTTTACAGATTTTTAAATTTTGGCTTTATATGGGAGGTGGGCGTGTTTGTGGGTGAATGATGCCCATTTTTCTAACACGTTTTAATTTTTATATAGAATGAATAAATATCTAATTTCACTTTTGTAGCTTCGACAGAACATTATTTATATAGTTTTCAATTTTGGGCTTGTATGTGAGGTGGGCGTGTTCGTTGGTGGATGATGCCCATTTTTTGACGTAGATTACAGAAATACCGCAATATTTGCTTCTTTATGGATGGTTTTCATTATTGAGGTTGTATGGGAGGTGGGCGTGGTTTCATTCGACTTAGCCCATTCTCGAACTTGATCTTAGTTTTTTTTGAAAAAAGCTGAAATATCTAATTTCAGTACGATAGCTTTAAAATTACGACTGTAATCGTGACGATAGACGGACAGAGGGACGGACAGACAGACGGACATGGCTTAATCAACTCAGGTGGTGATGCTGAGCAAGAATATATATACTTTTCTCTACCTACCACGCCTCTTTATGGGCCTTACACACGTCGTGACAAAATTAATATACCTCTTACGCAGTACGGTACGAACGGCAAGGAACGTATAATTTTTTTCGCAATCTTAATTTTTTCTGACATACCTACATTTAACTTTTTTCTTTATAACATACCGTTTGAGATATTTATACCAAATTTTTGCTTTAAATAAAGGCCACTTTTTATGCTTATATGAACTAACATAAAATTGGAAACATACTGTGAAAATTTCAAGCAAATCCAATGTGTAGTTTTTTTTGGCAAGTGTCTTTGTGCAGGCTAGTCAGGCTCAAAATCATACAATATACATATATAAGGTATACTTGAGTTTTTTTTTTAGCAGATAAATAAACGTAAGAAACTTACTAGTTGTCAAAGCTTCACTTTTTTTTTAATATTTATCATTCGTAAAAAAATTTCCCGAGAACACGAATAAGGTAGTTTCAAAATTCAAAAGAATGCTTTTGGCTAATTCGAAAATGTGAAAAAGATTGCGGAAGCAAAAATCAAAAACTTGCTATAATTTGCAAAATTTATATGTTTTTTATTATTCAACTTTAATAAACTTAATAATCACTTTATGCAACTCAAGGCTATGAAGCGATTTCGAAAAATCACCCACACGACATATACCATTTTCCCACGTTCAACCAAAAATATAGTCAAATCATGCCTTTGGCCATAAACAGCGACCCTAGGCGAACATTTATTCAATAATCAGCCATTTCCGCTTTAAACAAAATTTGTGTGTGTGCGTGTGTATGTATGTGTGTCTAACCAGCGACAGTGTAGCCTATAGCAACTATAGTAGTAGCAGTAAATGTGTGCAAAGTAAGGCGACGATACGATTAGATTCGATGCCGAAGAGAACGGGTAACCAATTTGAAACTCAGTGCAAAGGCCTCTGTGTTAAGCCTCTAAAAATTGAGCATCGGTATTTAAATCCTTTAAGCCATTGTAATGCCTTTCAAAGATTTATGATTCGAAGCTCAGCAGAAGCTTTACTATAGTTGGCACTAGCGTTGGGTGTTGCAGGAATTCCAAGCTATGCAGCTTGGCATGGAGCTTGACAATGTTTGGTATGTGATGGCGATGAATTGCAACAAAAACTGAAAAAATGAAAAAAAAAAACGAAAAGCAGAAAATGGGGAAAAAATAAGAACAAAAGTTGCGACAAAGCCTACGATAGACGATGATGTAATGAAGAATTCAATTGTTCTTAGAGTTGCCTGGGCATACCGTGGCGGGAGTGAGCTGTGATAGAGCTGGTGGGTTTTTTGTTCAATGTTGATTAGCTAAAAGAGGAACGTTAATAATTTTGTATTGAAATGGTTTTGTGTTGTTAGAAAAATAATTTTTAAAGGACTATGTTTAATATAAGTAAGGGCTGATTTAAAGTTTTTGAAGGTTTTTAAAAGGTTCTTAATAGATTGTTGTAGGCTGATTTGATATTTCTAGTATCAGCTGGGCTCAAAATTCAAGCATTTTTGTTGGGTAACCAGCAAAATTCAAGTTGTTTCTTACATTTCTAATTGTAAATTATGTAAATGGTACATTTTTGTTCTTATTTTGAAGCATGATGAATAAGATATTACAAGACAAAAAGGCAGTACATATGAGATAATTATGATGAAATGAAGTTAACTTAAGAAATTCATTTGAAATAAACTAAAGATTGTTCTAGAGCACTAGAATTAGAGATGAATATCATTCTCATATAGAGATAAATGATAGTTAAGATTGTCAAAATAAATAAAAAAATTAGAAAAATTTAAAATTGTTAAAATTCGATTAACATATTAACTTAGAAAGTAAAAATTTTGAATTATTTAAAACACTTTTTGCACATTTATTACAATAATCGATAACCTTAACCTACATTTTTTGAGGAAATTCTTAGTTTTGAGAAAAACTCAAATTCAACCAACTCAAAAACTCTCTTTAAATCCAAATTTTATATAAATTAAAATCGATTTTTTAAAAAAAATTTTATTTATCTTTTAAAAAGTTGGAAACTTCACCAGCCAAGATTAAATCAATCAAGCTTTAACGACAACTTGATCGGCAAAAGGTCAAAAGTTGGTCAATAAGTTAAGAGGAAGTTAATAAACAAAAAAACAAAAAACAAACTGGCCATTTCAGCCCTTGAAAGGACTTTGACCGAGCTTCTTATGATCAATTGTGTTGTGTGTGTTATTAAATGTTTGCACACAATTGACCGAGAACTGGATCTACATGTTTTATGCCGACTCCGAACGGCTCAAGTTCATGTTCTCTAGAAGCTTTACATGGCATTGTTTACTCTCTGAGGTTTGCCATTGTCTGCAGAGAGGTGGTGACCGATCAAAAAAATTTTTTTATTGAAAAAAACTTTTCGCCGCGGCTGGGGATCGAACCCGGACTCCTAGCATGCTAAGCCATACACTTAACCTGCATGCCACGGTCACCACAGAGGAAGTAAATACTACAAAAAAAAGTTTGCCTATTTATACACTTAGGAGGGAAAAAATGCTGTTGTATCTAACAAATCAGGGGTTGAATGAACAGATTTCACTGTTAAATACCATGCAACAATCTAAACTTTCAAATCAACAGTCGGTTGGCTGTTGGTCTATAGAACATGAAACCATATAAAAACGTACTTTTTGAAATTTTATCACTTTTTTGGAAGTTCATGTTTAGCCGAGTGTGCTGCCACCTGCGTCTAGTACTCGACTGTCCTAGGTTCAAATACCGGCAAGACCAACAATTTTTTTAAATTTTTTTTTTTTAATTTTTTTTTTTTAATTTTTTTTTAAATATAAAATAAACTGTAAAATTTTTTCAAGATTGTAAGCAAACTAGTCTTGAAGATTATTTTTGACCAAAGTGTTAATGAGAGAATTTTAGAATTTCAATAATTAAATTACAATTTTTGATACTTATACAGCTTGGTTTCGAACCCACGTCCTTCCCATGACTGTCTGGCACGCTGCCACTGAGATATTGATAACGATAAAATAAATACGGCAAAACAGATTTGAAAACTATTGCTCTTGAATTATTCCTGAATTTTATAAAGTTTAAAAAAATACAAAACAGCATTAAGTAGGGACATAACATTTGCGGCAGAGAAAACAGACCTTTTTTTGAAAATTCATTACTCAGCGAAAAACAAACATTTTTCCAAAATTGTTTTTTATTATTGCAGAGAATTGAACAAATTACAAGAAAAAAAATCAAACAAATATATTTTTCACTCCAACATGGTTTTATAGAGCTCCAAACTGGCGGCAGAGAACAAAATGGGGCGTGGTGGTTGCAGCGCTGGGAGTCGCAAAAATTGTCCGATCTGGAAAAAATGACTTTTTAAATCTTAACAAAATTGGTTATCGTTTGACAGGAGCTGTTTTTAAAAATTATTTTGAAATTTTTGGTGATGTTCCAAATTTGAAAGTGTGTTTTTTTCAAAAAATATTGACTTTAAAAATTCATAATAAGTCGAAAAAAAATTTAAAAAAAAAAACTAGTACCGCAAACAGTACGAAAAACATGGTTTCAAGATAAACGCGTTCAAAGTTTGAGAATAAAGAAAAATGCAAAGAAAAATAAAAATGCGCTCTCACTAATCCGGTAGTAACTTTTGAACCCGCTGGAATTTTTCCATTAAATTATTCTTAGAATCTTAAGAATATTTACTAAAATACAAAATTATAAAAAAGTCGATTTCAAAAAACGGCCATTGTCAAAAAATCATAAAGGTAGGCTGGTAGCCTTAATTTTATAATGCCACGAGTAGTTTTATAATTTCGTGTCAAAAAGAAATAAATTTACCTTAAATGCGCTTTAGACTTTAAAAAAAAATATTCAAAAATGCAAATTTGAATTTTTATTTTTTTTTTGAAACAAAAATAATTTTTACATCATATACACTTTGAGAAAAAGTGAAATTTTGTTATCTCTTTTTAAAAGGGATTTAAATTTTAAATATAAGCAAAAAAGTAACCAGGGTTTGTTATTTTAAGTAAGCAAAAAATAAAACTTAAGCAATAACTATTATATGTGAGGGAAAATATAAAACTCTAAACTAATTTTTATTTTCAGAGCAAAAAAACTAAACTTAAAAAATAAGTTTTATTTTTGATGGAAAATATAAAACTCGAAAATAAGTTTTATTTCATGAAGAAAAAATAAAACTTAAAAAATAATTTTTTTTTGGAAGGGAAAAAATAAAACTCGGAACTAAGTTTTATTGTGAGAGCCACAAAATAAAACTTAAAAAATAACTATTATTTTCAAGGAAAAAAAATAAAACTCAAGAATAAGTTTTATTTTGCGAGTAAAAAAATAAAACTTAAAAAATAACAGTTATATATGAGAGAAAAAATAAAACTCAAAAATAAGTTTTATTTTATGAGTAAAACAATAAAACTTAAAAATATTAAAATCTTCATCTATTTGACTAGTGTAGAGCAAAAAATATATTTTGGTATAGTAAGTACTCTTGTACCTTGGTTTTTACATAATGATTTTTTCACATAAAATTTCAAAAATAACAGTTATTTTCTGTCCCTGATTTATTCAAAGCAATTTTTTTACAAAAATTTAATTTCTCTCTTAGAAAATTGACAGAGAACCCTGAACCCTCTCATTCAGATACCTTATTTCTATAAAAATTCTGCACATCATTTTAAATTTTTTCAATTTAAATAAAAAAATTTTAAAAATATTTAAAATTAAAATTTCTAAAAATTATAAATACATAAAAAATTTTTTTTTTTAATATTTTTTATTTAAAAGTCTGTAGCTTTCAGACTTAAAATGAGATAACCTGCATTTTAATATTTTTATGTGTGTTGCCATACTTTAAGTTCTCTTATTCAAAACTCTCAGCAAAGACAGCAACTTTTACGGTATGCTTTTCACACTGACACAAAAAGTACGCGCTGCTAACTACGCGTTGATCTTGGCAATATATTTTCATTGTATTTCTGGGTGCTGAACTGATTTATGTGCAGCACATAAGAGTTTTGCTCTGTTTACCAAAGCGACCAGCACACAACTAAAAACATATAAATACACACACCCACACTCTCTGCGCCGCGACGCTCAAACAACAGAACTTAGTCTGCTTTTTGCTTAAGCCTAGCATAGACTCGTACAACCACAGTAATAATTGCCGCATGTCCTGCCAGTTTTTTTTTCGTTTTTGCTTATTTTTTTATTGTTGACAAAATATTAACGCAACAAAGCCAACAGCTTTGCAACAAAATATAAAGGACCAAAAGCAGCCACCAAACAAACAGTCACCAAGAGGACTTAGAAAATCAAAAAACGAAATTGTTAAATAAAAGATGCCATGGCAAGGATTATGGCTGATTTTTTTGTATTGAAAGTATTTTTTGTAAATAAAAAAAAAAAAAAAATAGAATAACAAACAACATGAGCTGCATTGAAAAAAGGAGAAAAAAAAAATACAACTACGAAGGTGTTTAGAGGCGGCTGCTCCAAATTTTTGGCTTGAAAAACATAAACAACCTTTATGGAATTTTCATAGAAATTGAAAAAGTATTTGTTTTGCTGGCAAAAAACGCAAGAAGTCGTTTGGAATGTGCTTTTGTTAGAGCAGCACGGGCGGTAAGGACGGTAAAGGCGACATTTATGGCGCTAGATTTAGGCATTAAAAAGAAAAGTGAATGTAACTCAGCTTTTATGTGGTGTGGTTTTAGAACAATTTTAAAATTTTGAGCATTTCGATTGAATTTAGCACAAAAATATAACAATTGATTTTATGACTTGAATAATATTAGCATAATTTTAGGCAACAAACAATTCATTAGAAATGCTTTTGTACTGTTTCTGAATGAATGATTGCATGAATGAATTTTGCATGTTGCTCTGAGCAATGATTTTCAAATTAATATATGTTGTTTTTAATGTTCTTGTGTTGCTAGAAACACGCACTGAATTTGTATAATTTAAGATTTTTCCAAAGAATTTCTTATTCAAAGCAAAATTAAAAATTGAAAAATGAAGCCTAAAAATATGCAAAATATTTTGAAGCACATTTAAAAAATTTTGTTTAAATATGTGTTGCAGTCAATTTTAATTAATTTTCACACAAATTCTTTACTACAATTATAAAAAAATTGTTCACACATTAATATGGCGTAAAATTAAGAACATAACAACTCAATGATAGACACATTTTTGCATGCTATAGACACAAAAAAATTGCATGAATTTAAAGATATATATATATATATATAAATTAATATATATATGTGTGTATAAAAATATATTTTTGCACATTCAAGCATATTTTGCATACAATGCAAAAATATTCAGCATGTCAGCGAGTCTCAAAAAAAAAAAAAAAAAATAAAAACCAAGACCATAACGAGGCTTCACAAGAATGCACGAGGCCAAGCGGAAAACCAATTTTCTTTGCATTACTGAGCGAGGCTGCATCATTTTTGTTCATAATGTTTTTTTTTTTTTTTGACATAAAAATGAATTAAATTTCTTTTTTCTTTATGCAAAATAAAGCAATACAAGCGCACAACATATAAGCCTATAAATGTGCATGTGTATGTTTGACTGCATTTCAGCAAATATTAATGAAAATACAAGCATAACAATTAGCATTTTTTTTTCTTTCATTTTTTTTTTTTATATATTTTTTTTTTTGTTTTGTAATCTGAAAATGCACCGAATTTAACATTGAAATTTCATTGTGTTGATATGTGTGGCATGCAACATTTTTGGATTAACAGATATGATTTCCTTTCGGCAATGTTCTATATAAAATTGCTAGGAAAAAAATGATACTGACAGACTGCCTGGCTGACTGACTTCGAGCGGCAAGTCATGCGTTACATTATTTTTTTTTTTACCCCAAAAATTCCTTGCATTGTTTCAGTTTTTGAAATTTAAACATATATTTTTAAGACTCCTCCACAAGTACTCATAATATTTAAGGTAATACATTTCAGCAAATTATATTGAAGTGTACAAAAAAAATTGGAAAAAAGTAAAATTGTTCTAGAAGTGAGTGCTAAAAGATATGTGCATTAAAAAAATTTAGAACTACTAGCTGAAATTTTGACTCAACAAATAATTAAATGACCACTTCAGCCTTTAAAAGGAAATTAAGGACCGAGCTTCTTATGATTTTTATTAAATTTAGTTGATCGGAAACTGGAACTATATGTTTGATGCAAACTCGGAATGGCTAATGTTACAGATAAATTTATCCATAGAAAAAATTTCTGTCTGATGTGAAGTTTGAACTCGGGCTACATAGCACACTGCATTGAATTGTGCACAAAAATACAAAATCAAAAAATTAAATGCGTTCAAAAACAAAAGCTTCAGCGGCTAGAAATAAAAAAATAATTTTGTAAATATCTTTATTAATAATATTAGGCAAGATTTTTAAACCTTATCAATTTAATTTAAGAAATTGAGGTATTTTTATATATCTTAAGACAAAATTTAAATATTTTTGGAAAGTTTTGTAGAATTGTTTTAAGGAATTTTTAACTACGAAAATTGTTAGTTTTGTCGAGATATTTTTCTATTATGCAAAAGATATTACTTAAACCTTTATGGCGCACTGTGGTCTAAAGTGAGATTCAAGCGCAAATGAATTCACCAGTAATAAATAAATGAGAGTTTGTAATCTTTTTGTTTTTTATTTCGTACGCTGAATCCAGATGTAATATTATTTAAAAAAAAGCAAAAAAAAAATGTTTACTAAAATATACATATGTTTTTTATAATAATAAAGAAACCAAAATCTAAAGATACCATTTCAACCATAAAATGAAAAGTTAGAAGAATTATTTTAATGATATGTTATATTTAAATATTAAGTAAAAATAAAACACGAAAATTCAAAATATTGTGAAGAAAAAATAATAAAGTTTAAAATTTTTCACAAGCAACCATTCATTGTAGAGCTCCATACAAGGTCCACTCCTATCGTCTTAATATATAAAAGACAAGCGTCCTGCTCCGTGCTCTATATCGCACAAACTGTTCATGGTTGTTGTAATTGCTATGCTTTTAATACCTGTTCAGCCTGTACCAGAACCTGTTTCGCTCATACAACCAGATATCGCTGCAACTGTTAACTGTCAGCCTTAAAGTATGCACACAAATTTTATTTGATATTTAACAGTAAAGACACATTGACGACGACTGAAACAAAACAACGTTTGAAGTGAATGTAAAACTATTGTCATATCGTCTGCTGCTTAATTATTTTGAATACGACCCGTTGAATGACGGACTTCTATACTAGTGTCCGAGATAAAAGTCAAAGTGGCTGGTAGGGGCACTTATTTTTTTTTATTTCTAGAAACCAAAATCATAAAGATTCGGAAAAAATATGTTTCAAGACTTGCAAATATCTGCAAAATTTTTTAACCGTTAAAATATATCCATTTTTACAAATTCTCTTCTAATACCCTTCTGAATTTTTTGAATAAAGATATTTTTAATAAACAATTCTAAATACTTACTTTTCTGCTGCTTCTCGATTTCGCCTCGATTTCCCTTGAAGTTCTTCAGAGTAGGGTCCGTGAAATCCGTAGTCCGTTCGCCTGTCCACGGTGTATATGAAATTACGATGGGCCGTCCGCTATGAAACCACTCGGGCCAGATGTAAAATACGGTCGTAGATGTCGTCAGGCTTGTTTTGAACAGAAAAATGTAATCACTTGGATGTTTTTAGAGCAAACCGTCCGGTTTGAAACCGCTCGGGTCGACAGAAAAAAACAGCATTCGTGAGAACACTAGGAAACCACTCGGTCCGACAAGAAAACACTGTTCACTGTTGTCTTTGGTCGCTGACGTACGTGATCACTTATTCACCGTCACTGGTTCACTTTTTGTCCTTCATCACTTGTTCATTTGACTCATCAATGTGCGTTGCTTGCGTGTTGACTTCAAAAGAGCCCCACTATTGGTTCGCTTACTCCTTTTATGCCCAAAAAGGGTAACGGAACCTTGATTGTATCACAAAATTTCTAACTAATCTCGACCTTGAAAAGCGGCAACTTTTTGCCCTGCATGTTATTGTTGTTATAGTCATTGTTTAGGCTGCGTGCATAGTGAACGCGATTCAGACAGGCAGGCTGGCAGGCAGGCTGAAATCTGTGTGAAAAAACGAGATGCAAATAGCTATCTATCTCGCTGTTCACATTGACTGTCTGCCTGCCTGTCTGAATCACTATAATCACCGCCTTATTGCCCGTATGTATTTTGTTATTGTCACTTGTGAGTGCATAGAATGTATGTTGCTTGTATGTTTTGCTGGTTTTTTTTATGCGACTTCGTTATGTTGTTTTGTTGTTGTGCTACTGTGATTCTGCCACTGGCTTGCTGTATGTTTTGTTATTGTTTGATTACGAGACACACAGCTGCGTGTTTATAAACAGGGGCGGTTCGCGGTGTGACCGCGTTTTTGTCCAGGTGCAGTTCATATGTTGCAGGGTGGGTTCAGGTTCGGCGAGGCCCTCTGTGTAGATGTGGTTTAGAAGGAATTGAAAAAATGTAGGTTTCCTTACATGGCTAGTCAGCCTTAAGACCATGCAGTATGCACACGCACCATAAAGTTAAATGCAATTATTTCCAAACCACATTTCCGAGATTGATTGTAAAAAAAAGTTATTGAAAGAATTGTTCACTTTGCAGTCATTCTCGGCTCTAGAATTATGAAGGTAACTCTTAAAACAAAGAAGTTGAACCTATGTTAAGCCCTAAAATATAACTTTTTTGAAAATTTTGACATTTGGAAGCTATAGTACCGTTAATATTAACTTAGGGAATTAATTAAGGAGACGTATCATATATGATATACTCTATATAGCGGTGGTCGGAATAGAAGTGTTTTTCTGACACCTTCCACTCACCTATTTTGTCGAAAATTAAGTCTGAGGCTAGAGTTATGTCCAGAACTTCTCCTCTATTCATATTGTTAGTCATTTTCTTCAGCTAGAAAATTGGTAAACTATTGAAAAGAGGGAGTGGCACAGCCAATATAATTAAAATTTTTGATATCGAATAGCTTTGGTACTAAATGACGAGTATTAAAGAAATTAATTATGTAGTTTTTAATTGATCAAGGCTTTATACTCGAAAACTGACACGGCCAGTTTTTAAACGGAACATAGCTCCGCCCAAACAAGTGAAGTTTTTCATGTATAATAGCTTTGGCAGTAAAAGTCATAGAACATTTAAATTCAAAATGTAGTTTCTATTTGGTTATGTCTTGCTGTTCAGAAAGTATCTTAAATAAGTTTTGAATACATAAGAGAATATTTATAAGACAATATTTGGCTGAATAGCGGTTATTATTATTAAATTATTATTAAACTGCTTTATGTTTTGGTAACAATTTTAAATATTAATTAATTAAATAATTATTTACAATATTATTGTATGTTGTAAAAGCAGGTTTAGGGTATTTCAGACTCGAACAAGACCGACTTCAGACTTTTTATATCCTAAACCTGAAAGATCGGGGTATATTAAGTTTGTGCAAACGTTTGTAATGCAAAGAACGATGCGAGTCCGATGTAGAAAAGTATAAATATTCCTGAACAGGGTCACCTTGTGAGTCGAGCTATTCATATCCGTCCATTCGTCCGTTCGCCTGTCAGTCTGTGTGTTGTCCGTAAACACAGGATAAGAAGAAGGAGTTCATATAATTGAATGAAACTAGGCACACATGATTAAATTAACCCAAGGATCTGCACTATTGAATATTTGTGAAATTCGCCCACAGACACGCCTACCTCTCATACATTGCAAAAATTGAAAACGGCATAAATAAGCTCATAATTAGGCCACAACAATAAAATTAAGTATGTATGTATTCGATATCAAAACAAAAATGCTTTCGAAAAATGGACGTCATTCGCCCACGGACACGCCCACCTCCTATATAACCAAAAATTAAAAACTCAATAAATAAGCTCATGTTTAACCTACACTCAGAAAAAAGCTTATCGGAATATGATAAAAAAGGCATCATATTTAGAGAAAAATGGTATAGACTTTGCTCCAGAGAATGCTATTCTCTAATTTCGATACTAAAAATTCTCTAAAAATGGTAAAAAGCTTCCATGAAATAGAAAAATATATCGTTTTTTGAGAAAAAGCTTTTTATTTTTGAGAAAATATTTGTTTATATTGAAGAAAATACTTCCCCTAGTGAATTTTTTATCAAAATATAAGAAAAGTTTTTCATTTTCAATAAATTTTTCTCTATAAATGAGAAATTTTTGTGCGAGAAAAATACTTATCATTATTAGAGACATTGAAATATTTCCATTTCCTAGAAGTAAAGAAATATTTCTTCGAAAATGTGAAAATTTATTCTAATTTAAGAAAATTTTATTTGAAAAAGAGAAAATTTCTATATCGAAAATAGAGAAATTTTTTACCGGAGCAAGGTATGTGTTTTTTTCTCAGTGTACAGAGATAAAATTTGGAAGGTATGTATGTATTTTATATCAAAACAAAGACGTCTTAGAGAAATTGATGTTATCCACCCACGGCCACGCTCACCTCCCACACATTCCAAAAATTCAAAACTCAATAAACAAGCTCATGCTTAACCTATAGACATAAAATTTGGAACGTATGTATTTTATGTAAAAAACAGAAGTCCTCGAAAAATGGGTGCCATCCGCACACGGACACGCCCACCTACCATACTACCCAGATATTGAAAAGTTAATAAATAAGCTTATGTTTAATCTATAGAGATAAAATTTGGTATGTATGTATTTTTTACCAAGCTAAGATGTATTCAAAAATTGGGCGTAGTCCGTCCGCAAATACGCCCACCTCCTATACAACCCACTATAGCGAAAAACTATAGAGGTATTTTTTTACATGTGAGCTTTTGGAATAAAACTTGAAATATTTATAAATTTTTGGAAATTTTTCATCAAAATTGAAATGCATATAAAATATGGGCTTCATTAGCTCACGGACACGCTCCTTTTTAATACTATTATTGTATTTTGAAAAAGTAGGTTTAGGGTATTTCATAGTCGGGCTAGACCGACTTTAGACTTTCTTTACTTGTTTTACTTGTTTTTCTTTATTTCGAAACAAGCATTTCAGCTGTCTAAGCTATTCACTCAAGTCTGTCTTGGTTTGAAAATGGGATGATAGAAGAGCAAGAGAATAGGAATTTAAATAAACCAAGTAGGTGAGAGTTTCGTAAACTGAATACCTCTAGCTTTTTTGCCATAACTTATATCAAAATAAATATTTTTTGCATGTAATCATACCGTACGAAAGAACATGTCAATAGCTACAACTTTGCTGAAGAAACTGATTAAATTACTTTCAATACAAAAAATATGACCATTCTTCTGGAAAGCATGAAATTGGGAATAAATATTTTTTGGCCCGTTAGTTGAACATCCCATCAAAATAACAAATTTGCCATAAGATCCTAAAGTAGACAAAGTTATTGACAGTTACAATTTATGCTAAGATGGGTCAGGATCTCATTATAGGCATTTAGTATAATAAGACAAGTCTTAAGAACTTTAATGTAACATAAGCCGGGTTCTAGATTCTTAAATAAGGCATTACCAGGTGAGCCGTAAAATTCTGAAGTATACTCAGTTGTTATGAATTATAATATATCTGAAGTTGGATTGAAAAATTATGAAGTAAATTAGTTACAATACATGGCAATATAAATATCTTAAGCAGGCAAATGCTACATTTTATCATTTTAATTCTTTAAGGTTAAAAAATTTCCAAAACTCAAAAAAAATTTTTTTTAAATTACTTACTTACTTACTTAGATGGCTCTTACAACCGTTGGTCGGTTTTGGCCTCGTCTAAGAATTTTCGCCAGCCTCTTTTGTCGTGTGCTTGCTGGCGCCAGTTGGAAATTCCAAGCGTTGTCAGGTTATCCAATGCCTGGTCTTTCCAACGGAGATGCGGTCTTCCTCGTCTGCGTTGGCCACCGCTGGGTACCGAATCCAATATTTTTTTCGCTGGAGCTTCGTCGTTCATTCTCTCGACATGACCTAGCCAGCGAAGCCGCTCTATTTTAATACGCTTGACTATATCGATGTCGGCATATAGCTCATACAACTCGTGGTTCCATCGTATTCGGTACTCGCCATTGACTCAGATTGGACCATAGATCTTGCGAAGGATTTTTCTCTCGAACGCTCCCAAAGTCCTTTCATCAGAGCTGCTCAACGTCCAGGTTTGTGATGCGTATAGTAGGACGGGCATGATTATTGATTTATAGAGCGTCAGTTTTGTTCGTCGAGAGAGAGAGCTCTGCTTCTCAATTGCCTACTGAGCCCAAAGTAACACCTGTTGGCAAGAGTTATCCTTCGTTTAATCTCAATACTGATATCGTTGGAGGAGTTAATGCTGGATCCCAGGTAAACAAAGTCCTTCACTACCTCAAAGGAGGTGTTGTCAACAGTGACGTGGTTTCCAAGACGCTGGGACTGTTTGTTTGTTGACACAAGATACTTCGTTTTATCTGCGTTCACTGCAAGACCCATTCGACTCGACTTTTTTTCTAGCCTGGAGAATGCTGCACTGACTTCGCGCGTATTATGGCCAATGATGTCAATATCATCTGCATACGCCAGCAGCATAACACTCTTATAGAAAATTGTGCCGCTGCGTCTCAGGTCAGCAGCTTGGATGATCTTCTCCATTACTATATTAAAGAAGTCGCACGATAAGGAATCACCTTGTCTGAAACCTCGCTTGGTATCGAACGGAAGGGAGAGGTCCTTCCCGATTTTCACTGCACTGCTGGTGTTGTTCAGTGTCATCCTGCAAAGACGTATTAACTTCGCATTAATACCAAATTCAGACATGATGGCATATAGGTGACTCCTTATTGGACTGTCGAAGGCGGCTTTGAAATCGACAAAAAGATGGTGTGTGTCGATTTGTTTTTCGAGGGTCTTTTCCATGATTTGTCGGAGCGTGAAGATCTGGTCAATGGTGGACTTTCCAGGTCTAAAGCCACACTGATAAGGTCCAATCAGTTGGTTGACGATGGGCTTTAGTCTTTCACACAATACGCTCGACAGGACCTTATATGCGATATTAAGAAGGCTAATCCCACGGTAGTTGGCGCAAATGGTGGGATCGCCTTTCTTGTGGATTGGGCAGAGCACACTGAGGTTCCAATCATCTGGAATGCATTCTTCCGACCATATTCTGCATAGAAGTCTGTGAATGCATTTAAACAGAGCTTCGCCACCGGTCTTAAACAGCTCAGTCGGTAGGCCATCGGCTCCTGCGGCTTTGTTGTTTTTAAGCCGAGCTATAGCTGTTAAGACCTCATTATAGTCGGGCAGCGGAACTTCAACGCTGTCATCCATAATTGGGGTTTCCGGGATATCATCTCCACTGGCGGGATTGTTGTCAGCGTCGCCATTTAAAAGTCTAGAGAAGTGCTCCCTCCATAACATCAGTGTACTCTGGATATCTGTCACTAGATTCCCATTCTCGTCCTTCAGGAAGAGGCTCCGGTCTTAAAACCATCGGCCAGGCGTCTTATTTTTTCGAAAAATTTTCGAGTCTCATTCCTGTCGCCATGCATCTCAATTTTCTCGCACTCACGCATTTCCGCCTCTCGTTTTTTTCGCCTGAAAATGCGTCTCTCTTCCCTCCTCTTCTTTCGGTATCGCTCCATAACAGCACGCGTTACAACCGACTGCAGGGTGGCTTTGTAGGCGGTGTCCTTCTCTGCTGTGGCGTCGCGACACTCCTGGTCGTGCCACTGGTTTCGGCGAGGGCGATGGTAGCCTATCACCTCTTCGGCAGCCGTACGCATAGAGTGGGATATGTGCGTCCACTGTCCGCATATATCGTCGATCGGAGGAGTGCTTTCTTGAAGCAGGAGTGAGAGTCGAGTAGCGAAGGCTTCGGCCGTCCGTTTTGACTGCAGCTTGTCGACGTCTAGCTTTCTAAGTGTAGGATTGCGAGCATTCTTAGCTGCGCACAGACGTGTGCGGATCTTGGCTGCGACAAGATAATGATCCGAGTCTATGTTAGCACCACGGATCGTGCGTACGTCTAGTACACTGGAAGAGTGCCTTCCGTCAATCAAAACGAGATCAATTTGGTTGCATGTTTTTTGATCAGGGGACAGCCAGGTGGCCTTATGAATATTGAGATGCTTGAATCTAGTGCTACTTACGACCATGTTTCGTGCTGCGGCGAAGTCAATCAACCTCATTCCGTTATCGGATGTGTTGTCGTGGAGGCTGACTGTTGGACCAAATATGTTTTCCTTACCCACCTTGGCGTTGAAGTCTCCAATCACGATTTTTATGTCATGACGGGGGCAGCGCTCGTATGCATCTTCAAGGCACTCGTAAAAACTTTCTTTGGTCTCGTCATCTTTTTCTTCTGTCGGAGCGTGCGCACATATTAGGCTTATGTTAAAAAATTTAGCCTTGAAGCGGATTATGGCAAGCCGTTCGTTCACAGGAGTGAATCGCAGGACATGATGCCGTATTCTCTTGCCAACTACAAATCCGCATCCAAACTCGTGCTTCTCCACATGGCCGCTGTAGTAGATATCACAGGATGCTTGCCGTAAGCAACCCTGTCCCTTCCATCGCATTTCTTGGATTGCAGTGATATCAGAATTATATCTTTCCAAGATATCAATCAGTTGGATAGAGGCACCATCCCAATTTAGGGTCCGGACATTCCAGGTGCATATCCGTAAATCATTATCAGTTTTTCGTTTGCGGTAGTCGTCATCAGATTTGGGGATCATTCTTTCATTTATTCTTTTTCGTTTCATTGAAATCTTTTTTTATGTGGTGGGCTTCAAACCCAACGCACAACCTTTGCTTGATGGCCAAAGGGGAAGCCCGTCGCTCAAATTAGCCGCCAAAGTTTATCGGGCGATAGTTTTTGACGTTTCCAGGAGACACCACGCGGAGGTTTTGAGTCGACTTGAGACGATTTCGACATGGATAATGCTGGCCTCGCCAAGTTGAGGCAGTCAGACACGTTGCCATGTGAATATCGCCCCCTTGTCTCCCTTTAAATTACATATTTTTCAAATAAAGATCATCAAAATCGTAGCTTAAACTATTTTTTCGCAAAATTTATTTATTTTTAATATATTTTTTTTCAGAATCAAACAGATAGTTGCAGTACATTTAATAAGCTAAGTATATTAAGTAGTTTTTGGTGTTTTTTTTCTCGTTTGGAACTCACGGTGTTATAGATAAATATGTAGATCTCAGAACTAGCTGGTGCTCCAGAGGTCTAGCCACCTGTATTGCACTCCTACAGGTGGCCACCATCATGATCTTTTGAATATATATATATATTGGATATATATATATATTGGAAAATATATTCAAATCTTGAAACCCAGCGATCTTACCTCCGCTATAGACCCAGAAGGAGCTTTGTAATAGGCTTTAGTTCTTGAGCGAATTTGATCTTGTAAGAATGTAGGCGAATTTTTTTGCGCAAAATTTACTGCGATGTAGACTGACAGATTCCCAAATTTTGTAAATGGTGTGAAATCAAATGATTTGGCTCATTTTTGATTGAAGCCTTGTATCACAGGCACAGAAAAATTCAATAAAGAATATGTTGACTCAAACTTATCTACAATAGCAAGCATAGCTTGCCTCTTGGGACGTATATGATGACAGAAAATTCGACTGAAAGCTCTTAACACTTCAATGATCAACTCAGAATTTTGGTGTAAATTTTTGAAAATTTCCAGTGTTGTTCCTTCCTGAACATCTCCATGAAAAAATGTAACACTTGACTGACGTTTTGAAATCACATTCTAAGATCATAAGAAAAGAGCAATCTTAAATTCATAAATTGTAACATAAGCCTCGCTTTATAAACATACGCTATTCAACTCCCTCTATATTTGCCGCTCTACTGTATGACATCGACCCACTGTGCGGCAGGGCAAAGTTAATTCCTTTGGTTTGCTTCGAAGAAAGCAACTAACATAGTGTCTCTGAGACTTAGTGTGGCTTAAACAAAATCCAATGCCCAATGCCGCTATATGGCAACCCTGCAAGCAGCACATAAAACCTATAACAACAGTCTTCAACGGTAATAATTGAAAATTATTGAAATTCCAATTTAGCCGATTTGAAGCCATAGTCATATTTAAGCTGTTTCCAATAAAGTGTTATATGTATGGAGTTGAGCAAGAGTGAATGTGGGTGTGCTTAAAGTAGCCAATGAGTGTGTGTGTGTGTTGTTGAGTGTGAGTGTGCTTGCTTGTGGGACTTGTGTGTGATGCTGATGGCGTCTGGGCCATTGTGTGTTTGTTCACAGGTTTGTGCTTCTATTATAATGCATTTTAACAACCATAAAAGCTGTTTGCTTGCTTCTTTTTTGGCAGCAAATTTAAGTGCTGTCAATGTGAACACTGGGAACAGTGTTGCCAAGGTACATTAAGTTTTGTAGCTGTTTCTGATTTAGAGCACAAACGTTTAGTTAAGAAGCAACTAAATAGCTTTATGAGTAGACATAAAAAATAGCTTAAAATATTCTCATGTCAATATTTATGAATGATTATAATTATATCTCTATGGAAAAGACATTTTAAACAGTATCTGCTAATAAATAACTGTTTAAAAATGTAACCTTTCTCAGCTACGTGCGCAGCGGTCATAGTGTTGCCTATCATTTTTCGCTCTACTTGGCCTACATTTGCTTATCTTGTGGAAATAAGTTTTCCATATTCAAACCCTTTTTTCCATGAAATTCGCATAAATTGTTCTTTAACGAAGGCTATAAAAACGCCTTCATTCTGTGTCTTTTCATTGCTTCGCTGACTTAATTTCATTTATTTATATTTTTTCCTTTTTTTTTTTTTTGGTTTTTTATTATTTTTTGTTTTGTTATTTTTTCTTAACAGCCGCTAACTTTGTTATTGTTTGTCCGTTATTTTATTTGAAAATTATGCAAATTATTGGCGCTTCTCTTCTACATTTTATCAACCACGCCAGTTGCTGCTGCTGCTGCTGGTGCTGTTCAAAGGCGAGTGAGCTACATAAAATATTTTTATTTGCTGTTAGGCTTTTGCTGTATTTTGTTGTTTTCTTCTTATCCTTTTGCTGCAGACAACGAAAGTAGCGACATTCCTTTAATTAATGCCTTCGAGGCAGCTCAGTTACAACAGTTTTTTTTTTTTTTTTTTTTTGTTTTTTTGCAATGTTGTTTCTTGATTTGCTTTGCCGTGCTGAGTTGTGTTAACTTGTATTGCAATACCAGCTAGCCATAGCGCTGGATGCAAATTAATGGAGTTCGAGAAAACGTTTAAACGTTAAATGAAACAATTAATGATTGCATGAATTACTTACTTACCTATGAATATTTCCTGCTTACTGGGGTAGGAGTGACAGCTTGTGCACAAATAATGGTCATTAAAATAAGAAACGCAAGTCAGAGAAAATTAGGGGAGTTGTGTTCAGTGGCACAGAAAGACGAATATAAATATAAGATAAATGATAGATGTTGGTGGACAAGGTGGATAGGAGAAATCAACAAATTGTGTTGCAGTTAGGGATGCAATTTGAAATAGGCTGCAACTTGTTGGTAAGTTTAGAATTTAATAAGATACTAATTAGGATAATTTTGTAATAAATGTTCAACCACAAGCTATACAACAATTTTTTAAGGTAACCCCCTGTAATTCTCATTCACTCCAATAATTCACTATAACTAATTGAAGTGCTTGAAATAATTTCCTAGATGCTATAAAAATATGCAATAAAAATTATAAAGAAGTTCTTTACTAGCACGCACACGAACTTCTTTGAGGAAATTTGAACCCTTGACAGTTGGAGTTCTGAATTCGGCTTATAGAAAATTTGCAATCGGAGGTTAAGTCATGGTTAATCCCTAAGCAAAATTCTGGTTATAATGGTATGTTTACGAACTTTTTACATAAACATTTTCTTATCCTTGCCTAAATCTATGTTATATTCCTTTTACTTATCCTTGACCTAGTCTGTGCCCTAACCTTTGGCCAAAACCTTGTATTAACTCATTTCCTAAAATTCTCTTTTTGCAATTCCTTCTCTTAATTCTTGCCCTAATCTTTGATCGAATTCGTTTTCTAATGCTTGTCTTTAGCACTTTTTAAATCCAAGCTCTTATCACATTGGCACCAATTATCGTCCTCATGTCAAAACCATATTCTTTTTCAAAGCCTTTTCTTCATCCTCACGCAAAGCCTTGGATAAATGCATGTTTTAATGCTTGTCTTTATCTCTGTTCTAATTCCTTAAGTTATTAGTGCATTGATCTTTGTTCCGATTTTAATACCAATGTCCTCAACATCTTGTACAAATATTTATATAAAATATTGTCTTAATCTTAGTCCTAGTAATATTTCTGATACTTGTTCAAATAAAAAAAAAACAAATTGGCCATTTCAGCCCTTCAAAGGACTTTGACCGAGCTTCTTATGATCAATTGTGTTGTGTGTGCTATTAAATGTTTACACACAATTGACCGAGAACTGGACCTACATGTTTTATGCCGACTCCGAACGGCTAAAGTTCATGTTCTCAAGAAGCTTTTCATGGCATTATTTACTCTCTGAGGTTTGCCTTTGTCTGCAGAGAGGTGGTGACCGATCAGAAAAATTTTTTATTGAAAAAATGTTTTCGCCGCGGCTGGGGACTTGTTCACATACTTATCCCAATTCTGGTTATTCTATTCATGCCTGTCATAAGCTTGTTAACGCACTGCCCTAATCCTTAAGACAGAGGAAAATAATTTCCAATATTTGGTCTTATCTCATTGCCAATATTGCTTTAAATTTGCCCTTATCCTTATCCAAATACCGTCTTAGTCCTTGTTTTTTTCTTTCAGCAAATTCATATGAACCTTCTTGACTTTATATTTAACCTGATCCTTGTTCTAACCATCGTCTTAACACTTGTCTATATTCTTGTGCTTATCTTTATCTAAGTCCTTGTTCTAAACCCAACCCAAACTTGAATAAAACCGATAAATTTTTTGTAAAAGTTTTGAATTTTTGATCAAAGGTGTGAATTAATTAAAAAAAGCCCCACGAAAACACGTATTTAAATTCCACAGCCACTTTTTACAACGCCCAATCATTCTGAAAGGATATTCGCTTTCAATTTGAAATAAAAAAAAAACAAGTTAAAATTGACTCATTTTCAAAAATTTCAATGTGGTAGTAAGGTATAAAGGACCTTCTGCAAGGACCTTGGGTCTATCTTAGTTAATTCTTGTGTTCATTCTTATTCTTGTCTTGATCTCAATCTAATCTTCCACAAAACCTTTGTCCAAGTTCTTCAAATCCTTGTTTGATTATGTTGACGTTGATTTTGACGACGTACAAGTCCAGTAACAAGTTAATATACAAGTACAAGTACAAGGACAAGTACAAGTACAAGTAAAAGTAAAAGTAAAAGTACAAGTACAAGTACAAGTACAAGTACAAGTACAAGTACAAGTACAAGTACAAGTACAAGTACAAGTACAAGTACAAGTACAAGTACAAGTACAAGTACAAGTACAAGTACAAGTACAAGTACAAGTACAAGTACAAGTACAAGTACAAGTACAAGTACAAGTACAAGTACAAGTACAAGTACAAGTACAAGTACAAGTACAAGTACAAGTACAAGTACAAGTACAAGTACAAGTACAAGTACAAGTACAAGTACAAGTACAAGTACAAGTACAAGTACAAGTACAAGTACAAGTACAAGTACAAGTACAAGTACAAGTACAAGTACAAGTACAAGTACAAGTACAAGTACAAGTACAAGTACAAGTACAAGTACAAGTACAAGTACAAGTACAAGTACAAGTACAAGTACAAGTACAAGTACAAGTACAAGTACAAGTACAAGTACAAGTACAAGTACAAGTACAAGTACAAGTACAAGTACAAGTACAAGTACAAGTACAAGTACAAGTACAAGTACAAGTACAAGTGTAAGTACAAGTACAAGTACAAGTACAAGTACATGTACAAGAACAAGTACAAGTACAAGTGTAAGTACAAGTACAAGTACAAGTACAAGTACAAGTACAAGTACAAGTACAAGTACAAGTGTAAGTACAAGTACAAAGACAAGTTCAAGTACAAGTTCAAGTACAAGTACAAGTACAAGTACAAGTACAAGTACAAGTACAAGTACAAGTACAAGTACAAGTACAAGTACAAGTACAAGTACAAGTACAAGTACAAGTACAAGTACAAGTACAAGTACAAGTACAAGTACAAGTACAAGTACAAGTACAAGTACAAGTAAAAGTACAAGTACAAGTGCAAGTACAAGTACAAGTACAAGTGTAAGTACAAGTACAAAGACAAGTTCAAGTACAAGTACAAGTACAAGTACAAGTACAAGTACAAGTACAAGTACAAGTACAAGTACAAGTACAAGTACAAGTACAAGTACAAGTACAAGTACAAGTACAAGTACAAGTACAAGTACAAGTACAAGTACAAGTACAAGTACAAGTACAAGTGTAAGTACAAGTACAAGTACAAGTACAAGTACATGTACAAGAACAAGTACAAGTACAAGTGTAAGTACAAGTACAAGTACAAGTACAAGTACAAGTACAAGTACAAGTACAAGTACAAGTACAAGTATAAGTACAAGTACAAAGACAAGTTCAAGTACAAGTTCAAGTACAAGTACAAGTACAAGTACAAGTACAAGTGTAAGTACAAGTACAAAGACAAGTACAAGTACAAGTGTAAGTACAAGTACAAGTACAAGTACAAGTACAAGTACAAGTACAAGTGTAAGTACAAGTACAAGTACATGTACAAGAACAAGTACAAGTACAAGTGTAAGTACAAGTACAAGTACAAGTACAAGTACAAGTACAAGTACAAGTACAAGTACAAGTACAAGTACAAGTACAAGTACAAGTACAAGTACAAGTACAAGTACAAGTACAAGTACAAGTACAAGTACAAGTACAAGTACAAGTACAAGTACAAGTACAAGTACAAGTACAAGTACAAGTACAAGTACAAGTACAAGTACAAGTACAAGTACAAGTACAAGTACAAGTACAAGTACAAGTACTAGTACAAGTGTAAGTACAAGTACAAAGACAAGTACAAGTACAAGTACAAGTACAAGTACAAGTACAAGTACAAGTACAAGTACAAGTACAAGTACAAGTACAAGTACAAGTACAAGTACAAGTACAAGTACAAGTACAAGTACAAGTACAAGTACAAGTACAAGTACAAGTACAAGTACAAGTACAAGTACAAGTACAAGTACAAGTACAAGTACAAGTACAAGTACAAGTACAAGTACAAGTACAAGTACAAGTACAAGTACAAGTACAAGTACAAGTACAAGTACAAGTACAAGTACAAGTACAAGTACAAGTACAAGTACAAGTGTAAGTACAAGTACAAAGACAAGTTCAAGTACAAGTACAAGTACAAGTACAAGGACAAGTACAAGTACAAGTACAAGTACTAGTACAAGTATAAGTACAAGTACAAGTACAAGTACAAGTACAAGTACAAGTACAAGTACAAGTACAAGTACAAGTACAAGTACAAGTACAAGTACAAGTACAAGTACAAGTACAAGTACAAGTACAAGTACAAGTACAAGTACAAGTACAAGTACAAGTACGAGTACAAGTACAAGTACAAGTACAAGTACAAATACAAGTACAAGTACAAGTACAAGTACAAGTACAAGTACAAGTACAAGTACAAGTACAAGTACAAATACAAGTACAAATACAAGTACAAGTACAAGTACAAGTACAAGTACAAGTACAAGTACAAGTGTAAGTACAAGTACAAGTACAAGCACAAGCACTAGTACAGTACAAGTACAGTACAAGTACAGTACAGTACAAGTACAGTACAAGTACAAGTACAGTACAAGTACATTACAAGTACAGTACAAGTACAAGTACAAGTACAAGTACAAGTACAAGTACAAGTACAAGTACAAGTACAAGTACAAGTACAAGTACAAGTACAAGTACAAGTACAAGCACAAGTACAAGTACAAGTACAAGTACAAGTACAAGTACAAGTACAAGTACAAGTACAAGTACAAGTACAAGTACAATTACAAGTACAAGTACAAGTACAAGTACAAGTACAAGTACAAGTACAATTACAAGTACAAGTACAATTACAAGTACAAGTACAAGTACAATTACAAGTACAAGTACAAGTACAAGTACAAGTACAAGTACAAGTACAAGTACAAGTACAAGTACAAGTACAAGTACAAGTACAAGTACAAGTACAAGTACAAGTACAAGTACAAGTACTAGTACAAGTACAAGTACAAGTACAAGTACAAGTACAAGTAGAGTACAAGTACAAGTACAAGTACAAGTATAAGTACAAGTACAGTACAAGTACAGTACAAGTGCAGTCCAAGTACAAATACAAGTACAGTACAAGTACAAGTACAACTAAAAGTGCAAGTAAAACTGTAAGCACAAGTACAAAAGCAAGTGCAAGTTCCAGTACAAGTACAATTACAAGAACAAGAACAAGCACAAGTTCAAGTACATGTACAAGTACAAGTAAAAGTAAAATCAACTGTTCAAGCAAAAGTAAAACAAGTTCAACTGGAAGTACAAGTACAAGTACAAGTACAAGTACAGTACAAGTACAGTACAAGTACAGTACAAGTACAAGTAAAGTACAGTACAAGTAAAGTACAGTACAAGTACAGTACAAGTACAGTACAAGTACAGTACAAGTACAGTACAAGTACAGTACAAGTACAGTACAAGTACAAGTACAGTACAAGTACAGTACAGTACAAGTACAGTACAAGTACAGTACAAGTACAGTACAAGTACAGTACAGTACAAGTACAGTACAGTACAAGTACAGTACAAGTACAGTACAGTACAAGTACAGTACAGTACAAGTACAGTACAAGTACAGTACAAGTACAGTACAAGTAAATTACAAGTACAGTACAAGTACAAGTACAAGTACAAGTACAAGTACAAGTACAAGTACAAGTACAAGTACAAGTACAAGTACAAGTACAAGTACAAGTACAAGTACAAGTACAAGTACAGTACAAGTACAGTACAAGTACAGCACAAGTATAGTACAAGTACAGTACAAGTACAAGCACAAGTACAGTACAAGTACAAGCACAAGTACAGTACAAGTACAAGCACAAGTACAGTACAAGTACAAGCACAAGAACAGTACAAGTACATTACAATTACAGTATAAGTACAGTACAAGTACAGTACAAGTACAGTACAAGTACAGTACACGTACATTACAATTACAGTACAAGTACAGTACAAGTACAGTACAAGTACAGTACACATACAGATGTATAGATATCCATACAGCGCGAATAAAATTAAAAAAAAAAACATCTAGATTCGAAAAAATATGAACGTTTATTCTTTTGTGAAGCCTCCAAACAGATACCAATAAAATATTTACGAAGGTTTATCGAAATTTCGTCGGTATTTCAACTACTCACGCAAGAATACCAAATCGAAAACTATATTTCGGAAATATGCATAAAAGCTGATATAAAAAAATTTAATAAAAGCACAAACCGCTGCTATACAACAATAAATACCTTGCCATTGTTGTGATGTCATATTTGGCATTGTTTTCATTCAGAAGAAAAAATACTCGTTGGTTGTCCGTAAAATTTTTCAAATTTGTTTCCATAACTTATATTTCTTAAATATCTTTCCATAATAGATGAAAAATTATTTATTTTCACCTGATTTCGTAGAAAGCCTATAAATATGCAATTATTTGAAGTTGCAGACTTAAGCGTCATTAATAAACTAAAAACCACAAAATAAAGAAAACATTTCTTCCTGAAAATAACTATTTCTTAAGGATCGACAACAAAAGCCTTTTGTTAAGAATACTAACGAAAAAAGGCTTAAAAATTTGCAACTCTAATGAAATCAAGCAATTTATTTAGTTATTTGCTAATAATTCAAGCTTGTAAGTATGCAATAATTTATATAAGATTGTAGTTGTTCGATAAGCTTGACACGAGTCACAAAGCTGGGCACTTATATGCAGAGCACATGCATGATTTAATATTTCTGTAAGCGTATTCTAAGAAATCCATCTACATGTAAGTTGTAGTTTACTTATAATTGTTGCTGCAAGAGTTCTTGTAATTTGATTTTAAACTATGAGGAATAGTTGTGCAACGTGCTCTAAACTAGTTGTCATGTGTATGTTTTTAAACACGTGTGAGAAAATTTTGACTCTTAATGTAATCATTAAAGCCTGAATGTATGCAAATAAAATTTGTAGATGTTTGTTTATTTTTTTCTTTATATAAATATAAATGTATTAAAGCCAAAAATAGGCAAACATATTCTTTTAGGTTTCTTTTGTTAATCAACTGCAAATGTTTACAAAAACTCTGCTCTTATTCTGTAAAATATGAATTATTAAATAGCTGAAACAATGTCAAAAAACTATAAAAAAATTGTGCACAATTGATTCGTTTGCCTTAAGTAACATTTCTAAATTATTTAAAGCCTAAAAATATGCAATAACTTTTAAGGCAAGCACATGAAGCGAGTTAATGTAATATGTATGTGCAGGTTCGACAGTGTTTTACTTTTGTTTTTGGGTTTTTTTTTGGTTTTTTTTTTTTTTGGTTTGAGTTTTTGCTTGCATTGATATCGTTGTCGACGTTGATTCAACATCAACTTTTGTATGTTCTATAGCGCTTATATTTGTTATTGCTATGTATGTGTACTATAAAGCCGCAGGATACACGACTGTAACAATTCATTGTACAATTTATTTTTGTTATATTTTATCTGCAGAGCATATTGTTGCCTTGTTCAATTAAACCTTTTCAGTTAAATGCTTTGAATGAATGTAAACAACAAAGAAATAAACAAAACAGCTGTTTTGTTGATTATACTTGAAATTTTGAAACAAAATACTGAAAGACATTTCAGGCAGTATTCGCTGAGTTTTCTAATGGTTTAAAAAAAAAAATAACATTTGTAAATATATGTACTCAAAACATAAGCGGAAATAAAATGAATAAAAATTTTAAAGACAAGAAAGTTTTACAAGCAGAAATTATGTTATTTTTTTGTTTTCGAATTTAAAGCATAGTTCTGAAATGATATTTTTATATTTAAATGCCTATTTGAAGTAAATATTTTCTGCTGGTTGAGATAAAAATAATGTCGAAATAGTTCACAGCTTAGTTGGAAATTAAAAAGAACAATAAATTAACCAAAAAATACATGCTTTTTGAAACAACTTTATCTTATTTTATGTGTATTTCCAAACGCATTAAATATCCGAAATATCCGAAATTGGTTTTCAAAACAAGGTGCATTTTTTGATATAATTATATACTTACATATTTCCCGCTTATAACAGGAGATCAGTTTAAGGCTATTCTAGATAGAGCGCCAACCAATTATGTGCGTTTGTTGGCGATAGTTGAAAATTTCAAGTGTCGTCAGGTTATCCAAGACTTGGTCCTTTCAACGAAGATTTGAATGTCTTCGTCTCTGTTGACAGTCTCCAGGTATTGTATTGATAAAAAAAGAACAGCAGCAACAAAATACAAACACACATACATATCAGCGAGCATCGTAAACTGCCGTCTTCATGCAACTGTCTCAATCCGCTCATATGTAAGGTCATGAACGTGAACACTATTTGTATGAAATTATTCACAAAATATGACAGGTGCTCTTGTAAGGGATGGTTACACAAAAAAATCATTTGAAATATATTTTTTAAAAGATTTAAAATAGATTACAATTTATTAAAAATAAGTGCATTAAAAATATCCTTTGCCAATAAAAGTATAAATAAAAAAATTTTTTTAAATTAATTTAATAAATCAATAATTAAAATTAAAAAAACAAAGGGTACGCTTTGTGGTTATAATAAAGGACCGAAGTTTCTTTTTGACATATATGTAATACTGAACGTAATGAGTTAACCTCTCACTTACAAGAAATACTGGAAGCTTTTAGTTACCTTCTTAAACTAATAACTTATAAGTACTAAGTTAGTACTTATTAGTTATAAGTAATACTGGAACTAATCAGTTACCATCTGACTTATAGCTAATACGGTAGTTAATTAGATACAGTCTTACTTATAAGTAGTACCGGAGGTACGAATTTGACCTCTCATTTATGGATAATATAGGTTGTAAGTAGTTGACCGCTGACTTACAGCTAATACAGGTGGTAACTAGTAATTGTCTCAATTACTGATAATACTGGATGTAAGCACTCATTGACAAGCGTCCTATGACAAGCCCATGTTAAAATAATGACTTCTTGTTGTGTGTTGTAATCTAGCAGGAAAGTACCTCCCATTACCGAGTAATTATTATGTAGCTAGTTCAGTAATGATTACTTTCTCTACTGACTTTTGGGTGACTTCTGCAGAGCACGACTCACTTTATCGAATTTATTGAGAGCGATGAAGATTTTGAACATGAAAATATTTTCAAAGTCATTTTTCAAAGTTTCATCATCGATATGACACTATAGCACCTCTTTTACGTCAACGCAAAGTTGAACTGACAAAAAAATGAATATTTTTTAAAAAATATATTCCGTTTTCCATGAAAACGAAACAGTTTTTTATTCTATGAAACAGGAGTTAAAAAAAAAAAAACAAATTGGCCATTTCAGCCCTTGAAAGGACTTTGACCGAGCTTCTTATGATCAATTGTGTTGTGTGTGTTATTAAATGTTTGCACACAATTGACCGAGAACTGGACCTACATGTTTTATGCCGACTCCGAACGGCTCATGTTCTCAAGAAGCTTTACATGGCATTATTTACTCTCTGAGGTTTGCCATTGTCTGCAGAGAGGTGGTGACCGATCAGAAAAATTTTTATTGAAAAAACTTTTCGCCGCGGCTGGGGAAAAACAGGAGTTACTTCGATTAAATTCAGAGAATGTGATGCACGCGGAACAAATACTGTGAATCGATTTAAATCGAGAATGCTGGAGTTCTTTCTTCCTTAGTTCTTTCTAGATTATGAATGCTTTTGGTGAATAACGAGGCCTCGAAGATCTTCCTGCTTCAGGCCCTACAAAACGTTGACTCGACACTGTTAGATACTAGAAATTGCCTTTAATTTCGTTCCAGTTCTGAAAATCAACTAGATACTTGAACCTCTAAATGCCTGGACCAAAGTTTTTCAACTCTTGAAGAACGCAAATTTAGGCATGAAATATTAAAACATTTTTTGAAGAGAAGCTTTTTTGGCGGCGAGTGAAATTTCAAGGTATCTTATTCGTGACGCTAGGCTAACGTTTTCAATTCATATGAAAATTTTCAAAAAATGATAGCCGCTAGCGAGAATTGAACCCTGACCATCGTTGCTCATGAGTCGGAATCTATACCTTTACGCCACGTAGGCACATGATAAACAGGCAAATAAAATGTATTTAAAACTGAACGCGCAACATTCTGTCCGTAACCTTCATTTTCATCCGAAAAGTATGCACGGAAAATTTATTTCTTTAAGCTTCAAACGAAAATATTTAGGCATAGCAATACATCCAGCGGGAAAAAAATTCTACTGCCTTAAGTTCGCCGCATAATGAGCTTAAAGCTCAATTTGGTTCGTTGGTTGTGATCAAAAACTTGATAAATGATTGACAACATGCAAAAAACAGTTAATTCAATATTATAATAAAAGCAAAAAGTGTTAAAAGTGCAATATTTAAGACTACCGAGAATAGTTTTTGCCAGCCAAAAAACGTCTCAAAGCTAAGAAAAATAGCTAAAACAAGAGCAGAACGCGTTCGTGAATATAAAGAGCGAATTAGAGATCTAAAGAATGCAGGCGCAGCTGGGTGTGCAACTAATGATGAAGGCAAGGTAATTGCAACAACGGCTTAGTTTCAAAATGCATTTTTACAAACCATCAGTGTTTTTTTGGTGAATCTACAAAGAACCAATTCCCAGAAAAATACACTGATGCTTTGTAAAAATGTATTTTGGAACTCAGCCATCATCTCAACAAAATTTTATAGCCAACCAAGTTGATACACTCAACAATCAATGTTCGCTGCTTTACGAGGGCCCTCACTCAACATAGCAATTATTATGATCGGGAAGCAGAAGGTAATAATCAACAAGATTTGCCTCTGCTTTCGGAGGCTCCTTCAACGAGCCAACGAGTCAAAAACTGACAATGTTGAGAAGACATTTGAAAGCAACTAAAATACCAACTGAACTAAAACAAGGACCGAAAATAACTGTTATTTTACAATTTTCAAATGAACAAAATCGTTGAAAGACTTTTTCAAATATACCATTATGTAACAAATGTCCTGAGCCTCACGAATATTAAGTGCCTTTTAAATTTTAGACTGATTCTTTTAAAGTTAAAATTTAAGTGTCTTGTTTTTTTTTTGAAAAAATAAAGGTTACTTTTGACTTTTATTTTATCGGTTAAAAATAGCAGTTATTTTATGACTTTAATTTTTTCGGTCAAAAATATCAAGCAACTTGTGGTTTTTTTAAGTCCGCTTGACAGATTGACAACATGTGTTAAATGTCTCACCGATAAATGAAAATAATGGTATAAAAAGTTTTTTAGTCGGTAAAATGGCTTTAGAAAATATTGAAATTACCTGATATTTTTGACCGAAAAAATAAACGACCGATAATAACTGTTATTATTGGCCGATAAAATTAAAGCCAAAAGTAACTGTTATTTTTCTCCAAAAAAACTATAAGGCACAAAATAACTTTTATTTTTGTCGAAAAAAATAAAAATTAAGAGATAAAAGTTAATATGTGACACTTTCGAAAAAAACCATAGCCGGTACGTTCCCTGGATGCAAACATTGAATCAACAGATTATTATTTCATTTCGTATTGATTGAATTTCTTTTCAGATACTTTCTCTCTCTATTTCACACTAAAATCTCTCTTATTTCTTACTGTTAAAGAAGTTTCACTTCTACCACGTGTACGTTGCTACACGCGAGTTTGTTTTTTAATTCTATTTCCTACGTATTCAATTCTGATAATAAATACAAAAAATATAGTTGTTTAAATTCATATATTTATGGCGTTTTCGTTTCTACCAAAAAATGTTGCCTTTTCATTGCCCTTGCCTTTTTTCGTGTTCGATTCTAAAATAAGTGCAAACGGGTGAGTAAATTCTGTGTTCGTTTCTTAAAATGTCACACTCACAGAGAGCAAAAAAGGAGCATTTTCTGCCTTGCAAACTTTCTCAGGGTAGATGATTGCCCTGCATATCAGGTATTTTTAAAACGATAATATTATGACATGCGTGCGTTAGACAAGGATGGTTATATTCGTTTATTTAAGTTGACATTTTTCGAGTAGGCAAAAACATGCACTTTTACAGGGTTGCGGGCAACATTGAAAACATTTTGCACTGCGACAGGGCAACATTTTTTGGTAGAAACGAAAACGCCATTAGTGTCATGCCTTAGTCTTAACAGATATGTATTCTTATAATTATTTTCTCACTCCTTTATTTCTATTTTAATAGTTGTGTCATATTACCTTTTGCCTTTCTTGAGGATTAGTCAGATTGCACTAAAGTTCCAATCGTCTGGAATGCATATTTTCGAGCGTGTTCTGTATAAAAAAGCTGTTGCTAGTTTGCCATTTCCAGGAGACATCAGATGAAGGTTAGAGTCGTCTTGAGACGATTTCGACATGTATAATGCTGGTCTCACCAAGTTGAGGAAGTCAGCCACGCTGCCATGTGAAGATTGCCCGCCGTGTCTGTTTTTTTTTTGTGGTTAATATCATCTTGCTGACTGTTATTGGAGATAAATTTTGTATCTTAATGTTGTTGTTTCATTTGTTGTGATTGTTATTTTATTATGAAGATAAGTTTTTTAATGCTTGCAGCTTTTTGTGAAGAGCAAAACATACAAACACACACACACACACACACATATGCTTTAATACACACAACCATCATAAGGTAGAATTTTCAATGTGCTGCACATCATATTTTATTTTCTCTATTATTGTTATTGTTGTTATCGAAATACAGGTTATTTGCTTTATTCATGACCACATCAATTTCCATACGATGCTTCCTCAGTGAAAATGCATGTTGTTGTTGTTTTTGCTGTTGTTGTTTTAATAATTGTATACTATTGGTATATTTGCTGCATTCAAGCAGCAAATACAAATTACTGACAACAACAACAACAGCAACAACAACGAAAAAGTCGAAAATTGATCACATTAATATGTTGTTGGTAGTAGGTGCAGCCAGGCAGCCTCAATGTGCTTAATTGTAATAACAGTGCTCAAAAATGTGACAAAACTTTATGACAAAAGCCTCAAAATATGCCACGTTTATTTTCACAATTTAATTGGTTGGCGTTGCTGCTGGTGGCCATGCAATGCGGTGAGTTTACTTGATTGGTTGGTTAGCTGGTCGGTTTTTGGTGTACATTTTTTTTTGTTCTGGCTGACAGGCAACAAATTAATGTAATAACATATTTACAATAAAAAAAAAATGTTCATTTTGGCCTACATTGAAGGAATAATTAAAAATATGTTCACTTTTATTGTAGCGGTAGTTGTAGGATGTTGCTACAGAGTATTAAATTAATTATGATATTTTTACATACAACGTTTATATGTTGTACAACGTTAATATGGCTGCTTCTGTAGCCATTTATAAAATTTATTGATATATTAAAAAAAACCAATACTGCAAGTTATTGAAATAAAATGTGGAAAAGTATTCAAAGGAATCCGCTTACAAATCCACACATATACAAAAACATTTAAACCGCCATATTGCATGGTCGTATGTACACATAAACTCACACATGTAAACATGCATTACTTCATTTTACAATGGCAAACTTCAAGGATTGCATTTAATTTTAACGCAATATTACAACTGAGTATCGATGGCTTACTTTGTTGCAATCATTAAAAATATGATGTTAATAATAGAAAAAGCTGTTCTTAATAGTAGCAATGAAATGTATTTTATTAATAAATCTAGCGTTAAATACATTGTTAACCACGCTGCTGCAAGTTGCAGCAGCATATTCAGCTTTTCTGCCCCAATTCAAAATAAAAAAAGTTCGAAAAAGTAAACCAAAAATTTGCGGTATGTATTTAAATCAGCTTAAGTTCTACATTAATAGACAGAGCATTAAAACTTATATTAAATTCTCGCTTTTTAAATCAAACCACTTTTGAAACATTTCAATAGCTAATTCCAATTCAGTTTGTAGATCTTCTATCATGCCGAACTGTATTAAAATCATCAAATAATTGACTACCACTGCAATGACCTTGAACATAAAGTTACATGAGTTTGGAAAAATTTACAAAAATCTGCTACTCACCATCGACATAATAGTTTTGTCAAAGAGTATATTAAGACCACAATAGTATTTAAACTTTTTCGACATCTGCCAGTACAAAGTTGAAGCAACCATATCGCGCGCTAACTTACTTTTAGGAAACCACACATCAATCTGACCTATGATATCTAGACATTTGGCACCCTATAAGGCAAACACCATATTCAAAATTTCTAAAATTTACACCAAATTCTACTTGAACTCACCTCTTTGAGAGATAGATGACAGTAGATGGGCGCCACAAATACTTTATAGAAGGGTGCAAACATGCATACCACTATAAAAAACATCATCTTTGGATTGGGACGTGTCGTAACAGAGCGTCCAAATATTGAGTACAATTCTGTTGTGGTCAGTGTCATATCATGTGCCAGCGTTGACAATAAACAGAGCATAAAAATTGTGCTAATTTCGGGTATCATCATGTGCAGCGTCTTTACCATCTCCACTGCGCTATGCATGCGACGTTCACGCAACACTTCATCCGGAAAACGGCGCAACAAATAGTCCCGATTCAGCAAACGTTGAAGTAGTCGAAAACGTATCTTTAGCATCTCAGCGCAGTTGATGTGCACATAACAGCTAAGATGCGGTCCGGTAGTGATAATTGCATAGCTTACACCACCCAGAAAGACCTCTGGAAAGTCACCATGTGACATGCTCTCAACGGCCAAAAAGATGGAAAACACATACAAAATTGTCCAGATCATAGTGACGGCAATATTCTTTCGCTTCAGCTTGTGATAGTTCATATTTGCACCAAACTCACGCATCAGACGCTGATCCATCACGCTTATACTTTCCAGCAGTGCCATATGACGCTGTGCATGCCACAATGCAGCTGCAATGGTTATGATAAATATAAATATGGACGTAAATATCTCCATGAGTGATATAGATAGCACAACACCGTCTAATAATTTTATATATGGCTTCTGGTAAGGATTCGTGAATTTTGCATAGATAGAGTAGCTTAGTCCCAACAGCATGAGTAGCGCAACAACGAGTGTATATAAGACGGTCCACTTATCGGCTATAAAACGGCAACTTGTGCGACATGTACGCCAGCCAGTGCAGCAGACCAAGAACTGAAATGATGTCAGAAAGTGATGAGCGTCATAAAATGTTTCTGGATCAGCGAAAAAGAAGAACACCGCCATTTCACTGTGACGTCGCGAGTACAACTGAGTTTGGGCAGTCGTCGCTGCAGCTGGTTGAAATTTTGGGAAGCAGAAAACTAGTCCTCAAATGATTCAAATGATGACCAAACTCCTGGCACTTAAGCTAATTACTTATTGTTGTTGTTGTTGTTGTTGTTGTTGTTGTTGTTACAAAAATTAAAGCTGGCTGCAATTATTAGTTTTATCAGTAATTCCTAAATAATTTGGTATAATGAGTTTTAAGACCAAAACAATGGCATTTAGAAAGTAATCTAAAAATTAAAACTGATTGTGAGAAAAATATTTAGTCTTAAAAGTTGAATACTACAACTTTAAAGAGGATAGAAACGTTTTAATTTTAGGTCTCTAGTTTTGGTTTTTTACTGTAGGCCAATCGAAGGTCAAAATCATGGTCAATGTTGTTTTTTTCTTATTTTTCAGGCTACTGGAATTTTCTCTAAATTTTCTATTTATTGAGTATAAATGTCTCCAAAGCATTGTTTAATTCATAATTCCTTGCCCTAATGCACCCTGTAGAGTTATCAATAAGATGAGCGATGATTATAAGAAAAATCAATACTTGTTTTGGGACACCTTAAAACAAGAAATTTGTTTTATTTTTCATTTTTAAAATGCGTTTAAGTTGAATAAGAACTAAAATATAATTTTGAAAAATTATATAAGGAACATTTAATTGTGACGGGTGTTACATTTGCTTGCTTTTTAGCAGTACTTTTTTAGCAATCATAAAATAATTGAAATTTTTGCAGTCATCACAAATTACTTTTATGGTTGGTTGATAAAAAAAATATGTGAAAAAAAAACTTTTAAAATCATGGTCAATGTTGTTTTTTTATTTTCGGGCTACTGGAATTTTTTTTAAAAAAACATCAAAAAATCATTGCGGCCGTGATGCGGCTCACTGGAACACCTGAAAAAAACGGGGGCTTAATAAGCTTCGAAACTGCCGTGAAATGAACTACAAGAAAAATTATAAAATAACAAAATGGCGGCGTTTTTCGCAAATGCAAAATTTTTGGGACCAAAAACTCAAAAACTCTACTACTGACCTTTCTGTTTGTAGTCCATTCCATGCATTTACAAGTGTAAAACCACATATTAAAATTTTAGTACGATCGTTCGAGTTGCTTTTGTTGTATTACGCCTGCACTGATTTTATGATGTTTTTTTTTTTTAATTCCAGTACTAATTCCAGTATTAAAAATATTAAAAAAAAAAACTTGCGTGTAGCAACGTACACGTGGCAGAAGTGAAACTTCTTTAACAGTAAGAAATAAGAGAGATTTTAGTGTGAAATAGAGAGAGAAAGTATCTGAAAAGAAATTCAATCAATACGAAATGAAATAATAGTCTGTTGATTCAATATTTGCATCCAGGGACTGTACCGGCTATGGTTTTTTTCGAAAGTGTCACATATTAACTTTTAACTCTTAATTTTTATTTTTTCCGACAAAAATAAAAGTTATTTTGTGCCTTATAGTTTTTTTGGGCAAAAATAACAGTTACTTTTGATTTTTATTTTATTGGCCAATATTAACAGTTATTTTCTGTCGTTTATTTTGCGGTCAAAAATATCAGGTAATTTATATATTTTCAAAAGCCATTTTACCGACTAAAAAACTTTTTATACCATTATTTTCATCTTATCGTTGAGAAATTTTACACATGGTGTCAACAGTTCAATCTGTCAAGTGGACTTAAAAAAAAACACAAGTTGCTTGATATTTTTGACCGAAAAAATTAAAGTCACAAAATAACTGCTATTTTTGACCGATTAAATAAAAGTCAAAAGTAACCTTTATTTTTCCCTCGAAAAATACAAGGCAAAAAATAACACTTAAATTTTAACTTTTAAAGAATCAGTCTAAAATTTAAAAGGCACTTAATATTCGTGAGGCTCAGGACATTTGTAACATAATGGTATTTTTGAAAAAGTGTTTTAACAATCTGTTTTTATTTGAAAATTGTAAAATAACAGTTATTTTCGGTCCTTGTTTTAGTTCAGTTGGTGTTGTAGTTGCTTTCGAATGTCTTCTCAACATTGTCAGTTTTTGAATGCTAGATTGCATTGTCATTGTTTTTAATGCTAGATTGTTAGATTGACTCGTTGAAGGAGCCTCCGAAAGCAGAGGCAAATCTTGTTCATTATTATCTCCTGCTTCCTGATCATAATAATTGCTATGTTTAGTGAGGGTTTCGTAAAGCAGCGAACGTTGTTTGTTGAGTGTATCAACTTGGTTGGCTATAAAATTTTGTTGAGATGTGGGCTGAGTTCCAAAATACATTTTTACAAAGCATCAGTGTATTTTTCTGGGAATTGGTTCTTTGTAGATTCACCAAAAAAACACTGATGGTTTGTAAAAATGCATTTTGGAACTCAGCCGATGTTGCAATCACCTTACCTTCATCATTAGTTCTAGACCCAGCTGCGGCTGCATTCTCTAGATCTCTAATTCGCACTTTATATTCACGAATGCGTTCTGCTCTTGTTTTAGCTATTTTTCTTAGCTTTGAGACGTTTTTTGGCTGGCAAAAACTATTTTCGACAATCTTACATATTGCACTTTTAACACTTTTTGCTTTTATTATAATATTGAATTAACTGTTTTTTTGCATGTTGTCAATCATCTATCAAGTTTTTGATCACAACCAACGAACCAAATTGAGCTTTAAGCTCATAATGCGGCGAACTCAAGGCAGTCGAATTTTTTTGCCCGCTGGATGTATCGCTATGCCTAAATATTTTCGTTTGAAGCTTAAAGAAATAAATTTTCCGTGCATGCTTTTCGGATGAAAATTAATCTTACGGACAGAATGTTGCGCGTTCAGTTTTAATTACATTTTGTTTGCCTGTTTATCATGTGCCTACGAGGCATAAATGTATAGATTCCGACTCATGAGCAACGATGGTCATGGTTCAATTCTCGCTAGCGGCTATTATTTTTTGAAAATTTTCATATGAATTGAAAACGTTAGCCTAGCGTCACGAATAAGAAACCTTAAAATTTATCTCGCCCCCAAAGAAGTTTCACTTAAAAAAAAAAAAAAAATTTCGTCAAAAAAAGAAACCCGCTTCAAAGTTCAAAGTTTGTGAACAAATATAAAAAAAGCGAAAGTAAAAAATGCGCTCTCACTAATCCGGCTGTAACTTTTGAACCCGTAATAATTGTTCCATGAAATTTTTGAAAATCTTAAAAATATTTACTAAAATACAAAATTATAAAAAAAGTAGATTTAAAAAAACGGCCAATGTCATGTCCTCCCTTAAGATCAAAAAAATATATGAGAAAATAATAATCGTAATATTTGATTTAGATTAAGATTAAAAAGCCTTGCATGAAGGTATGCATTACCCGTCGCTTACTAGCGCACCTGTTTTTGGACGCCGTCACTCGTGTATTGTTTCATGCAAAAGAGTGAACTTAAATAATTCTTAAAAGGAAAAAAAAAATACTCATTTTCAGATAAAAAAAAAATTATTTTTAAAAAATTATCAATCGACTCTGTTTCACAAAACAAAACTTTATTTTTTCAAATAATTTACATGCTGTACAAAAAAATGCATGTACATGATAATTCAAAAAAGTTTTGGGGTGTGTGGTACACACCGCGCGTGTAATTAAGGGCTACATGGTAAAAGGTGGCTTCAACTCCTCTTCTTATTCTCTTCCAAAAAAAAAAAATATTTTGAAAAAAAATTTTCAGAAGTAAAAGATGGATGCCATAAACTCTTCTTCTCATTTCCCCCCAAATCATAGCATTCAGCCTAATCATGAAACATTTTCTCCCGGGTGTTGTAAATGGGAGTTTCCGGTTTTAAGATAGCAGATAAAGATATTTCATGTTTTTTATTTTACACTCATGAATATTGGCGCCTGATGAACAAAACTGCATTAAAAATTTCCAAAAAGTATTTTAACTTTATCTTAAAAACGGCAACTCCCATTTACAACTCCCGGGAGAAAATGTTTCATGATTGGACTGATTAATTTTTGTCCTAGTCCTTTACTTTATAATTGTCCTACGCCATTTTTTCTTCTTATCATAATCCTTGTACATTGAAAATGTGCAGAATAGCTATGAATTTTTACATAATCGCTGAATTTCTACATGATGATTAATTTTGGTACAGTAACCACATGAATTATTACAGTACCACATGAAAAAAAGATGAGAACATGAATATTTCATAATCGTAGTGTTTAAAGTGCATGAAGCGTGTGTGCAAGATGCATAAATCAATACAAAAATTCGTTAATGCCATGACAAATTACAAGGGGAACATGAATCAGTTATACTTTTTATGAATAAATGCCATAAAATTCATGCAAAAATACGAGAATCCATGTATAATACTTGGAGCGTATGTATAAATACACAAGTGAATACAAAATTGATGCATGCTTTTACACGTACCCACAATTTACATATTTAGTGTAGAAGTTCTAGGTGCAAATTCTTATTCTGCTTCTTATTCTTATCCTTGAATTCTTGATATTCTTGTCTCAACGCTTTGTTAAAATATTTGCCCTTATTCTTCTTCAAATCGTTGTTCCAAGTTTGACTGTCATACTCGTTTTAGTCAGTCTTAATTCGTGTCCATGGCGAAATCCTTATCTTAATCTAAGTAACAATTTTTGTCCATATCCTTGTCAAAAGTCTTGTTTAATTTATTGTGCTTATCCTTGTCTAAACACATGATATAGTTCTTGTCCTAATCATAAAAAGAAAAACATATCGGCCATTGCAGCCTTTGAAAGGACTTTGAGCGTACATAATATGATCAATTGTGTTGTATGTGTATTAAAATGTTTGTTTGTTGACTCCGAACAACTAATGTTCATGTTTTCAACAATCTTTACATAACAAACTAACTTACTTACTTACTTAGGTGGCCAGACAATATAAAAAACTTAACTCTTGGTAAATTGTAGACGACATTGTCGGTGACGATCGATTAGAAAAATTTTATTGTTAAGACTTTCTGTGTCAGATGGTGATTCGAACACAGGTCTGTCAAAATTAGTCGGATCGCACTCCTCACACTAATTCTCATTCCTTTCTAAATTCTTGATCAATAGTGTTGTGAGTTCCTTATCCTCAGGTCCTGTAACGAACTTCCGTTTTCCGGATTTTACAGCTGGGGTATACTCGCCGGTGTCCAGGGTTCGTTGCAGAAAATTTATAATAATAAGAGACCCTTTTTGCTTATGTACAGATATTCCTTCTTAGTTTATTCGTTATTCAATTATTATCAATAATATTCATAGTGGCTTATTTGAATCTAAAAAATCTATAGCTTTATACACACAGATATGTCCTTGAGTTGATCTTGACTGGCTGGCGATGTACTTTGTTATGTCCTTGAGTTGACATTGACTTGTTGACGATGTGTGTAGTTAACCCCTTGAGTTGACATTGACTTTCTGGCGATGATACAGACCTTGCTGGCAATGTACTGAGTTATGTCCTTGAGTTGACATTGACTTGTTGACGATGTGCGTAGTTATGTCCTTGAGTTGACATTGACTTTCTGGCGATGACACGGACCTTGCTGGAGGTGTTGACTTGTTTGCGCTGATACAGACCTTGCTGGAGGTGTTGAGATGGAGTTAAACTGGTTGGACTGTTGTTGCCGACTGTTATGTGCTACTTTGGCGAAATTAAAGCGTTCTCTGGGGAAATGTAACCTTGTCTTGATATGATCTACTAGACTGGCAACGGAAGAAGTTTGACTACCATATTGGGGAAGAAAGCTTACCACCAATACGTAATCGCGGCACCTACGAGTGGAAACAAAATATTATCGGGGAAGAAAACTTACCACCGATAATATGTTTACAGAAATCGGCAAGAGAACTCTGAATCCTATCGAAAAAAAGTTTGACTACAATATTGGGGAAGAAAGCTTACCACCAATACGTAATCGCGGCACCTACGAGTGGAAACAAAATATTATCGGGGAAGAAAACTTACCACCGATAATATGTCTACAAAAATTTCCAAAAAGAACTCTGACTCCACAAGGTAACACTCACCACTGATAATCCAAGTACGTCCGACCGCTTTGACTGCACGAAAAACAAGAGACCGATCAATGCTGCGACTGGCCTTTTAAACCTTCACTCTCTGCGAGGCCAGTATGTTTAAACCAGTTTGATGCTCATTGCTTCGCTGAGTATGTGTTAGTCCTCTCCCTCTCTCTCGCTCTTCAGTTTTAATTTATCGCCTGTAGCATGCTGTTTCTGCGTATGTGTGCCAGAACTGGTGTTATGCTCTTTGCCTTGCTGAGTATGTGTTATTCTTCTCCCTCTCTCTCTCTTCATCGCCTTCATCGCTCTCGTCATCGCCTGGAACCAGCGTTGCCGTTTTCACTTCGATCGAAGTTTTTTACTTCACTTTTATGTCAAACACTTCCACACTTCCTCTTTTGTGAAAACACTTCGATTTTGAGTGATTAAAGCTTTTGTTAGTAATTAAGTAATCTCTTAATTTTTTACTGCATTTTACATCAAAAAGTCAATAACATGGCATAACTGTTGGTATAAACGAATGCATAACTTTTACCTTCTTCAACAGAGCTTTGTTTGGATTTGATAATTTTAACGATAGTGGTAACAATAGCAATTATCATATACAATTCACTTATAATATCGTGAACTGGAGAAATTTCTCCTTCGTTAACGAATCGTTCAAATCGACAAAAACAATTCGTGAACGAGTCGGCAAATCTTAGAAAACTAATTCGTTAACGAATCTTCATATTTAAAGTACATAACAGTGTGAAGCTATTAAAAACAACACCTTTTTTAATAATTTTTTTTTACATAGTATTATTAAATTATTTAATTCAAATTACGCAAATAAAAAAATAAAAAAAAAATGGCATGCGTTGAAAAACAAATTTACAAAAAACCCCTCTTTTTGGCACAAATTCTTAGCCGTAAAAAACAAAATATAAAAGTTTCTCGGCTTTTTATAGGTAGAGTGCTTAACAGAATCTATTAAGATCACAATGAATCAAGATTCATCGAAATCGATCAAGCAGAACTCGAGATATCTTAGAAACCAATTCGAAAAAACTTGTTTCAAGAAAAACGCGATTAGATTTTCTTCTATGAACGATAATATATGAATAAATGCGCGACATACGTGTATAATGTATGTTATATCTTTTTTCGATTTGATATTTTTTCTAAAATTTCGTATACGCATTCTTAAGACCTTAAGAAACCAGATTCTAAAAAAAAACAAAAAATTTTTTTTAATTTTGTACACACTGTAATAGTACCTTAAAAGAAGCTATTCATAACGAATCCTAAATTTTAAAAAAGCAATTCATTAACAAATCGTCAGATTTAAAAAAAACAATTCTTTAACGAATCACTTTTCCTTGAAGAACTGAACACTTTGTTGAACGAATGATTTTAATATTGCAACAAAATATTCAGCATCACCATAAGAGCATTTTTCTGTGATGCTCCTGCAAGAGCTACGGTGCTTTCTTTAAGCATCCAGCCAACCACTGATTCAGACAAAACCAAACTATTCGAAAATGATACAAAAAACTATTTACAAGCGATTTTTCAACGAATCACCCCTCGCCACAATGTTTATTGGGTTGTTAATTGTACATATACATACATAAGTGATTGAAATGTATTTCAGTATTTTCTTATTGAACTTTGTTCATTGATTTTTTAAGAAAATATTTTCATTGTTTTTTTTCGTTATGCATTTTGAAATGTGCTTTAATATGCTTAATAAACATTCATGTTAAAAACAAAATTAATTCATTTCAACACTTCGAAATCTCTGAAAATACTTCCTTTTTGTAGCCTATTTTACTTCGTTTTGAAAATCTCGAGCGGCAACACTGCCTGGAACGTGCTGTTTGTGCGTGTGTGTGTGTGTAAGAACTGGTTTTATTCTTATATGAATTTAAAAAAAGACTATGTACAATTAAATTAAAAATGTTAATTTAATTTTGTTGTTACAGTCCTTATCACTGTTGATATTCTTGTCCAAATACTTGTCCTAACCTTTAAATCCAATACTTGTCCTAATCTTATTCATATTGTTGTTTCAATGCATGTCAAAATCCATTGATTTATTATGACAATCTATCCTCGTCCAAATTCTCCATTAAATTATTTCTGATGCCAGATGTAGTCCTTGTACAAATCCTGGTCTAACTTATTGCCCAAATCCTTGTCCTAATATTTTTCCTGATCATTGTGCCGAACTTCTTCTAATTCTTTGTCCCATTATTTATCCTATTTTTTGTCTCAATAATTGTCCTAATCTTTAATCTTGTTTAAATCGTTGTCATTACCTTTACTCAAATCCATGTTTTAATCTATGCCCTTACCTTAAACTTCGTTATATTCGTTGTCTGAATACTTTTCCATGTTAAAGTCCTTCTCTTTATTCGAATCGAAGTAGTTGTTCCAGCTCGTGTCCAAATTCTCATCTTTATCATTCTCATCTTCTAATGCTTGTTCTAACACTCGCCCCCAATCATTCGCATTATTTTCTCTTTATTTTGTTTTATATGAAAAATATGCTTTTTGCTGTGGTTTTTTTTTTTTTTTTTTGATTTTTTTTAAAATTTTGTCGCTGTCTTTTCATTTTAATTTTTGTTTAAGTTTAATCTTCGTTTCGTTTCTGTTTTTGTTTCCCTTTAATTTTTTCATATTAATTTTCGTTTCATCTTCGTGTCATTTAAATTTTCGTTTCATTCTAATTTTGGTTCATTGAAATTTGCGTTTCATTTTCATTTTCGCTTCATTTTCATTTTCGTTCAGCTTGAGATTCAAGCTAGTCCGTGACAATAAAAAAAATCCATACAACAATAAAACATTTACTTTACATAAAAGTAACCGCTAAACTAAAGTTCGGGAATTTAATCATTGAGTAATAGTTCCATGCAACGCTGTTGTATGTTTTCATTTTCGTAACAGTACTCTGGGGTCACGAGAAATCATCCACGTCACCTTTACTTAGCAAATTATGAATGTCTGCAACAATATTTGAATGTTGCTGTCTTACAATAATTTTCATATGACAAAAACCATTTTTGTTTTCGTAACATAACATTTGTTGGAGCTCACAAACTTATTGAGTAAAAATTCCATGCAACGTCGTTGCACTTTTGATATAAAAGCTGTCACAGAAAGTCCTGTTTTTTTAGGATATTTTTGTCAAGTGGGCAAAGACGTAGGACATCATTACTTAAAACTAGAAATGATAGCTAAGTAGAGTGGCTCGAAAGAAACGTTTGAAAAGTACACACCTTATTTAAACATGACCTAAAGACAACTCAAAAAGAAAAAATAAAAAACGGAAAAACTGCCAAATAGTATTTTTTTACTTCAGAATTTATTTTTCGCATAATTAAACTTCTTAAAAATTTGATATTTCTTGCCCAAAAATTGCAAAATATAGTATTAAGTTAGCCTTTTTTAACGGTGTGTAGTAGACCGTATCATTCTTATATGGATAAAAAAAATATCAACCGGTCGGGGTCTCAAAAGTTAGAGAAACTCATTAAAATGATTTCTGCATACTTTTATTTTCAAATCGTAGAAAAACCGCCGAAGCAATTTTGATTCTCCTGAAGGTCCTTTTTGGTAAAAAAAACATGTTTTTTGCTTGTAACTTTTTATTTTTCACAGAACGTATGAAGTATGCAGAAAGTATAAAAGTATGCAGAAATCATTTTAATGAGTTCCTCTAACTTTTGAGACCCCGACTGGTGAAATATAAATTTCGATCTGGTCTTGTGTATAGTTTCCTTAGATTAGACGTAAAGTTTATAAGTTATGAAAAAAATCCATTTTAGTGGTTTTTTAGAAAAACCAAAATTTAATTTTGTTTTATTTTTGGAGTTGCTTGTAAGTTATCTTTGAAATAAGGGTTGCACATTTAAATTAATTTTTTAATTCAGTTTAAGTTTTAAATATTTTATACAGTTTTTTCGGTATGGAAAACGACATACTCTTTAGCACAATATTATTATGCAGTGTGAATTGATCTTTTGTTGGGGAACACAATATCCCAGTTTGCTTTGATTTGTCTCACCAACCTTACAGAGGTTTTATTGTTATCAAAACATTTAAACGGTTTCGTTTATTAAATCCGATCAAAAATAAAAATAGCATAGTAATTGCACTTAAGCGTTTCAGGCCATATGGGGCAAGGAGTACAAAGCATTACATGAACGAACATTTTAATATACTTGAGTGCAATGAATTTGGTTATCAGTCAATCCACCAGATTTTTTTTGTTGCCTATCCAATCAAACGAATACCGCTTAACATTTCGGCCAGTTTCATTTGTGACACCGCAGCGAAATGGCAGTATTCTTCTTTTTCGCTGAGCCAGTTACATTTTACGACTGTCATCACTTTTTGTCATTTGCACAGTTTTTGCTCTGCTGCAGTGGCTTTCGTTCGTGTCGTGCTACTGGTCGTTTTATTGTTGATAAATGGACCGTATTGTACACCGTTGTAATGTCGTTACTTCTGCTAATAGGCATGAGCTATTCTTTCTACACAAGGTTTACAGATCCGCGACAACAGTCTTACATAGAAGTGATGGATAATATGATTATATCGATTACCTTTCTGGAGATATTCGGTTCTACGTGCATGTTTATTATTATTGTAGCCTCAGCATTGTGGTTCTCACAGCGTCATGTAGCGCTACTGGAAAGCATTAGTACGATGGATCAGCGTCTGATGCTTGAGTTTGGTGCAAATATGAATTATCGCAAGCTAATGCGAAAGAACATAGCGGTTACTTTGTGGTTAGGATTTTCGTATTCGTCATCAGTTTTCTGGGCTATTGCAAGTATACCGAGTGGCGATTTTCTGCTAGTCGCCGTGGGTGGCTTAAGCTATGCCATTCTTACTAGTGGACCACATTTATGCGGCTACGTGCACATCAACTGTGCTGAGTTACTGAAGATACGTTTTCGGCTGTTGCAGCGTTTGTTAAATCGGGAGTATTTGTTGCGTCAATTTCCGGACGAAGTGGTGCGGGAACGTCGCATGCATAGCGCAGTGGAGATGGTGAAGGCTTTACATATGATGATACGTGAGATCAGTGCTATTTTTATGTTTTGCCTATTGACGATGTTGTTGCATGATCTGACGCTGACCACCAGCGAGTTATATTTGACTTTTGAGCATTCGAGCTCTATTCGTCCAAGCGCAGTGATGTTATTTTTCCTTTCGGTGTGGATGTTTGGACATACTTATAAAGTTATAATGGGCCCGATTTACTGTCAACTGTGTGTAACAGAGGTAAGGGAAGATGATGAAAGGTCTTTCACTTGACACGATTTTTTTTTTTTTTTAAATAATTTGAATTTTAGGGTGCAAAATGTTTGCATATCATTGAGCAGATGGATGTCTGGTTTCCGAAAAGCGAGCTTGTGCGCTATTTGGTTACTTCTACAATGTACTGGCGTTTGTCACAAAAATTTGAATTCCAAACTGGTGTCAATATTGCTTTCAATAAAACTCTTATAACAATGGTAATAATTTTTTCCGTTTTGAATTAATAATAAATTTCTTAAATATTCTTTTGGTTATTTCAAAGGTAATTTCAGTTGTAGTCATTTATTTGTTAATTCTAATACAGTTCGGCATGACGACAAGAATGAAAGCTGAATTTGATTTTCAAACAAAACATATGAATGAGTGGATTGGCTTCATGGGTGATGGTGCAATAGAAAATGTTGACTAAAAAACAAGAATTCGTCATAAAGAGCCAGATGAATTTGAAAAAAAATTACACTTAATAAATTATCCGCTGTTATGTGTAACCGGTATTATGTGGAATTTTTTAATTTAATATAAGTTTTTGTCACCTGATATTCATTAATTTTCACTTTAATAAAAACTTTATTGAAAGAAAAATCAATTTATGTTAGTGTCTGTTAGAATAAAACAGAAAGGAGAAATGAGCAATGAGCTAGAAGTATTGAGAAAGAGCAAGAATAAGAAGCAAGGAGCCAGACTAAAGAAAAAGCTTTCACCGTTAAAAAAGTTCATTTGTAAAAATTACACTTATATTAATTTTCGCTGATATTTGCATCCAGCTTAAGAAAAAAATTAATTAACATTTTTTTATCACCCCGTTTGTAAACATTTTCACCTAAATAAAAACTTTGATAAATGACTAATCAATTACCGTGAGTGTATGCTAGTAGCTGTAAAATTTAAGCAGCCAGAAGCAAGAAGTAAGAAGCAAAGAAGAAGGAGCAAGGAGCAAGGAGCAAGGAGCAAGGAGCAAGGAGCAAGGAGCAAGGAGCAAGGAGCAAGGAGCAAGGAGCAAGGAGCAAGGAGCAAGGAGCAAGGAGCAAGGAGCAAGGAGCAATGAGCAAGGAGCATGGAGTAAGGAGCAAGGAGCAAGGAGCAAGGAGCAAGGAGCAAGGAGCAAGGAGCAAGGAGAAAGGAGCAAGGAGCAAGGAGCAAGGAGCAAGGAGCAAGGAGCAAGGAGCAGGGAGCAAGGAGCAAGGAGCAAGGAGCAAGGAGCAAGGAGCAAGGAGCAAGGAGCAAGTAGCAAGGAGCAAGGAGCAAGGAGCAAGGAGCAAGGAGCAAGGAGCAAGGAGCAAGGAGCAATGAGCAAGGAGCATGGAGTAAGGAGCAAGGAGCAAGGAGCAAGGAGCAAGGAGCAAGGAGCAAGGAGCAAGGAGCAAGGAGCAAGGAGCAAGGAGCAAGGAGCAAGGAGCAAGGAGCAAGGAGCAAGGAGCAAGGAGCAAGGAGCAAGGAGCAAGGAGCAAGGAGCAAGGAGCAAGGAGCAAGGAGCAAGGAGCAAGGAGCAAGGAGCAAGGAGCAAGGAGCAAGGAGCAATGAGCAAGGAGCATGGAGTAAGGAGCAAGGAGCAAGGAGCAAGGAGCAAGGAGCAAGGAGCAAGGAGCAAGGAGCAAGAAGTAAGGAGCAAGGAGCAAAAAAAAAGTTACTGGTATCAATAAACCTGGAAATTATAGCCAAGTAGAATGCGTCGAAAACCAAATTTTGAAAAGTACACCCCTTATTTAAACATGGCCTAAATACAACTAAAAAAAAAACAAAAATGTATGCTTTTGATCCCCGGAAACACCGCTAATATGGTATATTTTTCTTTACTTATGCATTGTACTCCTCTTAAGCGGACACCTTTCGGACTGAACAATTTGTCCACTTAAAAGAGGGGTCCGCTTAAGAGAGAAAAACAAATTTGAAAAACGAAAACAAAGATTATTTATTATGGATTATTTTATATTTATAAAAAAAACAAGCAAAAATTCATCATTAAAAGCCAAATTTAATTTCACATTTCATATCATGCTTTTTGAATAAAATAAACCACGTTGCTTTATTGCCAAACATAATGTGCCTTATGTGATTCAAGGTAGTGTCTGCGTCCTAAAATTCTAGTCAAATTATTCTAGTATTCTAGTAATTCTAGTCAAATGGACGTTTAAGCTCGGTTTAAGCAAAAAAAAAAAAACGCATCATATGATAATTTACGTCAATTCAACTTAAACGAATGCTAAAATATCTAGTTAAACAGAGTTTAAAAGTCCCTTTTTGGTGAGCTAAGCTCGGTTTAATTTGACTCGAGTTTAAATCCGCACTGATAAACTGGGCCTAAGAGGGAGAAGAGAAAAAATTGTCAAACAAATATTTTCGGTCATCAAAAAGTGTCCGTTTAAGAGATGTGTTCGTTCAAGAGGGGAGTCCGTTAACAGAGAGTACTCTGTATTAGAGAAGGATGAACCATAAAGGATCTTAGCTAATAAAAGGTTTTCCTCTCAGAGCTTTCGGACATCCAAAGTTATATTCGACCTCGTTACGTCGATTTTCCACATATCCGAAAACTATTTTTTCCTTAAAAAGTTAAACTTCTTAAAATTTGTTCACTGCATGTCCAGACATAAGAAAATTCAGCACTAGTAAAGCCTTTTTAAACGGTAAATAATATCTTAAAATTGGTCATAAAATGCATAAGTTATAGAAAAATGTAAATTTTTGTGGCTTCTTAGGAGAACCAAAATATAATTTTGTTTTGTTTTTGAAGTTGTTTTTGGTTTTTATTATTTGGTATGGGAACGACCTACTCTATAGACCAGTGGACCAGTGGCACTACTAAACCTCCCGGCGAAGCTTGAATTTAGGAGCTCGAATTCAGTTTCTGGGCTGGCAGCACCAGGATGGATATGATAAGCTCTAGATTCCTCCGTATCAATTCCTATGGTCAGCCTGTTCAGATTCCTAAGATTCGCCATATCTAGGTTCACGCCCTCGTCGGTATTGTGCTGACTCGCCAGGGTATGTTACCTTTTATCTCAAACTTATTTAAAATATTTCAACTGATAATATATAATTGCTGTATTATCAAAACTTTTATGTACTACACATACACATACACGTAAGCATTTTCTCCAACTTTTCCTCAAATTGTTTTCTCACCGAATCTTGAGTACCCTAAGGCTTGCATAATCTCCTGCAATTCATCTCTAATACTACCAAATCTTTTCTAATTTATTCCTTGTTCGTCGAATTAAGCTCAAACTTGCTTTCATTGTGCATTAATTGCTCAAACTAACTTCAAATCAAAATCTGACACTCTTGCTTTGGCGCTCACTCACACGCTCGGCCTTTATTTTTATTGCTTCATTGTAACAGTATGATGCAAAGAATCCTTGCAATAACTTTACTCAAAAGTCATTTGAAAAGTGGATCAACACTTCAAGCGCACTTCTACAGTGATACTCGAAGCAACTCTTCTACGATATTTCCGCTACTACCACTGCTGCTTCTTTATCTATCTAAGCCGTCGCTTACAAGTTGTAGCTCATCGCTTGCTCAACACTTGCCTAATTCGAGTGCGTTGCACCTGCAACGCTGCATTTGCTGCACTTCACTCGCGGAATGTTTGGCATGAATGGAAATAGAAAGAAAATTCTTCTTGCACTCAATGAATGATGGCTGGCAGAATGAATACTTCTATGTGTACAGAGATGTTTGTGTAGTAGATGAAGTAACAACTTCTCGTTACCGTTGATTGTTGCCAAAAGGCACTAAAAATGTTATTCCACTCCAATTAAACTTGCTGCAACATTAGCGGCGGTAACAAATGCTGAATTGCTGCAGTTTTTATGGTTGCTGCTACAAATAGTATATGTGTGTGTATGAATGAGTGGATGTTTGTATTGGTAGGGATGTGAAAGAGGGTGGAGTGAGTGCAAAGCAATGCAAGCGCTTACATAAAACTACAAGTTGATATTGTTAGTCAATTTAGCAAATCCTGCATCTAGCGCCATATGCCAAAAGTTTTAAGCTTGCCATCAGTTGAGCGGTTTTTCTAGCGGTTATGCAGATGTTATTCGAACTACTGCTTAGAGTTTTGGAAAAATTATTTAGTTTTACTTTCATCACCAAAACTTTGCTGCAGCTTTAAAATTTGAAATCCTAAATGTTTCAGTCTATTATATAAGATAACTATGGTAAGTCCACAAAAAAACGTCATATGTAGTGGTAAACTGCAGTTTAATAATAAAGGTATTTGTTTCAAAAATCCTTTTGAATTTTCCAAAAAGTTGATTTTTTAGATATTGTACTTTAAAACAGAAATTAACAAAGTATGTCTTTTATTTATATTTAGTTTTGAAACCACAAATGATTTAGCCTTATAACTTAACAAGCTTAACAGTTCAAAAATTAGAAAGAAAAAATCCCAAGAGAAAAAAAAAACATCGATTTAAATCTTTAAAAGCTGCTGAAAATACTGAAAATAAAATTGAGTTAAATATCTTCAATAAAAGGAGGTGTTGTCGACTCTAACCTTTTACTTATTTTATGCGCTGTTGCCAATCTCAGTAAATTTATTGCTAACTTAAAGCGAGCGTAAGTAACAAATTTTTACGCAATTTTTATAAACATTTAATAGTCCAGGCAGCGAATTCTATTGACTTATAAAATTGTTAAAATTAACGTTTGGCAGCTGGACGGACGGGCTCACCATACCTCATATCCTGCAAAATTGCACGCATTTTATGAACGGATAACAACATAACCGAGAAAAAAGCTCATATAATTTTTTACGATTCAATCACAATTGAATATAAAAACTGCATTAGCAGTGTTTGGCCGAGAATAAGCAGTAGAAAGGAGGAGGATAAGAAGAAATAAGGCACCCCAGAGTCATCATTTACATCTAACAACAACTGCTACAGTGTTGGCAATAGCTTATGAACATATAAAAATGTCGGCTAAAATCCTTTATGGCCAAAATTATTGATAACCCAGTCGAAGGTGAAGGAATTTTATATCAATTTGACTACAACAAACATGCACTCAAATAAAGAAATTCACTCACACTACGACAATTGGCAAGGCATAACATAAAAATCAGCAAAAAACCTAAATGCGAAGGAAACTGAGCCCCATACAAATGGCATTATAAAAATAACAACAACAAACACAGCAATGAAATAACAACAACATGCACTTTCAATACGCAACGATTTGCCTAACAAATTGTCATCGAAAGAAAGTTAGAGCAAGAGCGAGCAACAACTCATGCCGGAAGTATGAAAAGACACAGTATAAGCAGCACCGGAAGCGCAGCAAGCAACAGGAAGCTAATAAAAAACAACGCAAGAAGCGGTTGGCGAACCCAAAAGCAGAAAATAAAGGGTACATATTTGGAAAATGAGCTAAAATTTAGATGCATGCAAAACGTAGTGGCTAAAACAGGCATCAACATTAAAAAAACGTACTATTTACGATGCAAATATGTAGTAGATGGATGATTTCTATGAATGTATTTATGTCGGTGCTGTTTGTGTGCGTGCTTGAGTGACTTTGTGCGTTGTCGTGTATGTGTGTTTGTGTGTGCTTGTATAACTGGCATGTAAAGAGCACATCAAATGGCCATTAACGGTAAACACCCTATAAAAGCAACGATATAATAAATTTTATTGCCACGACAAACATCAGATGATGTTCATCTTTTGTTTGCGGTATGGTTGTTGCTGAGGTTGTTGTGTGTGGATGGGTTGGTGGATGGTTGGCTGAGTATGTGGCCAGATAGGCACAAGAGACAATAAAATATATGTGTGTGTGACACTGAAAAGTAGTGCATACTTTAAGGTTTCTTACAGTTAAGCCCACACTTTTATAAATTGCAATTTCTTATATCAGACAAGAAAGGATTTCGTGGAATGAAAGTGTTGAATTTTTTAAAACCAAATAACAAAAGAAACCTACTTGTGCATGTGTGTGGAATAAACATTGAAGTTATAGACCTAAAGTCCTATATAGACCTAAACTTTCTAGGACCTAAAGTGGTGACCGAGTGGTGGAGAGGTAGTGATCGTGGCATGCAGGTTAAGTGTGTGGCTTAGCATGCTCGGAGCCCGAGTTCGATCCCCAGTCGCAGCGAACAATTTTTTCAATAAAAAATTTTTCTGATCGATCACCTCTCTGCAGACAATGGCAAACCTCAGAGAGTAATTAATGCCATGTAAAGCTTCTTGAGAACATTATCGGAGTCGGCATAAAACATGTAGGTCCAGTTCTCGGTCAATTGTATGCAAACATTTAATAACACACACAACACAATTGATCATAAGAAGCTCGGTAAAAGTCCTTTTAAGGGCTGAAATGGCCAATTTGCTTTTTTTTTTAGTACCTTAAGTTTTTTTTTTAATAGTAAGTTTTGGGTTCATTCTGTGATTTGAACATTTATTGTAATTTATCTGGTGGAATATTGGTCTGAAAATGATGTCCTTTGAAAATTATATCTCTTAGTTGTCATGCAGATTTCTTCGACATCGACATTGGCAACGACATCAAAAGAAACAAGGGTAACGATGTCAAAGAACTTAATGAATGTCAATGATGATGATATAATATCGATATGACATCTATAACGATAAAGATAGATATAAAGCTAATGATAACGATAACGATAACGATAACGATAAATATAACGATAACGATAACGATAAATATAACGATAACGATATATATAGCGATAAAGATAACGATAACGATAACGATAACGATAACGATAACGATAACGATAACTATAACGATAACGATAACAATACCGATAACGATAACGATAACGATAACGATAACGATAATGATAACTATAACGATAACGATAACGATAACGATAAAATTAACGATAACGATAACGATAACGATAAAAATAACGATAACGATAACGATAACGATAACGATAACGATAACGATAACGATAACGATAAATATAACGATAACGATAACGATAAATTTAGTGATAAAGATATCGATAACGATAACGATAACGATAACGATAACGATAACAATAACGATAACGATAACGATAACGATAACGATAACGATAACGATAACGATAACGATAACGATAACGATAACGATAATTAAAACGATAACAAAAACGATAACGACATCGATCAACGACCAATGACTATCGACGGATGACCATCGACCATATACCATCGTCCATCGACCATCGACCATCGACCATCGACCATCGACCATCGACCATCGACCATCGACCATCGACCATCGACCATCGACCATCGACCATCGACCATCGACCATCGACCATCGACCATCGACCATCGACCATCGACCATCGATCATCGACCATCGACCATCGACGTCGACAAGGAGATAGGAACAAACAGCAAGGATCAAAGAGGAAAGACCGAGGAGCAAGGAAAAAGAGCAAGAGAAAGAGCAAGAAGCAAAGAGCAAAAAGTAAGGAGCAAGGAACAAAGAGCAAAGCGAAAAGATAAAGGAGAAAGAGATCAAGGAGCAAAGATCAAGATACAGGAGCAAAAAGAAAGGTGTATGGAACAAGTAGAAAGAGCAAGAGCAAAGAGCAAGGACAAAAGAGCAAGCACAAAGGAGCAAGTATTAAGGTGCAAGAAACAAGGAACAAGGAGAAACTGATACCAACTAGTACTGGTAGTGGTACATCGACATCGCTACCTTAAGTTATACTGTATTATCAGTTTCGTGATTCCAATGGCAATATTTATCAACAATCAATATCATGTTTCAATTTTAATTTAATTTTCTGATTTGAGGGTTGAGAACAAAGAGAAATATAATATTTTGTTAGTTAAAAAAAAAAAACAAAATTACTATAACATAATTCCGTAAAATGTGAGTGCAGAACGCTTGATTTTTTTGAAAAATTTCAGAGCATATTTTTAGGCAATTTCTGTTTTGTGATCTATTTAAATTTCAAAAGCTTTATATTTTTTTTTTCATTTTGAAAGTTTCAGTTTTACAAAAAAATTTTAAACATATTTCGGCGTAGGGGAAGAGTGGCACGAAAGAGCCAGTTTTAAAAAAGTTACAAAATATATAAAAATAATTAATAAAATTATAATTCTTGTATCAAAAGTATTTTCTCATTCATTTATGAACGTAATACCATGAAATATTTTCCAAAAAATATATTTATATTTATAAAAAAACATGAAATTCGGCTCTTTCATAACACGTGGGCATTGAAAGAGCCAACTAAAGTTTTGAAAGAGCCATCTTCTTATTACAAGACTTAACTCGAAAAATAACGAATATTTTATTAAAAATATTAATTGTTATTATAAAAAGCATTGTTTTTACAAAAACAAATTAAATCAATAAAAAAATTCAAAACTAAAAACAAAAAATAGTTAAAAAACTTAAAAATATTTTTAGCAAAAAAATTAAATTGCTTTGAAGAAAATCTATAATAATAAGACCTATTCCAAAAACAAAATAAGAGGTTTAAAACACTTAAAAACATTTTTGAAAAAAATAATTTAAACTTCCTTTACGCTTCTTCATACCACCGCAACCCAGCTCTTTCAAAACATATTGTCCAAAGAAACATAACCTCAAAAATTAGTATGAAATCAAGATTTTTCCGGCAAAATAAATCTGTTATTGGTAGGCCTAATATATCCATAAAATTATAGTATAATAATATTACTGTTAGTTTTAAAGGTGAAGACGTCACAAAACAAATAAAATGTTCTGAAAAACTTACTTAATGATGAAGAAATCCAAAATACGATACATCATCGTCGTTTATTATCAGTGAACTGTCAAATGTTCGAGGGTGCCATATGGCGAGTATTGCTTCTTAAAAATTATAATTTAAGAAGCATTCGTATTAAAACTACCGCGTAAATCAAGATGGCTCTTTCAAAACTTGGCTCTTTCATGCCACTCTTCCCCTACCTACTATGGTTGAGGTGTTTTTTAAGTATTTGTAACTAAAAATTATTATTTGAATAATTTAAAATCGAATAAGTGGAAACGGGCCCGTCAGTTTTGACGGGAAAGAACTAGTATATCATAATTCAGTAAGAAACTCATTTTCATCGATTAGCATTAACGTATTATACATGATTATTTTTTTTGTATTTAACGATATGCTCCAACGCCTATATCTGTAAATATATCAAAAATATTCCATGAAACCAACAAATTTTGTGTAACTTTTGTATGAACCAAAACTTGCACTTTATATGAACAAACTGTTCTTCTAAGTTTTGTTGTTTTGAAGATATAACTAGTTGTGTGTGGTGTTTAACGTTACATTTTTGGGAAGTGAATTTTAAGGTATTTAAAAAAAAAACCGAAATCGACGATGAAAAAATCTTAGTTAAAGTACTGTAACGAAGAAGAAAAATCAAATAAGCTATTTAGATGGAAATAATGAAAATAAAATGTTTTCTTACACATATAGGAGCCAAAATGTATAGTCTTTAATGTTACATGTTCAAACCGTGAACTGCGAAAAACAGACTGATTTGATGTATATGTTTTCCTCCGGTTCCGTAAAATCGAAAATAAAAAAACATAATTTTTCCACCCAACATTTCCAAAGGAAAAATTTACATATTGAGAGTACATATAAGAAAAATCGTACACTCTCAAAACAGATTAGCTGTAGGTCCAAAATTTTTGGTTGGGTGTTTCGAAAAATAGTTGCTATAAACATTTTTCGGTTGTTATAAACTGAATTCGTTATTTAGAATCAAAATTTTGTAGAAACCAGAAATATTCGTTCATCCATATAAGAATATGTTTGATGTAACAGAATCGACTCATTTTTCAAGTCGTCCTTGAAAATACTGGAAATAAATGACCAAATAATTGATTCCCTCAATTGAATATTGAATTTAACAACCGAATAATTTTTTGCACAACTAATTGTTAATAAAAAATACCATCAGTATTCAAAATTTGATTCAAGTTCAACTTCATTAAATGTCAATGCAAAATATCTGCAAACCTTGCTTTTATTTTTCTACCATATTGAACTGCGCTATATAAACGAAGAATTGAATAGGGGCTTTCGCATGGTCTAACATATTGGATGACAAAGTCGGATGGAAAACTAACGGAACAATTTGACAGACGAATTCAAATTTATGTTCAGTCTGTGGCAAATTCAGATTTATGTTGTACCAATCAACTATCTATCATATCAAGAGAATGGTAAGTTGTAAGATTCGATTTTAAGTTATGAGTAGGTCATGATTTGGTTCTGATTTTCAATAGTTAGTTCATACAACATCAAAAGCATTCATCGCTGACAAAATGTACGCTGCAATAACTTCAGATTTCAGGTTGCAGCAACTTCGAAAATGCGGTTGGGCATTTTTTTTGTTGCCCCAACCAATTCGTTTCCTCAGTGTATGTATTTTAACATAATGAATGGAAACCGCAAAGATAAAATTATATGAAGGAAAATATATCACTTCGCAAAACCTACCTCTGTGTTGCAGTCCTGAAACGTTCTATCTGGCATTTGATACTTGCCTGAGTTTTTATGGGATTTGGTTTTAAGCTGGGCTAGTTATGGCATTGCCTTGATTTATTTTTTTCAATGATTGAGTTATGTATTTATATCTGAATAATATGTATGCTTGCAGCTGTTGTGTGTTAAAGACTTGCTCTACTTAGAATTCTATAAGCTAAGCATACAGGATGTGAAAACAAATCATATAATTTTTATCAAACCATATAAAAGTAACCTTAATTTTTTTTTTAAATAATTTTTGTGAAAAGCATAGACCACATAAAGAAGTTTGTTTTGAAACTGAATAATCACGAACTATTATAATTATGAAGGATGTCATTTAGTGTGCATCCCTGTATCTCATAATATCTAGATCAAAGCAATATAAATTGTTGATGAGTATAATTAATTCAATGATATTTAATTAATATGTTGCTGTATAACATATTTTTGATGTTGTTGCTGTTGTTGTTGGCTGCTTAAGTACAGTTGAATAGTGTTGTTTTGCTATTGTTGTTGTGCATTAGAATTTGCTGCTGCTGCTGCTGCTGTTGTTGTATGAGTCGTTGAAATGGTTGAATACTGAATGCAGCAGCCTTCAAGGATTGAGTGACTAATTATTATATATCAGATACTTAAGTGTTGTTGTTGCTATTGTTTTTGTTGTTGTTGTTTTTATAGTTGCTTGTAACGTTGTAGATGCAGGTATAAGTCGTTATATGTGCTTACATACTTGTTGTTTATGCATTTGCACATGTGTTGTTGATAATTTATTGGATTCTATAATAGTGCTCTTAAATATATATATAATTAGTGATGAGAGATCTTCAGGGTGTGCATGTGCATTAATGAATTTAATGAATTCATTGTGAGAAAATTGAATAAAATAGCAGCTCCATGTACTTCAAACTTAGAAAAAGTAGTATGTATTTTGAAATGAATTAAATTTTATACAGTTTATCGAAATCAAGTGTACTTTGTGCACTTTTCAGTAAGATAACTTTAAATTCAACAGCTGAAACTCACTTCATCTATTCAAGACGAATGGTATTTTATGCTAAAAGTACTGAAAGTATGCCTTTTCACTGCGCTCTACTCTAAACCAGGCTTAACTTTAATAAACATAATATAATTTAATTATCTTACTTCTGACCACATTGTTTCTTTTTACTAACCTTTTGAAATTCAAGAAGTTATCGAAAATGCAAACTAACAAGACAACAAAAACATTGCCAACAGCTAAGCCACAACTTTGAAGTGATGTACATGCTTGTATGTATGCAGGACATTCATAAGAATGATATAATATGAGCAACATCATCTTTAAAGATGACATTCACCATGACAAGAACAACAATGTTGGTATTGTTGTTTTTGTGGGTGGTGTTGGTTGTTGTTGTTGTTGTTGTTGGCAAAGTATTTGGGCATTATTTTGGAAATTTTCCAATTAGAAGTAAGTTAAGGCATTGTTGTGTTTGTTGTTGTTACTGCTGCTTTTGTTATTGTTGTTGTGGCATGTCTTACTATCAGTCTTGTTGTTGAGGCAGAGCAGCAACAACAAAACACAAAAACAACTGTGACAGCAGCTGCCGCAACTTGTGTGTCATTTTGTTTGTTGCAATTTTGTTTTTATGTCGCTCATTGCTGTTGTTGTTGTTGTTGCAATCTTTGCTTTTATTGCTGCAACTCAACTGCTGCAGTATCAGCAGTTCTTTGTGCTGCAGCGGATGTACGCTGCGTTACGGTCTTCTAATTGGTTGCTCTGCTGCACTCTAGCGGCTGTGATTATGTGGTAAGGCCTGGCAGGCGAGTTGCTTCAGCCGCATATGCAGTAAAATTCAAACACATATACATAGCCACAGACAATAACATATACACACACACACACAAACTCACTCATATAACCAACGAATATGGTTAGACACTCATATCAACGTCCTATGAAATTTGTTTTGTTTTCGTTGGCACTTTTGGTGACGAGCATTACAACAACAACTACAACAACAATAACCACAATACAACTGAGTAACATTGAGGTTAAACTGTTTCACAGTAACCGGCGTCTTGCACTTACGTCGCCGTCGCCATTGCCATCTCCATAGTCATCGTCATCACCATCGCCATCACTCTTGTCGTTGCACTAATGCTGTCTCTGTCTAATTGTCTTTTCAGCCTAAGCAACGTTATGGCTACGTAAAGGAAATGTTTTTGTTGCTGTTAGCATATTTTTTTGTTGTTATTGTTGTTGTTTTTCTGTTGTTACTGCACTGCAAAGTTACACCACAAGCTGCAGGATATGCGACTGAAGTAAAATGAGAAAATTGCTAAATTAAAAGGTGATTGCAAGACACGACCTGGTGAATTGAGGTTAATGAACCTTGTTTGGATTTAATTTGTGGCTTGGCTTGAGTTTAGCAAAATCTGTTAGCAGTAGAGTTCAAGCTTCAGTTACCTGCAGTTAAGTTGACAAGCACTTTGACACCAAGTATATAGAATTGTTTTGTAAATGTGATGGAATAGGTGAGAGCAAAAATGTAAATTAATATATGGTTATTCACAGCAAACTTTTTTTATCCAAATCTCATTTATCATTACTTTTAAATTTACTTCACATCCATATTCACATCCATATTCACATCCATATCCATATCCATATCCATATCCATATCCATATCCATATCCATATCCATATCCATATCCATATCCATATCCATATCCATATCCATATCCATATCCATATCCATATCCATATCCATATCCATATCCATATCCATATCCATATCCATATCCATATCCATATCCATATCCATATCCATATCCATATCCATATCCATATCCATATCCATATCCATATCCATATCCATATCCATATCCATATCCATATCCATATCCATATCCATATCCATATCCATATCCATATCCATATCCATATCCATATCCATATCCATATCCATATCCATATCCATATCCATATCCATATCCATATCCATATCCATATCCATATCCATATCCATATCCATATCCATATCCATATCCATATCCATATCCATATCCATATCCATATCCATATCCATATCCATATCCATATCCATATCCATATCCATATCCATATCCATATCCATATCCATATCCATATCCATATCCATATCCATATCCATATCCATATCCATATCCATATCCATATCCATATCCATATCCATATCCATATCCATATCCATATCCATATCCATATCCATATCCATATCCATATCCATATCCATATCCATATCCATATCCATATCCATATCCATATCCATATCCATATCCATATCCATATCCATATCCATATCCATATCCATATCCATATCCATATCCATATCCATATCCATATCCATATCCATATCCATATCCATATCCATATCCATATCCATATCCATATCCATATCCATATCCATATCCATATCCATATCCATATCCATATCCATATCCATATCCATATCCATATCCATATCCATATCCATATCCATATCCATATCCATATCCATATCCATATCCATATCCATATCCATATCCATATCCATATTCATATTCATATCCATATCCATATCCATATCCATATCCATATCCATATCCATATCCATATCCATATCCATATCCATATCCATATCCATATACATATCCATATCCATATCCATATCCATATCCATATCCATATCCATATCCATATCCATATCCATATCCATATCCATATCCATATCCATATCCATATCCATATCCATATCCATATCCATATCCATATCCATATCCATATCCATATCCATATCCATATCCATATCCATATCAATATCCATATCCATATCCATATCCATATCCATATCCATATCCTTATCCATATCCATATCCATATCTATATCCATATCTATATCCATATCTATTTGGGGTGGGATAGTGTTCGAATTTTCGATTTCGATACCCAGGAACCCTACATTTTGTTAGGTTCGACAAAAAAATGATCGTGAATATAAAAACGGGCTGGCGTGGGTATATTTGTGCCGCATCAGGTTTGGTTAAAAGTGGACAAATTAGACCAAAAACCTCCATAACTACCTCCAACAAGTGTTGCACCTAGACTGGATATATTTTGAACCGACTCCCATTCAATATCCTTTCTAAAATTTTTTTGCGAACATTGTTACCGCCTATGTCGACCCCCTAAGAAGGTTCTCATACAAAATTGATCTTTTTAGGAAATTAGACCCACCGCGCCCAGGGTGCGCCTAGAAGGGTAACAGGTGTGACTGACCCCCATTGCTTTTTTCTTTCCAACATTAAATCCGAGCATACTTATCCTCTATTTTTAACCCTTAAGAAGCCCCTTAGGGGTGGAAATATTTGTTAGGTATGTTCCAGAAAAATTTTGGGACAGGATATTGAATCCTGTCGGTGCAACATTGTACCACTTTAGGCGCAATAGTTGGGTAGATGTGGAGGTTTATTTTTTCTAATTTGCCCCACTTTTCACCAACTTTTAACCCCGATGCGGCAAAACTTTACCCCACGCCAGCCGAATTGTTTTTTTTTTAAAAAAAATTTTTATCAAACCTTACAAAATAAAGGGTTTCTCCTCTAATATCCATATCCATATTCATATGATAGTCTGAGTACAGATCATGTTTTTGGTTAAAATCAATATAAAACCAATTTTTTTAGGCTGCGATACGTTTTGCCAGAGACGGCGATATGATTCACCTTGCATCCTTTTAATTAGTATTTAAAATTTATTATTACCAGCCACGCTAACTATATGCTGAATGTTTGGAGCTTAATTTTTCAACTTTTGTACCATATTTTAATTATTTAAGCAGGAATTTGCCATCTTCTGAATTTCCAATCGGATTTGCTATAACATCGGAAGTGCATTCTAAATCGGATTTGATTAGGTGTTCTGCATTCCGATCGGAAGTTCGACTAGTTTGTGAAAAAAATTTTGCGACTCTGGTGTGAAAAGGGCAAGTTGGATTTGCGAGACCATAGTTGTCCATTAGATATGCCTGATTTGGCGTTAGTTTTTATTTAGTTAAATGCGCAATAGCACTTAAATAGAAAAACATGCAAAGATTTATTACACAATATCGTTCATTTCAATGTTCGATTGGCATTCCAAGAAGTTATGTACTGGGAAATTTTTATAATTATTCTTGCACTTATCCCAATATCTTGGTATACAAAATCAAGTGTTAGGCTTCGCACCTCATATCGCTTAAACTGTATTTTTTTGCTATTACAGTGCTTTTTCAACACTTTTTACGTTTATTCAAAAAAATTTCAGCCTAAAAGTATGCACAAAATATTATTAGATATATATGGTGATGTTATGAATTCAACAAATTTGTTGTCGTAATTTTTTACTTTAAAGGAAACCAACCCTTCGTTGGACAGTCTTTTAAGCTCGTTAAATTCAAATTATATTTTGAACTTCGATTTATCGATTTAAAGAAAATGTTGTTTTCGACCTTTCTAATTAGTTTGGATTCGATTTTGATCGGTTGACCGGAATGTATGACACCGCTTAGTGGACACAAATTTGATTCCGGCTCGAATGTGATTGTAAAAAAGAACAGAATAATTACCGAAATGAATCACACATAGTACAAAGGAATGAGAAGGACTTGGTATTAATTGTGTTTTGATGGTCATACATCGACATCACGATACTGACATTTTATTTATTGTACACGAGAAGCAAAAAATTGTATGCTCTTAAAATAAAAAAGTTTATATTGTGTAAAAAATACTATAAATATTTTTTATTTAATTAAAGTATACAGCAAGGATTGAGGAACAAATTTAAAACACATTTTTTGCTATGTTTTTGGCAAAACAGGAGAGAATGATTTTGATAAATTTTACATCTTGTGCTCTATATTCTTAGCTCACCTTGATATTTGAAACAATGAAGTAGATGTTCCTTTGCACAAAATATGTTTCAAGTACTATCTTAAAAAGCTTATTAAACATTTAATTTTTCAGACCATTTCGTACACTATAGCAAGCTTGATGCACCATTTAATGCGTGCTAGCATGCAACATAAGTGCGTCCGGTGGCTGCATGCCATGCTAACTAACAGTCATTTGCTACAGTTCGTTGCTCCTATAGTAGTAGTTGTTGTTGTTGTTGTTGTTACTGTTGCTGCGGCTGTTCACAACGTACGTTGCATGGCATGTAAAAACAAGTGTGTTAATTTATATGCGCATCACTGATCTGTATAATTATAATGAGTATAAAATATGAAGGAAGAGCCAGTGGATAGAAAAGAAACGCTATCAAAAAAAAAGAAAAAAAAAAACTGCTAAAAAACAAACAAATAATTAAATGAAATTGTTTGCAGGAAACATGCGTTTCCATGTAACAGTTTACAACCATTTTTATAACTGCCACTGCCAACATTAACTGACAAACAAGGCAACGCTGTGTGTTAATTGTATAATTGTCTTTTGTGTGGGTGAAAGGAGTACGCTTTTGCTTTGAAGTAAAACTTAATTAAGACATTATGATATTTTCTCTGGTTTTTTTGTGTTTTCTTTTTAGTTTTTTTTTTGTTAACTTTTTTGTGTGCAAAAATTATTATTCTTAAAGTAGGCTAAGGCACAGACAGGTTGAGTTACCAACTGTGCTAGCAAAACATACATAGGCAGTTACATATAAATGGTGTAACATATTTTTATAACAAAGGGTACAAAACAGATGAGTGCGTGTGTGCTGTATGTGTGTGGGTGCGCAAATTTAATACAGCGACTTATTTGCTTTATTATAATTAAGGTTGCGCATACGCCGAGGTGTACCAAGCAGCTTGAGCGCAGCTTTATAATTTATATGCGTACCACAAATGCTGCGGCTAATTAAGTTTTAGCTGAAAGTGGGTGGCAAATTATTCTGAAAGCATTAAATTAATTAAAATTGTGATTATAAATAAAACAATTTGCTAAACGCCTTGCTCGAAAAGTTTCAATGAATACGTTAAATGTTCAATAATAAGTTTGAAAGCAAATGAGGCATTTTAAGCTTAAAGCTAAGTGCTGCAAAAATAAGTTTTCGCTCTACTTCTCAGTTATAAAGCATTTATTTTGCATAAAGTTGTAGGCGAAAAAAAAAAATATAAACAAAAATCCACATCAATTGCAATAAAGATTTCATCAAACTATTAATTAAACTTCCATTAAAATTATTTCATATAGCGCCTAAATGTATGCAGCATATATATTTAAATCTATGAAGAGCTACTTAAAAACTTTTCTTCCAACTGCAGCTTATGTGAAACCAGCAATTTTCTCTAATATAAGCCGCAATCATTAATTATGAACAATCAATTAAAACGCTCAACACGCTGTCGTTCACACAAATATACACATACTCACATAAGCACATATGATATTGCGGTTGTCTGCTATCTGCTGCTTGTCATACATTCATACTCGCTGCGGTGCTCACACCAATAATATTTGACAACTTTTTGAAGCTTTCCCTTGAGAAGCGGCATGAAACCAAAACTTTCATTTATTATGATTAAGTGGCGTTTGGCGTGTGTTTGTGTGTGTGTATGTGTGTTGGTGTGGGCGTCAATGTGACGACTGTCAGCCAGTCAGTCATTGTGCCAGGCATGTTAGAGAAAACATTGTTGTTGTTGTTGTTGCTGTTGCTGTATTTGATCTTTTGGGAAAATTCTCACATTTCAAATGCAAATTCATTTAATTAAAGCAATTTAAATGCATTTGTTTGTATGTGTGTATGTGTGTATGTGCGTTGTCTTTGGCTTGATTTTGCATAACACTTGTAACTGTGTATGTGTCTGTGTATTGAAACATATGTTGGTTACATAAAAAATGCATTGTTGCTTGCTCCTCGTCTAACTGTTTATGCCACTTGAGGCAGTTTTGCTTTGTTATTCTAATGCTTTCCACTCATTACACACACACACACCAACCTAAGTATACACATAAATATAAAAGCTTTTAAAAGGTACTAAATTAAAGCTTAAGTTTTTCAGCTAATGAAAGCCTATTTAATATAGCACCTATGTGTATGTGTGTGTGTATGTGTGTGTGAGTTAGCTTTGTATTACCTCAAATTAAATATCTAATTACAGCTGCATTATTTGCTTTTTAATTAAATTGCATAATTTTTTTATTCGTGGTATAGCTAAACAAACACAAACTAACAAAACACACAAATATATACTTATTCACACACATACCCTCATTCATGCACACGAAACTTATTGCAAAAATAGCTCAAATTTAATTTTTAATTCTTCTTTTTGCAGCTCATTTCCACAAAATCTTTATGTATTAATTTCTTCAGTCGTTGTAGTAAACAGTTGCATAACTATTTCAAATTTAAACATATTTATAAATTTTTATTTAAATAGCTTTAAATGAGCAATTTTGCATGTTATATTTACACATTTACTCAAATCTATTTGTATAAATTAATGTGTTATTAAACCAAAATTTATTGCAAAAGCTCATCTTTTATTCAATGACAACCTAAAAGATTTATGTTGTCGAATGTGATTGAATGTGTCACGCCATGTGTAGTGATTTGCATTCATTAACACGTCAAATTTAATCTTAGAAAAGTCTTGAAAGGCAGACTCAATTGCAAGAACGTTTCTAATTTCAATCAGTTTCAATTATTTCAGTGTTTTTATATAAAAAAACAATTATATAAAAAAACAATTGATATTGATATTGACTAGCAGGTGCACTTGCCCTCATCCAATTTTTTATCAAAAAAAATATTTGTTATATTATTAACAGAACAAAATAAAAACAAGTAAAGAAAGTCTAAAGTCGGTCTTGGCCGACTATGAAATACCCTAAACCCACTTTTCAAAAACAAAAAAAAATTTATTGTAAATGGGCTTGTCCGTGTGCGGATGAAGCCTATATTTTAAATGTTGATGAAAAACTACACATACCAAGTTTTATTCCTGTAGCTCACAGTTAATGCCTTTATTGTGCTTTCGCTATGGGAGGTGGTCGAGTTCATGGACGGATTACTCCCAATTTTTGAACACACCTTAGTTTTGGTATGAAATACATACATACCAAATTTAATTTCTCTATGACAAACATAACCTAATTTATTGAGTTTTAAACTTTTTGGGTTGTATGGGAGGTAGGCGTGTCCGTAGGCGCATGACGTCCATTTTTCAAAACCATCTTTGTCTTTTCATAAAAAACATATGTGCCAAATTTTAGGTCTTTAAGTTAAACACAGGCTGATTTATTGCGTTTTCAATTTTTGGGTTGTATGGGAGGTGGGCGTGTGCGTGATCGGATGACGATCATTTTTCGAAGACATCTTTGTGTTGATATAAAATACATACATACCAAATTTTATTGTTGTTGGTTAATTATGAGCTGAGTTATGCAGTTTTCAATTTTTGCGTTGTATGGGAGGTAGGCGTGTCCGTGGGCGGATTTCAAAAATATTCAATAGTGCAGATCCTTGGGTGCATGTGACTATGTGTACCAAGTTTCATCCAATTATCTCTACTCCTTCTTCTTATCCTGTGTATACGGACAACACACAGACGGACGGACGGACGGACGGACATATATAGCTCGACTCAGGTGGTGACGCTGATCAAGAATATATATACTTTTCTATACCGGACTCGCTTCGTTCTATGCGTTACAAACGTTTGCACAAAGTTAATATACCCTGACCTTTCAGGTTTAGGGTATAAAAATAAATATAACTATATCAGCTTAAATAATAGCTTTTCACAGCATTGGTATGAAGCAATCCTTTATAAAAATTCATTTTTTTTTTAAATACTTAATATTGTAATATGACAAATGGCAAAGTTGGGGAGGAGTGTACTCTCAATCATTTAACATCAACCTTGCCTTTAACCTCCCCGTCCACTGAAGTGTCTTCGAAAAGCGTAATTTTCGAAGGTTTTAACCCAATAGGCCCATTTTAAGTTTTAACATTAAGCCGGACAGAAATTTAAATTTTGCCGAAAACTAACTTAAACTAAGAGGGATTCTTATAAACTATATCTGCATCTTTTTTTTTGGATTGAAGAATTCTCCAGAGAGTAGTTTTGGATCTTCTGAACTACTTTCTTGCTAAAAAAAAGCAAAGTTTTTTGCTTATATTTTGTTTTTGTTCTTCAGAATACATACTCAAGATAAGCAAAAAAGGACAGATTTTGATATTAACAAATATTCGCTAAGAAAAAAATTACAAATTTTTTGTCTTTACTACTCTTTTCTAAACGCAAAAAATCGATATTTTTTCAATTTCGAAAATACGTTTTTTTAAACACACATAAATATGTATTTTTTATGGAAATCACGGAGAGAAATTTGAGCTGAAAACAATTCCAAACCAACTAGTTTTGGGAGTGATTCTGAGCTAAACCATAATATTCTTGATAGCAATCCTTAATATGATTGTTTATAAAAAAATTAACACGCCCATTCTTGCATAATGTATGTGATTTATGGATCATTTATCAAAAAAATGAATATGCTCACTTGTGCCCAATTTATGACATTTTGGTATTGTTTACCAAATTAAAAAACATGCTCATTTATATCCAATGCTTTCCATCACAGTATAACAAATATGGTATATTCAGCGCTGGTTTTGCTCTGTTTTTGATACTGCCGATAATATCCAAATCAGTTGTGTGGAGAATATTTGGCTTGCAGTTACTTTTCTTTTTTAAATTTTCAATGCTGTTGGACTTGCAGCACTTTTGCATTGCTTTAATATCAATAAAAATACGAAAAAAGAACCATTTTTTATAATTTTTATTTTAGACAACTTCAGCAATTTTAATTCGATTACATTTTGTCAATTCTTGCTTTCTCACGTCTTTCTCATAGCTTTGAGATTCTATATGAGTTGTCAACTTCGTTTTGACATTTGCGGCAGTACGCTCTCTTCTAGTGAGCTTACCTTTAGTTATTCTACTATGCTTGACATTAATGGATTGTAAATAAAAAAGAAACAGTTTCGATAGTATCATAAGTATAGACGTAGAATTCCGTTTAAGTTGTAACCTCTTCTACTTTGTTTCTTTGGTCCGATTGTTTGGTCCGAGCTAAACTTTCGATGTATAGTTGGCGAACTACACTGGCTAGTGCTAGTGGGATGTGGGATCCAAATTAATTTGCATAAAAAACAAAAATTATAATTTTACGCCATCTATTGGGTGAAACCATTAAACGAAATATGATCCAACTCGTTTTTTTCATAAGAGTTAAATCTAACCCGATCACAGACCCATTTTGTTAAATTTGACAGTTTGAGTTCATTGACTGAGCTGAAAAGAGGTTCAGGACCTCTGGTTTCAAAATAGTATACTAGAGCAGTAGGGCATACATAAACCCAATGCAAACCAATGCTGACAACGCTACCAATGCGAACCAATCAGTTCGTGCAAAACAAAAACAATACAAGCACAAACAACGAAACAAAAACAAAGAAAGCAGCAGGCACAGCCAAGCAGCTGATGATTGATTTTCTTATTTAAAAACATGCATTTTTCTTCTTACAATGTACTATTTTGTGACTTTAATATAATAGTGACAAAATCCAAAATTAGATATTTATTCAGCGCAGGATATATCCAATATTTTAGTATATATATTATATTTGAACGATGAGTATTTAAGGCTGTAGGTATACCCTAAAGTATTAGTCAAAAAAAGTTTCATAACCTTGAAAAAATCTGTTAAAACGACCCTATACAAACCACGCTGTAAGACGTAATTCTACGTAAAAAAATTAATTTGCTCTCATATGCCTTATCTAAGTAATTTTGGTATTGTTTGGGAGCACCAAAGGACAAGTGGAGCACCAACAAAACGCGATGACAAGCAAATTTAAAATTTTATTTTCATTGACCAAATTAGATAAATTTAATCCAATTTGCACAGGAAAATATAATTTATTAATATATTTTCGTCACTTTTATACTAACAGGAACAAAAACCAACTGAGAGTCACGTCGTTCGGTTGCTCATGTTTTTGATGTACAAAAATAACAACATTAAACTTAATTTTTTACAAACAAGCGCAAGATTACAGTTATTAAGCACAAATTGACGTGTTTATCAAACATATTTTTAAGCCCAATTCTGGCATAAATTGTGAAAGTTAAAAGCATGTTTTGAGCTCTATTGAGCTGATTTCAGTAACAAACGCTTTGAGCTTGATTTTAGCGAATTTTTTTCTCTCCCTGAGCTTATTGGAAAAGTATTGAGATCTTCTTTCCATTGATAACCCTACCAATGTGTGTTTTAACTAATCACCCACCCACATGTTACGTTTTTGTTCACTATTTACAGTATATCTACAGCATTATCTACAGCATATCTACAGTATTCATCATTTAAAAATAAAATATTTGCCAAAATTTTAGTTTCATGACGAACAAACGAATATCTATATAATTAATAGGCTAAGATTTTTTTTGTGACTTCAATGTTCGATGTCATTAAATTAGGTTTAGGCTGTAGATGTGCAAACCACTTTTGAAAATTGTGATTTCGCTTCAGGGGGTTCCCAACCTTTTAAAACAGAAATAAAATTTTTGTGCAAAAATCCGCTATTTAATCAATTTGAAATTTAGTTTAAGAAGAGCTTATAAATTGATCGAATTTGAATTTTTTTCAAAACTAAAAATTTTTAAACAAAATTATCTTTTATGCATTCCTCAAATGTCAATTGTCCGAAAAATGCAGTTCCAAAATCAAAAAATTCCACTTTCCGAGCAAACAAGTCAGTCAAATTTTAACAGTTTTCAAATTTTTTTGTTTTTCTAAATTTTTGTTTAATTTTCTTTGAAATGTGTTGGCAATTACAGTAATTATCTTGCCAAATGTATTTTTAATGAATTTTCTTAATATTTTCTTTAGTTGTTTAACGTGTATTTTTATCAAACGCCAAGACAGAGAAAAAAACTCTCTGAAATTTAAAGTTCTGTATTTGGAAGCAAATATCTCTGCCACTTTTTAAAAAATTTCATTTATTTCTTTTTTGTATTTAATTGCAATTAATTGACTTTAAAATAATAACAAAGTTTTTACCGTTACTTTATTATTTATATTTTAATCATTGCCTTTAAAAAGAGTCCAATAAAATTAATGTTTTCTCAAAAAATGTATTAAAAATTGTTTTTGTTGTAAAAATAAAAAAATTTCAAATTTGCATTTTTGATTTTCTTTCATTGTATGTAGTTTATTTAAGACGAATTTGTTTTTGTTTGACAGAAAAATTAATAAATACTATGTGTTATCGAAAAAACCCCCTATGGTTTTTTGCTCGAAATTTTTTTTTTTTAAATGTTGTTCTTATAATTTTTAAATCTTTAATAAGCTTCAAAAACAATATATTTTTTAAAAATTTCATTATAGCTACAACCAATTAAAAGTTATAGCCACGAATCTGTTTTAATCATCCTGCTTATCTATATCTATATAATTAATAGGCTAAGGTTTTTTTTGTGACTTCAACTTCTCCCAGACCAATAGACCGATTTTATCGATTCAGATGTCATTAAATCAGGTTTTGGCTGAAATTGTGAAAACCACTTTTAAAAATTGTGACTTCACTTCAGGGGGTTCCCAACCTTTTAAAACAGAAATAAAATTTTTGTGCAAAAATCCGCTATTTCATCGATTTGAAATTTAGTTTAAGAAGAGCTTATAAATTTTTGGAATTTTAAGTTTTTTCAAAACTTAAAATTTTTAACCAAAATTATCTTTTATGCATTCCTCAAATGTCAATTGTCCGAAAAATGCAGTTCCAAAATCAAAAGTTCCACTTTCCGAGCAAACAACTCATTCAAATTTTAACGGTTTTCAAAAAACGGTCTTTTTGGGTTTTTTGGCGTTTTTTCATCGGAATATGCTATAAATTGATGTTGTAGGTGTTCTGTAAGTATTTTTAATTAAATTTTCAATTGTTTCTTAGCTGTAATTTTTTTTCTAAAATCTATTTTATAATTAGTTTTTATTAAAATTAGTTATGTTTTATAGCTTGAAAAGTTAAGCAGCGATGTTGTTGAATAGTAATAATTTTTATCTCGGTAGTTATATTAGTGTAAATTTGAGTGTCAGATCATAAGTCTTATGCATTGAGATGATGATCTTTTATATCATTATTGAGACTGAATATATCGTTATTGAGGAGAAAACTGTTTGAATAGAATATCAAAAATTAAACATCTATAATGTTGCTAATATTTAAGTTTTATTGAATTGCTCGACTTCGGGCAACAGGTTTACTACTATTTTATAATATGTTAATGGTTTTATGATGAGTGCTGAAATTAAAAACGAAGTATTCGTGTGATGCTAACGTTAAGTTAATTCAAATTATACCAAGTTCGTAAAAAGAGGTTGGAGTAAAATTATTAGCTGTTTTGGAAGGTAGATCCTCTGGAGGCTGTCGAAGGAGGCTGTTTGACTCCATAAAATTTTATTATCATAACCAATTTATTTAGCTTTTGTAAATACTTTCCTTTTATTATGAAACTAACACAAAAATACTGATTCTGAAAATAAAGAGAATTCCAAAAATTATATCAAATTGGAACACGCTGCTAATGTTCCGACTAGTTTATCTAACTGACACATTGACACAGTTACAATTGACAGGCACACAAACTGTTTCGATTGATTTTCTCACATGACCCTTTCCCTACCGAAGTCATTAAAAGACCCTAAACTTATAAGCGACAACTTTTTGCGAAAAATTAAATCTTAACGATTTTTGTTCATTAGCATCAAATTCTACACAATACCTCAAGTTCCCTTTTGCAAAAATACACTGTCAAAACACTCTAATTGCGTCAGAGCCACATGGAAAGTGATGGTTGTTTTTGTTGTAGTTAAATCTGTGCGTCCAACTAGCAGTCTGTCATTGCCAATATCTGTGTCTGTCTAAGTGCTCAAGTTGAATCAGGCGCCTGATTCGTAAAGATTTGACTCGATTTGTTATGTAGAGCATCAGCAAAGCTGGAAAACTGTCAAAATCAGGCACAGTAAAACTGTCAGTGTTGCCAAGTAAACAACTAAAAATTGGTAGAAAGGAAAAGAAAAAAAAAAAGTGTAACGGCACAGCGTGTGAGCGAGACAGCATCAGTTAGCATCCATCAGTAACATCGTTATGCCAATTAAAAGCTTAAAATTCATTCAAATGTCAAATGCAAAAATTTTACTTTGCCGCCAACGAAGTTTGTGTCGAATTTGAGTAATTTTTTCATATCAGTGTGTGTGTGTGTGCAAGTCTGTGACTGTGCATGCATGTTTGTAAATATTTGCATGTGTGCAGCGCAATTATAATCAAATCAAGCTGTCAAAATGCTGCGTTTAAATTGCCGACTACTTCTAGCCACTGCCTCCAGCACTCACTCACTTGCCCGACAGCCTCTTCGCCAATACGCTGTTCATTAATGCAATGCTGCATTATTATTCAGCTATATGCGCTGCCACACCCAGCCTAGCCGCCTACTTTATCACTCTCACTGCCATTATCAGCATTTTGCTGGCCACGCAGTGCTTGTCATATTAAAGTCGTCGTCGTCATACTTGATGGCGTTGTACTTGGTCGCTCGCTGCCTCCGTTCCTCAACTACTATGCGACGAGGTTTTATCCTAATTGCAGTGACATAAATTTTGCTACTTTATTGCTGCTGTTGGGTAGTTGTTGTTGGTGTTGTTGTTTTTGTTGTGCATACTATTGCTCGCATTATGCCTGCTCAATGTCATAAATATGTCGCATTGCTGCTTTATGACTTCACTTGGCATTCATGACGGTTTTAATTTATATATCTTTGCTCTTCAAGTCATATCGATTTTAATTGGATTTATTAATTATATTTATGGTTTTCTACAGTGTAACAAATTTATATGAATTAGAGTGCAGAAAATAGTTTAAAGTAGGTTTTGGTTTTTGTCTTAAAAACGCTATCTTAAACTACAATGCATGCCCGAAGAAAAACCTTGTAGGAATTATATACAATAAAATTATATTGAAATAAAATATATATTTGTTTTTACAACAAAATAATTGTATCAAACTTAATTTATTTAACATTTCAATGTTCTTTCATACATATTTAGGGCTCAATTCATGGCCTTTCACTTTTATTGAAATAATTTTACTTATATTATGGTCAAATGTCCCTCTTTGATATGACAAAACAAAAAAAAAAAAAAAAAAAAAATACATAATCATCGAAATAGTTAATCTTCACAATTAAGTTAATTCTTTAATGATCCAATTAACCATTCAGCTGTAAACTTCAGCCGTCATTTAACTCAAAGAATTAGAGAAAATTGAAAAAAAAAAAAATAAAATCAGGGTAAATATTTGACAAAAATAATCAACACCAAACGTACCTTAATCAGCACTTTAATTACAACATTCAGAATGCATTCGAGCGCAGCAATTAAAATCAATCACATTTTATTACGCCAAACTAGAGCACGCCTAAAAGCATGCAATACTAATTGGCTAAATCATTCATATGTGTCGTTGTCACTGCAAATGAAAGGCAACAAATTGTTACTGTCAACAAATCGAACACAACAACAACAACAACAACAACAACTACATCTACTAGATCAAAGATAGCTAAATAAAATACATATGTATGCATGTTTCAATTAATATTTATGGTTTTTTAAGTGCTCCATTATATCAATTCGAAATAAATTCGAAATAAATTAGCTCACAATTGACATGAAACATTAATATTTGAAATTCGATTTACAAATCAGTGTGAATTGTCAATAAATTTTGCACACTTCAATATGCAAATCATTGAAACTAAATGTGGAGAATAGCTAACTAAAGCAGATTTGAAATGATTTATTTTTTTTTGTGAAAAAGTTATGTTTGAAAAGCTTAAACGTTTTATTTATGATTTAATAATAAAAAAAGTCACAACAGACAAACCAGCTAGTCAATTAAATATATTGTGAATTAAATTCAATATTTGATAAAATATTTTTTTCACACACACACTAGAATATGAAAAGCATTATTTTTGATGATAAGATGTCATTAATTCAAAGATTTTCTTGTGCATTTTTGGAAAATTGGCACTTTTTTTAATTTTAAACACAAAAAAAAAAATAGAATCTGGATTCACTGAAGTACACCAGTAGACCAAGAAAAAAAAATCAATTTAAAGATAAAAACTCAACATTTTTTTTCTATTTTCGAAAAAAAAACGTTAAAAATGTAGTGTCTACAAGATTAAATTAACTGAAATGTAAACTTAAAATATTTAGCTTGTATAAATCTTTTTAAAATTGTTTGTCTTAATCCTAGTCCTTTGCTCAAATCTTTGCCCAAAAGATCATCATAATTCTCTTCCTTAACTTAACTCTTATTTTAATCCTTGTCCGAAACCGTTTCCGAAATGCTTCTTTTAAGACTTATCTAAATGCGTATCCTTTTCCTTGTCTTAATCCTCATCTGTTTTCAAAGCCTTGATGCGCATAACTTAAATAAAATACTTTTTGTATTGCCTTAATTTTTGGAATTTTTATTTTCAAATCCTTATCTATGTTTCGATTTTTGTTCCAATTCTTAATCGTTCTTCAAATCCTTATCCCTATTCATGTCTTAAACATTGTCTTTATCCTTGTCCTAATCCTTACATAAAACATTGTTCCAATCCTATGAGAAAGAGGAAAAGGTTTCTAATCCTTGTCTAAATTGTTGTGCTAGCCTTTGTCAAAGCCACTGTTCTAAAACTAACTTTAATAATTTTCTAACGGATTTCCTAGCACTTGTTTTAACCCTTGTCTTGGTCTTAGTCTAAAATTTGGATCTCTGTCCAAAACCTTGTCCCAATTCTTGCGAAATCCTTGTCTAAATCCTAGTCGATTACGATGTCGATGTTGATGTCGATGTCGATGATGATGCCGATGTGGATGTCGATGTCAATGTCGATGTCAATGTCGATGTCGATGTCGATGTCGATGTCGATGTCGATGTGGATGTCGATGTCGATGTGGATGTCGATGTCGATGTCGATGTCGATGTCGATGTCGATGTCGATGTCGATGTCGATGTCGATGTCGATGTCGATGTCGATGTCGATGTCGATGTCGATGTCGATGTCGATGTCGATGTCGATGTCGATGTCGATGTCGATGTCGATGTCGATGTCGATGTCGATGTCGATGTCGATTTCGATGTCGATGTCGATGTCGATAACGATGTCGTTGTCGATGTCGATGTCGATGTCGATGTCGATGTCGATGTCGATGTCGATATCGATGTCGATATCGATGTCGATGTCGGTGTCGATGTCGATGTTTATGTCGATGTCGATGTCGATGTCGATGTCGATGTCGATGTCGATGTCGATGTCGATGTCGATGTCGATTTCGATGTTTGTGTCGATGTCGATGTCGATGTCGATGTCGATGTCGATAACGATGTCGTTGTCGATGTCGATGTCGATGTCGATGTCGATGTCGATGTCGATTTCGATGCCGATGTCGATGTCGATAACGATGTCGTTGTCGATGTCGATGTCGATGTCGATGTCGATGTCGGTGTCGATGTCGATGTTTATGTCGATGTCGATGTCGATGTCGATGTCGATGTCGATGTCGATGTCGATGTCGATGTCGATGTTTGTGTCGATGTCGATGTCGATGTCGATGTCGATGTCGATGTTTATGTCGATGTCGATGTCGATGTCGATGTCGATGTTTATGTCGATGTCGATGTCGATGTCGATGTCGATGTCGATGTCGATGTCGATGTCGATGTCGATGTCGATGTCGATGTCGATGTCGATGTCGATGTCGATGTCGATGTCGATGTCGATTTCGATGTCGATGTCGATGTCGATTTCGATGTCGATGTCGATAACGATGTCGTTGTCGATGTCGATGTCGATGTCGATGTCGATATCGATGTCGATGTCGATGTCGATATCGATGTCGATGTCGATGTCGATGTCGATGTCGATGTCGATGTCGATGTTGATGTCGATGTCGATGTCGATGTCGATGTCGATGTCGATGTCGATGTCGATGTCGATGTCGATGTCGATGTCGATGTCGATGTCGATGTCGATGTCGATGTCGATGTCGATGTCGATGTCGATGTCGATGTCGATGTCGATGTCGATGTCGATGTCGATGTCGATGTCGATGTCGATGTCAATGTCGATGTCGATTTTCGCCGCTCTATGCGCGTTAATATTACTTGATTAATTTTTTCATTACTTTTGTGATGAGAGCATATCATTTCTTTAACTCTCATTCCATCAATTGTATCTTCATACCGAGCTAGTCATATTTCAATGAAACAACAGTTGATTTTATTGCCCAACTTTTTGGTAACGCCAAAATCTGAAGTAATTTTTGAGCTCATTGGTCTTTAATTAATTTAGGCACCAACGGTTTGATCAATATCAAACAATTTCCGCTATTGTCTCTCACTTATTGGGAGTAAGCTTCATTGTGCTTCATAGTGACCACCATAACAATTTCCTTATTTCCGCTTGCCAGCAATTAATGTTAATTAATTTCAAACAGCCCTTGAACTGGCATCAGCAATGCTGAGGTTTCAACAACAACAACAACAATAGCAACACCATAAAAATCGCCTTTCCATTAGCGGTGTTTAGTTTGCTTTCTATCTCACTCGCACATTAAAGCTCACAATCAGTCGAATGCAGACAAGCTTATTACTCGACGCCCTAAAGTATGCATGAGTTTATTGTGAACGCTGGCTTTTCTCTCATGCATTTCAAAGCCGAACGAACATTCAAAGTTTCAAAACCAGACCTAAGTATTGCTCTACTAAGGCAAGGTCAAGTTTACTTTGGCTTCATTAGTTTTATAATGAGCAGCAGCAGCAATGTTGCTGCTATTATCAAAAACAGCAGCAGCAGCAGCATCATTGATAAGCATGAGAAAGAGAAAAAGACTTGTACAACAACAACAACAACAACAACAACTACAAAAACAGCAACATTACATCAGTATAATTAACAGTGAAATTAATCAAGTGTTGTTATTTGTGGTTGGCAAAAATTTGCTTGTTTGATAAGTTTTGCCACAGCTTTAATGTTACCGTTTCTTACTTGATTGTGTTGGTAGTGTTGAGCGCAACAACTAAGCTTCTTGTTACTTAAATTAGGCAGCTCAACGGTACGACTAAAGCAAAAAAGTAGTAAATGTGTTGCTTTTGATGTTCATGGTACTATTTTGGGTAACTGATAAAAGCTTGCCATTAGTTTTGCAGCATATGTTGAGTGCTACTACTTAAAGGAGTGCTTTAAAACTTTGCTTGTATTGCAAAAGTTCAGGTAGCATTTTTGCTGGAATTATATATAAAATTAAATTTTAACTTAAATATCAATTAATTTGACGTAAGTTTAACAATAACTTTAAATTTTTATGAAACTTATGCTTTAAAGAGTATTCTTTTAAAAGTGCATTCCTTAAATAGTCGCAGCTAAAAAAAGAAAGTAAATTTTAAAATTTTCCACAATTTATTTAACTGCTTAAGTTAAATATTGCTACTCATTTCGTGCTTACTGCTTTGCTATTCAATTCAATTGCGAATGCAAATTAAATGCGAATTTCACTTAATTTCCCTTGCCATTTACTACTTTTTTTTCCTCTTTCACTACTGCACTTCTTTAGGTATTGCTTTTTCCAAAAGCAAAGTAGTTGCAGCACAGTTTATTTTAAAGCAACTACTTACTTACTTGTTTGCTTGCTTGTTTGTTTGATTGTTTGGCTAAAAAACAATTAATTTTGTTTAACCCTGATGGCTAGCAACAAGTTTGCGCGCGGTTTCTTGTTGCCCGTACTTTTATTTATTCTGTTGCTACGTTTTTCTTTAATCATTTATTCAAAAGTGTTGCAAGGTTGTTGAAAACATCAAATTGAAAGGAAAGCAAATAAAAAATAAAAAGTATTAAAAAATAAGCAAAGAAATAAGACGAACAAAAATAAAAAAATAAAAAAAAAAACAAGAAAATGTTATGAAAATGAGTAGTAAATAAAAAACTACCGACGAACTAAATTAGAGCGCATTTGAAACTTGCAGATAAATTAGTTTTTACAGCAACTTCCTAGCTGCTAGCAGCTGCTGCTTCTCTATCGAACGGATGGATAGTCTCGGCAGCGAAAGCAAACGTCATGTCATGTTAGCTGGCTGTGTTTTTATTGTAGTTGTTGTTGTGCTGCTGCTTTTAGCATTGTTGTTGCAGCTTTTGTTCTTGTGCAGCTTGCTAGAAGCTGCAGAGCTGTTAAAAAAGTTCAAGTCATTAGTTGAGCCAAAACAAAAAAAAAAACAAAATAACAATAAAAAAAACACCATCAAATAAAAATAGTCGTGTAAGTTGAACAAAAAGTACGCACAAATGGCAAGATAAAAACAGAAAAATGGCTGATAAAATAAATTTTGCAAGAAATTTGAACTAAAACAAAAAATTATTATAAAAAATGCTTATCTCACAAAATGAGAAAAAGTACAAATAAAAATAAATATTAAATGAAATCAACTACGCGTTCCACGGAAGAAGCACTTTTTATTTTGGCTACAAACTATGCAGCTATAAATGGTGGAACTAAATAAAAAAATAGCCGTAATTTTCAGTTTTTCGTGGCAAAAATTGTTAATTAAAGCTTTTTATGGTTGTTCTAAAAAGTTTCTGAAATATGACATCATACTTATATAACACCGAATAGCACGATGCATCATTCTAACTGCTTAATGCGTAGAATGAAAGGAGTCTGAGAGGTAATGATACCAACGAACTCCATGGAACATTCTACTCATCACACTTTCTTGATGTTAATTAATAATTAATTACCTTCAGGTACTATATTTCAGTGCAGCCCTGATATCGAAAACAAATACTTTATATGAAGCAAAGAATCAAAAAACAAGCACTGCATGACTTGAAAGCTTTCGTTGCAAATCGCAACAGTGCTTAAGTTTTTGCAAAAAAATTATCAATTTTGTATGGAAAAATATTATAAATTTAGGAATTAAAAGAAAAGGAACTACCTTTAAGTACACATCTATTACTCTATTCGTCCAGCCTTCTAACCGAGTTTTGTCAAGATCGGCCAACTTGTATGTATCTCCTATACAAAATCATGTTAAAAAAAAATTAATATAGCTTTCAGAAATGGACGCATAGGTTCTTGTCAATTTCGATCATTTTCAGTATACATCTATAACTTTATTTGTGCAGTCTTTTGACCGAGTTCCGTTAAGATTGGTCAACCATTGTATGTTCCTCTCATACAATATCATGTAAGAACTTAATAGATGTCCGAGGGAAGTACTTCTAGGGTCTAACCAATTTCAACCATTCATAGTACACATCTATTACTTTACTTTGTTAGTCTTCTTATCGAATTTTGTAAAGATCGGCTTACTGTTTCCTTACCTCCCATTAAAATCATATAACACTAGTATGTAATATCTTCGACATGACCGAAGTTAAAATGCTTCCACAGCCGTGTTGAAATAAAGACTGTCCCAGAAATAACTGTCCTTTTGATTTTAGGTTATTTATAAAAAAGTGTTACCTATATAGCAACATATTTGGTACTTAAATAAAGTATAAATATTGCAGTATAAAAAAAAATACTCATTGTTAAAATAAAAGAGCTTCTGAAAAGATGTCGTCTCAACAAGAAGAAAAGCGGAAAGCCATTATTTGCAAATACCTGGAAAATCTGCAAAAATCTGAAACGTACTGCAAAGCGAATTTCAAGCAGTTACCTAAACATGGATATGCCTTTAGTAGGTGTGGAGCATCCTCTAAATTTACTACCGAAAAACATACCAAATTTCCAAAGAAATACATGGCAGGCCATTCGCAAATGCGGCCTTCGAAGTAAGGAATTTGTGACAAATCGCACAATCAACACCGAAATTTACAGCAGAGAGCATCTGGAACGGAGTTTGCTGCCTTTTATACGTCTGCACCAAGATTTTGGCATTACCTAGCAACACGTCACTACGCCTAGAGAACGATGAATTGGTACCAAGCCAATAATGTCACTGTCACAGAAGCAGAAGCAGAAGCAGAAGCAGAAGCAGAAGCGGAAGCAGAAGCAGAAGCAGAAGCAGAAGCAGAAGCAGAAGCAGAAGCAGAAGCAGAAGCAGAAGCAGAAGCAGAAGCAGAAGCAGAAGCAGAAGCAGAAGCAGAAGCAGAAGCAGAAGCAGAAGCAGAAGCAGAAGCAGAAGCAGAAGCAGAAGCAGAAGCAGAAGCAGAAGCAGAAGCAGAAGCAGAAGCAGAAACAGAAGCAGAAGCAGAAGCAGAAGCGGAAGCAGAAGCAGAAGCAGAAGCAGAAGCAGAAGCAGAAGCAGAAGCAGAAGCAGAAGCAGAAGCAGAAGCAGAAGCAGAAGCAGAAGCAGAAGCAGAAGCAGAAGCAGAAGCAGAAGCAGAAGCAGAAGCAGAAGCAGAAGCAGAAGCAGAAGCAGAAGCAGAAGCAGAAGCAGAAGCAGAAGCAGAACCAAAGCAGAAGCAGAAGCAGAATTAAGAAAGTAGAACAAGGTTTAGGAAAAGGTAGGGTTGTCAAATATTTGACAAAATGTGACGGGTTTCGCGAATGGCACGAAACTGACGATTTCTAATAACAGCAACGGAGAAAAAATAAACGGCTGGGAACCTATCACGTTCTCAAGAGATAGTGTGACCAATATCAATTCTGCCACCAATATATGAAACCAACCGGTCAGTTTTACATGTCGTTGTCATTCGAAAGGGTTAATTGCCGCCTCATAGATACCTTTGGACCTAACCGGTAGCCGGTCTATAGAACACGGTACACGTAAGTAAATTCTTTACGAAATTTTACCATTGATTTGCAAGTTCAAGTTTAGCCGTGTGTGTGTTGGTGTTCGCGTCAAGTACTAGACATACCTAGATTCACTCACTGACAAGACTACAAACAATTTTTTTATTGAAAATAATTTTTTTTTAAATAAAAAATTATATATAAAATATTTTTAAATATTGTATACAAACTTATTTTGTAGTTCATTTTTGACCAAGCTACTAATGAAGCAGAATAATAATTTCAATTTCACGGGAAACGAACCCACGGCTTCCGCATGACAGTCCAGCACACTTCCACTGAGATATTGGTAATGGTAAGATAAACGAAACACATTTTAAAACTATTGGTCTCCTCTTGAGTTATATCGAACGTGTCCTGTAATAGGTAAAATAAGAACTGTCATTGAACCAGTTACAATTAATTGACTCTACTTTCTCCGTAGGGAACTGGTATGTTGTCATTCAAAACCGGGAACCACTGAATTGGTTTCCAATGAAAACATAAAAACAAAAAACAAATTGGCCATTTCAGCCCTTGAAAGGACTTTTACCGAGCTTCTAATGTTCAATTATGTTGTGTGTGTTATTAAATGTTTGAACACAATTGACCGAGAACTGAACCTACATGTTTTATGCCGACTCCGAACGGCTAAAGTTCATGTTCTCAAGAAGCTTTACATGGCATTATTTACTCTCTGAGGTTTGCCATTGTCTGCAGAGAGGTGGTGACCGGTCAGAAAAATTTTTTATTGAAAAAAACTTTTCGCCGCAGCTGGGGATGAATGAAAACATATGTACATCAAATAGAATAAAAACGCTATATAACTTAACCTTTTTGAATAAGTTATATGATATGTATGCTATGATAATAAATAAATAATATAATAAAAATCTTTAATATATATATAAAAATAGATGCTCTCTACCAAAACCGCTGAGCAAATTTTTATGAAAATTTGTGGGAAATTTTAGAAAAGTCTTGAGAATATTCCTGTGCAGTTTTGGTATCCATCAAAATAAGGGGCATTACACCTCTAATACTACCCAATTTTGCGATATCGAATAGCTTTGGAAGTATAGAACGCACAACCTCAGAATTTGAACTCAATTTATAAGTGGCGTTCCACTGTTAATATTTCATGGGCATTATAGGAAGGACTTATTACTTCTTCAGCATTCCAAATTTTCATTTGAAGTTTCGAACTATAGGTACACATATAAATAAAATTGTAGATATAATAAAGACTTGGAATTAAATATCGCATAACAATAAAACTAAATTTATATGGAATTACTATTTCGTCAGGTTTTTCCATGGGGAAACTTACACGGGCTTTGAAAAACTGGACATGGCTCCCCCATATAAGCCACTTTTTCGATATAGAATAGCTTCTGTAGCAAGGGTCATAGAATATTGCAAATCAGAATGGAGTTACCACTTAATAATGTCCTTTTTCTAGAAAAATTGGGACGGACATTGAACAAGGAGGTGTGGCTCCTCCCATGCAAGCCAAAATTTTGATATCACATAGGTTCGGAAGTTCAAGTTACAGCACATTGAAACTCAGAATTGAGTTGCCACATTTGACAAGTATCCAATGTTCAAAAAACCCATAAATGTGAATTTTAAAAAACCAAAACCAGTAAAATCGAAAAATTTATAATAACCGATTTCTCGAATAACCCTAAACCGGGCTTGGCAACACAAGATAAGGGTTAGCATTAGGACATGGGTTTAGACAAAGATTAGAACAGGAACAGGAATAAGAATTAGGACCAGTAATGATTTGACAACTAATTTGACAGCTATCTTTCTAGAAAATTCATATCTCAAAAGAAAAAACACCTAATGTTAGACTTAAAATCATTCAACTCGCTTTGTACGTATATCGATTAAAAAAAAAATATCAAAGCATGTTATGTCTCACTACAGCACCCCAAAACAAAGGTAATCGTCATTGAAATTTTATGACACAAATAAACTAGAAAACAACAAAATGCTCACCATTTTTATCAGCTGTGAAAATGCAGTGGTTTTAAACATTCTCTGGTGCAAATCATCAACTGGCTGGTATCAAAACATGCATTAAACAAGAGGAAAGGGCCAGTTAGCTGATAAATAAGATATATATACATATATATATATATAAAGTATAAGTAAAACAGCCAAATCTATTGAGGTCAACGCCATGCTTTTCAAATTTTTGCTCCAAAAAAAAAAATAATGTGTTTTTATATCCTGTTCATTTTCATTTTCTTTTTTTTTTCTTTTTTCATATCCGTTTTACCACAACTCTTCAAGGCATGGGGGGAGGGGGGCTTCTTGCGCTCGGTTTCCAAATGTTTTTCACTTTTACAACACAGTTGTAAGTGGCGATAAATTTTCCATTTTGTAGCTGATGTTGTTTTTGCTGTTTTTAAGAGGAAAAACAATGTGAAAACAAATGAAAAACATACAAATACATTAGGCTTAAGTGGAATGGGAATGGCAGCAGCAACAACAACAACAACAACAACAAGGTCTCATATACTTCCGCTTCCGGCTGCTGTTTGTTAAATGGGCGTACCTTTTTTTTTATAAGGTTCTGCAAAATGGTGAGCCTTAAATTGAAGCAGAAGAAATACAACAACAAAATGTGCGCTAAAGAACGGACAATTCAATAAGCTAAAAACAACGAGCTGATGTTTCATAAAAAAAAATTTTAAATTGCGAATATGAATGAACATGAAATAAATATTACTTCAAGGACATAATAATGTCACAAAAAGTGGGTGTTTGAGAAATAATTCCAAATCATATGCCAAATAATTTATTGTTGCTCATAAATAATTAAAGTTTTGATTTTGAGCTTAATTCAATTACAACGTTTTTCATGTTGTTAATCGTGTTAGTTTCGGCACTAACAGCAAAGCTTACAACTAACAAAATGCTACTAAGTGGCAACATTAATCAAAGACAAAATAATGTAGCATAATTTGTATAACACCTACACGCGCACTAATGCACTAATGTTGAAACAGCGCTACATCATCAACAACGACATTGCGCTGCTGCTGCTCAACAACAACCTGTTATTGAATTTTAATCAATTAATAAACATTGGCAACACTCATCATTGTCATTTATTAATGTCTATTCAGTGAAATATAAAATCATTTTTTTTTTTTTGCCACCAACAACATTACAACTCAATCAACAGCGACAGAAGCAGCAACAGCAGCAGGCCTACATAAATTCATTCTTTGCCTTGCTATATCCTTGCTTAAGCCTTTTATTATTTATGCTCTGTGCAAAAGTTTCCATAACATTTTCCTCCTCTCCACCTTTTATTCATTCATTCATTCAATCATTCAGTCAATCCATTTACTTATTTATTGCATGAATTTATGTCAAACTAAGCTGTAGATTACACAGAACTGTCTGTCAACTGAGGACTTTATCAACTTCATCAGCGGTGTTGGATTCCGCAGCAACTTAATCATTGATGGGCTTTACGCAGCTCATTTTAATGCCATCGCACCATCACAGCTTCGCACCATCGCAGTTTGGCACCAACTTGCCCTCACCTCGTTACAACTTCCACTATGGACGCTTTTCAATGCTTAATTAATGCGGCGACATTATTATCAAAATCATCTCGCGCGGCGCACATTCGTCAATTATTCATTATCCTGTCGTCAGCTGCTAATCTGGGCATATTTGAAATACATTTTTCAAGTGTTGAAGTTGTTGGTTGGCGACACTGGCACTAGCACTGGCACTGATGAAGCCATCGTCATTGAAGCACTGAAGTAGTTGCTGTGTGAAGTATATCAAAATTAATCAAAATGCATTGCATACTTTGAGGAGAATTTAATAAGTAGCTAGTTAATTAAAAAATGGCATCTATTTTGAGAGTTAATAATGATAAATTAACTGAAAATGTGAAAAGTTTCAATACAACATCACTGCAAGCTTATAATTGTTGTCTTTTTTCAGTGAATACGTGCTGTTATTTTTATAAAAGAAATGAAAAATATAAATTTATTAATGGGGATTTTATCTGCATATTCGTGAAAAGCTTAGTTCATAAAAAAATAAATTATATTCAAAAGCTATTAAGTTATAAAAGTAATTAAATAAATTTGAAAAAATCTTTTTAAGCGCCTCAAGCAGCAAATCATGTCAAACTGTGGATACCTCAGAAAATTAAAAAAAAAATTGTATATATTGTTACTTAATAAGTATAAATAAATTATTAATTTCTTATATTCTACTTATTCTTATGTCCTGCTACGTCGGTTCACATTCAAAATAATAGCGTAGCAGACGTTATGAAAACATTTTTACATTCACCTCGTATGTTTTTATGTTGCTGTTGTCGTCAATGTGTTGTTTCTGAGAAATATCAAAATAAAGTTTGTATGCATACTTTTAGGCTTATGAGTTCTTCGTATAATAAAAGCACCGTAAAAGCAAGAATGAGCAGTTTGAGCGATATTAGGTGCGAAATAGGACGCTTGTCTTTTAAATGTTAAGATGTATACAGATACAAAATAAAAAAAAATAAAATTCTTGTCCAAATTTTTGAATGTGCTCATTCTTCTTCTAGTACTTGTGCTAATCTTTGTCCAAATTCTGGTTGAAATCCTTTTCTAATACTATCCCTTATCTAGTATTGTCAAACATTGTTACGTATTATTCGAAAAAATGGCTTTTTATTATCGTTATTGCCTTAAATATTGAAATTTGTTGTTTCTTTGTGTCTATAGGGATACAGAGTTAAGATTTAAAGAATTTTCTTGATGGATAGTTGTCAAAGTAAACACATGCGTTTGACTTATATGATCAGTATACTTTGGCAAACTAGTATGCACAGACTTACACCGGAATTAAGTGTACAAATCGTTGGAATATATGTTAATCCACAAATTCGTTCATCTGAACAGGCCTACTTGTGTCTACTTTTACTCTAAGGGACTAAATTTATCCAATACGAGCGATACAAAAGAAGCTATAGCCACGGCAGAGGTGAGTGTGTCCGGAGATCCAAATTTTTCAATTTGATACAATAATTGCAGCCACATGCTACAAATTTGCATGCAATTCTTATTATATGCTACAACCTTAATATGAAAATATACGCAAAAACCACTTGCTATGAGGCCTCTACGGAGATCCTCAATTTAATGTAAATGCCATATGGATGTTGAATGGATTTATAAAATGTTGCTTAGATAAATGCTAATGTACAGCAGGAGAGGTTGATTTTTAAGTTTCGTAAAAAAATGAAGCAGAAACAGAAGCAAAAGCAAAAGCAGAAGCAGAACACAAGCCTCTATATATAGGTGTCAATATTGGGGTTGTATGGGAGGTGGGCGTGTTAGTGGGTGGACTACGCCCATTTTTCTAACACACCTGAATTTTGTCATAGACTATACAAATACCGAATTTTAGTTTTATACCGTAAATATTCGCTTCTTTATGGAGTTTTCATCATTGGGGTCGTATGAGAAGTAGGCGTGGTTTTCATCCGATTTAGCCCATTCTCGAACTTGACCTTAGTTTTTTGAAAAAAGCTTAAATATCGAATTTCAGCACGATATCAGCAACGTATTTGACACAATATTGTTCCTATTTTGCGCAGTACAACCATCTGTATAAATTATCACATCTTTTGGACTATCATTAAGTAACTTAGTTACATAATCTTCGAAAAATGATGCGTATGTCGTAGATTTCAAATCACAGACTGTCTCGTCAAACCAGTAACATGTTACACCATTATTTCCCAGATTGTAGACTGAAAAATTGTGTACAGCAAGTTTGGTTTTGAAATAAAGTGCGCTCGCATCCAGAACAGGACATCGTTTTACAGCCTGAAGATCTGCCGTTAATGCATGTATAATTCCTATTTGTGCTGCTTCTGTGTCTCTTTTTTTTCAGCTCTTGCGGTATTTTTCAGTTCTATATGTTTTTTAAACTGTTCGTCCGATATATTACCTGCCTTATGAGCGCAGCAAACGTCACAAGCATCTTTTTTAGGTGAAAAAATGCCAATATTTTCTTCAAATAATATGCTTTCAAACAGCTTTCTTGAAACTCGAGGTTCATTTCTTGATTGTGAATAATCAGAGAAAAGTCGATACAATTGAGCTTTTGACTGTATTACAGGTTCTTAATATAGCTTAGAAGTTGATTGCCTGCAATAGTGTGATGGCAGTTTCGGCAGTGCAGTTAAATATTTCTTAACCATTTCTTTTTTGTTTACTTTTGGTTGCGATTTATTTTCTGTTGCAGATATGTTGCTAGGAGCATAACTTCTTTCTCCTAACCAATACCGAACCGTCCACTCTTTGATTCCCAATGTACCAAGGAAAGTTTTTAAACAAACTCTTTCTTTTTTATCTTGAACTTTCAAATAGTAAACTTTAGTGTCACTTCGCCTCGAATTTGAGGTTTTAGTTTTTCTTGCTGTTGCTTTTTTATCCACCATTGAAGCAACAAACATTTTCTTTTCTTTCCAATTCATTTTCCAAAATGCTTTAAAAATGCCTAATCTAACTTCTTCTGTTAATTTTGAACAATGCATAACTTTACTACTGAAACATCGCTCTGACTTACATGTTTGACCCATTGTTCTTGCTGGTTTAATTTCTTTTTGAGTATATTTAGATCCTTCCTTTTTAAATCCAACATACTCCTCTCCGTTCATCCTCTGACGCTTATTTTTTATTCTTTCCCAATTATCTTGATCTAGTTTTTTTCGCTTATTCTTCTATTCTTCTTCGATTTCTCTTTCAGGAAAAAACTCTACATTTTCTGCAGATAGTGGCCTCATATTTGTTATTTCTGAGACAGGGACAAAGGTAGAATCTACCAATGAATCATCAGATGAGAAATCAATGTCACTATGATGATGTATGGAAATATGATCATCAATATCTTGGTTTTCCATTCCATCTTCCATTTCTATCTGTAAAATAATTAAAAACTATTATAATAGACGTTTTCTACAACACCGCGTAAGTAATAACTTAGATAACGAGAACAGCAATGCCATAACCGCGTTACTACAGTTGGTTATGAAATGGACTCAAAAATATATATTCCCGAGTAAAATTTGAATATTTACAAAACACGCAAAAAACATTATTAACAGCATGTAATACAAATATATTAAATATACTTACACACTGGTTATTGACAAAATAACAATCATAAATCAGGAGGACGCACCATTCGTATCGAGACTTCCACTACAATGCGGTAAATACGCGGCTTTGACGCCGAATACTTTTCGAGAACTATTACGCGGTATTGATATAACGGCGAAATGGGCGTTTCTTATTGGCTAATTCAAATGGCGTGAGTTCCATTAGGTGCCAACAGACACTCAGAAGTCGATGGCGTAATAACGCATTTTTGCGACTTTTGTAAATACGCGGTATTGCAAATTGCTCTTACGCGCTATTGCAGTCGCGTCGACGTTCTATAATTGATTTTGAACTGATAAGTTTGAATGTGGAAGTTTTTAAGATCACTGATTACGAATCTGAACTCAAATTTAAAAAAGTCTCATATGGCGGATGAAATTTTTGAATTTGATTTAATATGAACTAAAAACTATATATGTATTAGTTCTTTGAGTTGCTGATCACAAATCTAGAATCAGATTTTAAAATATCAAAACGATGAATCCAATGCGGTGGAAGAAATTTTTAAAATTGATCGATTTTGCACTGATATCAATTTATGCATATGGGTTTAGGGTAGCTGAGTGCAAATCTGAGATTAAATTCTAAAATTTTGCAAATGGCGAATCCAATATGGCGGAAAAAATAATTGGGAATGGGTCAGGTTTTGCTTAAAAAGTGTATATATATATTGTTGTTTGAGTACAGAAGTTTAGGAATACGGTATGGGATGAGATTTGATTCACCAACGTGAAGTGCGACGCATACACCATTATGATTGGCAAATTATTTTGATGTCGCCAGTACGCAATATAATATTTTCTTCTGATAAATCCTTCAAAATTCAACATTTGTCGGTATCGAAAATCCATGTTTCTACCCAAAGAGAATTAAAAAACATTTAATTTTTGGTTCACTGGATATATTCAAAAAAAAAAAAACAAACAAATTGGCCATTTCAGCCCTTCAAAGGACTTTGACAGAGCTTCTTATGATCAATTGTGTTGTGTGTGTTATTAAATGTTTGCACACAATTGACCGAGAACTGGACCTACATGTTTTATGCCGACTCCGAACGGCTCATGTTCTCGAGAAGCTTTACATGGCATTATTTACTCTCTGAGGTTTGCCATTGTCTGCAGAGAGGTGGTGACCGATCAGAAAAATTTTTTATTGAAAAAAACTTTTCGCCGCGGCTGGGGATCGAACCCGGGCTCCGAGCATGCTAAGCCACACACTTAACCTGCACGCCACGGTCACCACAATATATCACTGGATATATTAAAAAACTCAAAAAGCATCGATTTATATTTCATAGTATATTAAATGTATCTTTACTCAGTTATAATAAATATTGTTCTATTTATGCGCTGATTACGATTACGTGTTTGCAATTTACTTGTTTTTCTTAATAAATGATTTTATTTGCAATTTATTTGAATTTGACAAAATTTCTGCAATACGTGACGCCATTGAAATTCAATCAAAATTCAAGAATTATGAAGTCAATTGTAAATAGAAGTCATATTTTAAAATAAGCAAACTAACAAAATAACAAATTAGAGACAATCGAGAAGACAACAAGGAGCATATTTTGCCATGATTGTAACTGATTTAACATTTTATTGAAATAAATCAATGAATTCAAAAAATGTAACGTAATAACATAACATAATTACAAAATAATGACAAAAAAATCAACACAGACATTCGATTTGAGCGGTTTTTGTTTTTGCTGCATTTGTCTCAAATTAATTGTGTCATTATTTGATTTAATCTTGTAACTAATTAATACACAACAAGTGCTGTTTTTATGGCGGTAAAAATAAAGCGCTTTTTATCAAATCACTCACACAAGCACACATAAGTGCGAGCTGCTTTCACTAACGATAATGACTTGCTCTGGTAATCAAGCTGCACAGCGTGACTGCAGCTGTGAATATGCTATATTTTTCTTCAGAAGAAAAAAAAATAAAGCAAAAAAAAAAAAACATTCAAACAAATCCTTTGCCAACATTCTTCTTGTAGGTACTACTGACTAGCTGAAACAAATCATTATCTTGAATCTTAAGAAATCATTGAGGCGTCAAAGTAAAAGCTTAACGAAGCTTTGCAAAGAATGCTATTCTCAGTTCGCTGCGCTTTGTTTTCATTGCACAGATATGACAAGAAAGAAAGAAAAAAAAAAGAAAACTTGCAACAAAGCATTGTCGAGGATACAATAAACAGCAATAAAAATGTTCGAACACATACTCCTCTCTTGTATTTATATATTGGCAACAAGAATTGCTGGTGCAATTGCAGTTGTTGTCGCTAATTGAAAGTTTTATTCGCTGCTTCATTTGTCCTTAACGTGTTCACTTGCATCCTTTACTTTCTTGTGGTGTTTTGCTTGAGTCCTTGTTGTGTGCTTTACAGCTGTAGTTGTTGTTGACTCTGCTGCTGTTGCTATAATTGCTCCACAGCCATTTTTGCTGTGCCTCACTGGCACTGCAACATAAAATATCTTGCTTTTTTCCGTTTATTTTCACAAAAGTGTCAACTAATTAGCAGGACTTCATTTCATTAGACAAATAATAACAGTTAGTTGGGTAATTATTTCCATTTGCTGTGGGCCAAGCAGGTGACGCTGCTATAGCGTTGAACAGATTAAATCATCTTACATGATGCAGTTTGTCCTTGTGTCCAAGTGGACACAACTCAGAGCAAAAATAAAAAGCAATTTTAGAGTAAAACTGATGGCAGTTTATTTTTTAATTGGGCATTCGTTGAAGCGTGCTCTAAAGGCAAAGCAAATAAAAAATGGTACTTGTTATAAGCAGGTGCTATAGAGACCGGAAAAAGCAGCTTAGTTCGACCACTAGTTGTTTTAATCTGCTTTTTTAAGCTATAAATCATGCAAAGCAAACATTATTACGACTCAGCGATTAACAGTTTTAACGTTAAAAATAGTGCTGTTAGTTTTTTACATGGCTTAAATGATATAATTATTACATCGGTTCATGTCAGTTGGAATATGTATTCATGCGTTTTGAAATTTTTAATTCACTAATAATTTTTTTTTAATATTTATATCAATTTGTTTAATATTTTTATTAATTTTTTGTGTATCTTCATGTATAAAATTAATATTTAATTCATTATTAATGGTCAATTTTGTTTTTATTGTAAATATTTAATATACCGTGTAACTGTCATGCCGTTTTTTTCACGTGTCCTAAAAATTACGTATAAATGTTGTCTAACTCCGTCAAAATTTCTATTTACTCTTAAAACGACCCGGTACGAAAAGTACAGTCATGTACTTACATTCTATTTCTTGACAATTTTGGAAATTGAAATGTATACGTTTGGACTGATATAGAACACTTGATGGAATTCATTCTTAATAACTGGTAAATACCAAATAAAAATGCAGTTTGTTTTGAATTTTATTACTTTGTTCAATTTTGATGCTGTTTTACAGACACGGTTTCATTGAAACTCATAACTTTTGTGTTTTTATTCGAAAAAATATTCTTTCATGAGCAAAATGAGTGTTCGTTATTAAAAATCGATCAATATTAGACAAACTCATGCAACCATTTTTGTAAAATTAAACATAAAACATTTGTGCTCCGTCACTCGAGTGAGTGACTTGTGGAAAATCTTTTTCAAATGTCAACATATATAAAGAACTAGTCTTTGGCATTTCCCCACTTTTAATAAAATCTTTTTGAGCCTTCTGATTCTGTCCTATTTTACACCCTCTTTTAAAAGCATTCGCATACCACCTTAAGAAAGATTTCAAAATTTCCCAGTCAAAAAAAGAAAAGAAAGGAAAATAATTGCATATTTGCTTTTTCTCTGCTCAGGAAAGCGAAGAAGATATTAATACCCGCGTAGCAAAAGTTTCATTAAAAAAAATATATTGCATTTGAAAACGAACGGTCATGATTTTCCAATCTAAAAGTATGTGCCAAGCTGTTTTCTTGAGATGTTCGTTTTCCTAGTGGGTTGTCGTTTTGCTCACAGTTCGAGAATTTGCTGAGATTTTAGCACCAAAATTTTTTGTTACTTTGAAATGAGAGTGAAGAGAGATAGATGCCCTTAACCCTCAATAGTTCACTCAAAACTTTTTCAAATTGTTTTCGCGAATACGACTATAAAATACACAATGACTTTTTAGCTGTGTAGAATATTGGTTATTGAAAACCAATGGATGTTTTGTGTGTTTTTATATTTTTTGAAATATTTGTCATCATGATGTATCAAAATTCTTAAAAAAAATTACTACGCAAAACAAAAATTTTTTGATGAAAATCATAAAATCGCGGAAAACATATTTAACTGTGTTTTTTTTTAGGCATATTTTGAACAAATATCAAAGCTGCTCAATAAAAAATCGATGACGAATATTCCGATGGGCGCATTCAGCATGCCATTTTGGAAACATTTCAACACCTAAATTTGAAAATATTAAGTTTGTTGATTTTTTGTTTTTTTTTTTTATTTTTTACTCTAAAGTCAGGGACTATATTTGGAAAACTTGAAATACTTAAATTTTTGAAAAAAAATTAAAAAATTCTTTAAAAATTATTAAGTAATTTTGATTGACTTTGATTGGTTTTTCATTTGAGTTCGATAGCTAGAGAAGGATTCTTGAAAGAATTTAAAAAAAGTCAAGTTTGTAGAACTAAAATAGGCCATATAACCTTAAAGGCAACAAAAAAGTACGCCATATATCACCTAATCTGAAATTTTTTAAAAGAAAATTTCGAAAATTTGTATTCACCCATCGTAGGGGGCCGCACATTTAATTTTTTCTTCATATCTTCGGCACTTATAGTCCAATTTTAAGTAATAATATATCAATGTTTTTGTTTTGAGGAGTCACTTTTTTTTTGTTTTGAAGCAAATTGTGCCATGTTTGCACACCGATGAACAACGCATGCGTCAAATTTTGTCTTAACTCGAGAGCCGCCAGAAATATCGCCAACTTGAAAAACGTCGAAATATGAACGATTAAATCTCAAGGCTTTTTAAATGTGAAAATAAGCTTACTAAAATAATTTAGGGGTTTTTAGCAAAGCTTTTCCCATTAAAAAGTTTCGTGTTTTATTTAAGCGATAAGAAAATTCTAATTAAAATCTACCATATGGTAAGGGCCTTCAAGGTATTGAACAACGGCTCAAAAACGCTGTATTTGAATTCAATTTTATACTTGTAGCTTATTTTGTAGAAGTTGATATCTGGTAAGTACTATAATGGGTTCCTTGATCCCGATGAGCTTTAGAGTAAAAAGTTGGGTTTATCAAGACAAAAATATCGATCATTCTTTAAGATTGGACAATAACGAATAAAACGAACACGATATAACGAACAATTCAAATGAAGAATGATATTTAGGGCAAAAAATTTGGTCTTCTCAGACAAATAAAATATCGTTCTGTAAGATCGGACTGTAAACTTTGAAGATATGGTACGAAGAGGAGAAACTCTATGTTTTGCAAAAAAATTAAAAAATGATTTTAAATACATAGTTCTATTGATGTATTTCGATGTATTTTCTTCGGAAAAGCTTAATTGTTTTTGGCCAGCTAATTTATGGTCCATTAAGATGGTCGAACTGGTATCTAGTGCTTGATCCAATAATGTTTATTCCTTAAGGTCAGACTGTTAATACTAGTGTCCGACGAATGTGAATTTTTGCCGAATCTTCGGTAAATCTTCGGTAAATTGGGAATAATCAGCTGAAGCCGAAGCCGAATGAATAACAGACAAATGTTTTTAAGTAAAAAAAAAAAAAAAAATGATAAAATGTTTTCTTTGCTTTTTTTATATGTGCATTAATTTCATTACAAAAAAACAAGTTTTTCTGCAAAATTCAGATTTTTCTGTAATTAATTTTTTGACGTCAGAATAAGGTTAAAACAAAATTGAATCGATTTTCGATCCAGTCGAGAAAAGCTACAGAAATGTAATCAAAATCAAAATATCGGCCAACTACTAGTAAATACCAAAGATATGAAGAAAGACTTGAATGCGAATGCGCAAAAAAATTATTTTCGAAATTGTCTTAAAAAAATAATTCATTTCTTCGGCTGTTTTCAATCGGTAGGTTTTCATTTAATTCCATGTCAAATACGAAAATTGTTGGCAGTCATATACACAGAACCAATAAAGGTTAAGGCAGTTCAAGTCAAAATAAAAATAAATATTTTTTTTTCTTTTGTTTTGCTTTGCATACGTATCTCACTTTTAGCTTAGTTGGGAGCTAGCAGAGAGTATCATCTGTTTGTTTTGTTGCGCTGTGCTTAGTGTTGCCAGAACTTGGGATTTTATTCATATTTCGGGTTTTTCAACTTAAAAGAGCTCGTGGGCTTTTGAGCTTAAAAACTTGATTTTTCCTTTACTTCTTTTTTTTAATTTTAATACTCTTTTAACCCTTTTAAAATTTCAAATTAACTCAATATAGGTTAAAAATAGAAGAACTAAATAGGTGAAAGATAGAAAAAACTAAATTTTTTTCAATTGGAAAATAGTAGTGAGCGCTGCGCCGCACATATCAATTGAAAACGGGGATGTATAAAAAAGATTTATAATTTTTTTCCAACTAATATTTTTTTTCATGCATTTGGGAAAAATATATCATTTTATGACCCACAGAAAATTGGGTGCCATTTTAAAAAACTAATTTGATGCAAACTTTCAGATTAAACATTTTTTCAAGATTCTTCAAAAGGAAGCAATTTTTGGTGCCGTGAAGTTTGAAAAAGACATCGCACATGTGAGGAGTTTACGTTCAAATCCTGATAAGTCACAAAAAAAAATTGGTTCGAAATGCCATTGTTAAACTTATGTTAGAATATATCGAAACATAAAATCTTCTTTGTAAAAAATATTAAAAATCCTAGAGAAAAAGCATTTAAAAATATCCTTTTCAATCAAAAGCAGACATGTCTAGTGTAAATTTTCAATCAAAACCAGATAAGTTCAAGCAAGTTTTCATTTGTGTAATTTTCATTAAAATTTTAAAAAATTTTTGTGTCAAAACGTTAGTATAAGTAATAAATTTAATTTCTAACTTTCAAAACTAGACAAGTCCAAATTTGAAATTGAAAATACAAATTTTGTTTACGGTATGAGACTATTTTTTTTCGCATAATAAATCTTATTTTAGAGCATAATTTTGCACAATTGGTTTGCTTATAAAAAATGCCTGACAAAATTAAGACTTTTTTTTTCGATTTACCAACAATTCGATCTGTGTGACTTATCTGGTTTTGAATGTAAACTCCTCATTTGTGTAACTTGGGCGTTTGGTGATAACAAAATATTCTTATCAAGTTGAATTCTGATATTCTTATCAGTCGCTTCAGATGGGTCGTAAAGGGATATATATATATATATTCTGTGAATCCCCAGTGTGCCATACGAATCTGTTATCGAATTAGAGATAGCCTTACTTCTTCGTATATATTATCCGAAATGGTTGCAGTCTATAACTGATTTGTTTTCGTATAAAATTCCTTTTAAAATATGAATTGCTTTTTCTCCTTTTTCGGATACGTCTCGAACTTGGACGTTTCGGACTCTTTTTCGATATGGGGCGGGCTATTTTATAAACTTTTGCGATGAACTGGTTTTTTTTAGAACTATACAGATGCAGAACAGATCATAAGTCTTAAGCTTTATCCAAAATATTTATTTAATTTTTATTTTTAATTTTTTATTTGGTATATTTTTGGTTTTAGTAAAATTACTATTAATTTTAAATTATTATATTTTTTTCTTAAATTATGATTGTTCACCTTTTTGCGATTATGTGCAAATAGAAGAACTTCTTCGACATGTTCGAATTATTAAAAAATTCTGACAACTTGTTCTGTTTAGTTTGAATTCAGAAGCATGAGGCTAATGATATAAGGAAGTAATTTCAAATAAAAATAAGCATAGAATTGTGTTTCTAATTCTGTCCTATTAAAATTAAAGAAAAATAAATTCGATCTCAACTTGAAAACCGCAATTAATGTTAACGTGCTGATCAAAGTTTTGACGAATTTTTTTAAGGGTTTTATTTATGAATGGGTCCGTTGAAAATTATAAAAAGGACTTATGTGTTGACGAAATCGTAACGGACTCGCATCAGTTTTGTGCACATTAGTTGTTGTTTGAAAACGAGCTGAAAGAAAAAAAAAAAAAACGCTTATGAATATTTGGGAATGGTATTATCTTTGGGATTTTTTTGTTTTTAAATAGGATAAACAGGGCGCTTTAAATGAGTAAACGAGATTTTTGGAGCTGGGCTTCTGGCAACACTGGTTGTTCTAGCTGAGAACAAAAAGAGAAGTGCAGAGAGTAAAATGGCGTTTAATTCACGCAATGCAAACGCGTGAAAACAATACGATCAAGCTTGATTTTAAGCAGGGTACACTGAATAAGGTAGCCGCAACACGGAGAGCGCGACTGCCGCAAATGTCAAAGCGAACTGCTTCAGCTGTTGTTGTTGTTGTTCTTTTTTTCGACAGCCAGTTGATTTTGACACTTTCGGATAAGCGAAAGAAAGCACAGTCAGTTTTGCGGCAACCTTGTTATTCAACCATGATTTTAAGACATGATAGAATAACAAGGTAGGCGCATATTGGAGAGGAAGTGAGCTAGATGTCAAAATCAGCTGTTCGAATTCGAGTTGATCTAATTGTTGTTGTTGCCTTTTCGTTTGACGTTTATAGCACTATCATGATTTAAAGATATACATTTTAATTAAGTTTATGTTTTATGAAATCTTCTTAATAAATGTTCTGGCATAAATATTTTACTTTAAAAATTATTTCATAAAAATCGACTTAGTTATATTTGAGTTTATTTGAAACAAAACCTTTGCATTGCAATTTTATATAATTGCAAAAATTGATAAACATTAGATTGGGTCAGATTTGTATGAAAAATGCTAAAGTATAATTTGAGTATTAATTTAAGTATTAATTTGAAATAATTTGAGCTATTAAAAGTTCAAGACTGGTGGAAACCAATCCATTTGAAATTTGCGCCAAATTAACAAAACACAACTATTTTGATGTCAAATTTAGTGCCAAATCTGATTCTGAACTTGAAATCACCGAAAAATTTAGTCCGGCGCCACCAAACTTGCTCAAAGCCGAAATTAAAAATTTTTTTCATGCTTAACCCTTTGGGTGATCCTGATGATTTTTTCAAAACTTTTTTATGCACTATTGAAGGCCATTTTGTGAAGAAAGTAACTTTGAAAAGACATGAAATTTTTAACCATTTTTGGAAAAGCTACTATTTGTTTTATAAAGTGATTTTTGAAAATAGCACAGAAAAAAAGGGGTTTTGTTAATTTGGCGCAAATTTCAAATGCATTATTTTTTTTTCAAAAATGTCTTAAAAAAATCGCCAAAAAAACGGTTTTTTCAGCAGAACCGGGCTCGACAATTTTGGAACTTTTAATATCTCAAATTATTTCATTCGTAACCTTATTTTATAATTCCGGGGGGCACGAAAAATCCCAAAAAAAAAAAAACAAAAATCTGACGATATATCAAAATATGTTTTATTTTAAATAATGTCTGTGTTGGTACAATTTAAAAAAGTAAAATTTGATTTTTGTAGCTTGGAAGCAAAATGGAGCTTATTTTTATTTTCTAGAAAAGAAATCCTAAAATGAGGTTATATTTATTTGCTGTAGATAAATAAATAATTGAAATAATATTTTAAAAAAAGAGTACAATTATTTATAGAATTGACTTTTAAATTCTTAATTGACCGCAAAATCTTTCAAAGCTACATATTTGATCCAAGTAACAATTTGCTTGGATTTTGAAACAAACCAATATTTTTTTTTGTTGATTTTTGCTTCTAATAAGATACTTTTTTAAGTGGCTGGAAAACATGCTCACGCCTGACTTTTACACATCGACAAACACTTTTACGTGCATGTTTTTAACAAAAAGTTGTTCGATTGCAGATGGCAACTTTTCAGGTTTTTATATTTATTTTTTTTTTAAGCTTAAAGTTCTTAAATTTTTTAAAACAAAAGTTCTTCTCTTTTGCTTTGCTATTAATACGCTGACACCTTTTTGTCAGCTGATTTTTGAGCTAGCTTTGCTAAAACTTTAAGCTTGCGTTAAAAGTTGCTACCTTTCGCTACACTCATCGACCATGACTACTTATTTATTTATTATATTAAGGATATTTCCACGCCTGCTGATAAAAGTTGTTCAGGTTTTGTTTTTTTTTGTTTTTGTTTGTAATTTAAGGTATTTCATATATGAACATAAAATGTGTCTGCATTTTCAATTAATGCAGCAGAGGAGAAACTAATACACCTACCCATGTACATTGTGGCGGAGCTGTCGCTCTAAGCTTGACCTAATCAAACTGTTTGCTGCCAGCTGGCCAAACTAAGAGACCCTTCTCCATTTTGTGCCACAATCTTCTGTTGCCCCTGAAGCCAAGTGTTGCAAAATCTGACCCAATTGAATTAATTATGAACGAAAAACCTATCAAATTTAGAAAAAACGAATGAATGAATTGACAGACCGTAACTGACTAGCAAGTAAGACCGTTAGGGCAAGGGTCAGCAGCATAGTGGCTTAGGCTTGTTAATATTAAATGATTTTATTTTCATGCCCGTGAGACGAAAGTGTTGAAAACTTTAAGTGCTGTTTCAACTAAAGTTCAACTAAAGTTACATGTTTTTTATGGCTTCTTTTTTAAGGTTGGTTTTAAACATGTTATATTATATAACGATTTTTAGGCTTTTTTAAACGAAATGGCATGTCTGCAGATAAAAAAAATAAATAAATGAACAAGACGACAACTTAACTGAAATCCGCTTAAAAATGGCCTACACCAACTATATTGACCGTAAAAAGAAGAAGAATGCTTTTTAACCAGCTCAGAGCTCTTCACGTTATCGTTGTGCATTTCACTTTAATACCACATAAATTCACACTAAATGTTGCCAGCATCAACATCAACATCATCATCATCATCATCATCATCATCATTGTCATTGTCCTCATCATTATCACCGACAAATTCATTTTTCAATATGTCGTAAATGTCGCCTTCAACTTCATTACCATAACGATAATATTTAATATAAACCATAAAGTAAACAAAAGAAGCATTTTCTGCTTATATTACATAAAAGAATATGAAAATTGAAAATATCACTCAATGATAAACGATAACTTCAATAAAGAAAATTAATCGAATCAAGAGCTGTGGGCATGAAATAAAGACTCGGTTGCAAGCAGCAAAATGAGGTAAGCAGTGCGCATTAAAATGAGAAAAGTAATGAATAAGAAAAAGCCAAAGTGAAGGGCTTAGAAAACTCATAATGAGCTGTTTAATACGCAGAGATGCGAAACTGCGTTAACTCAGTTGACTTAAGTCACTTGCAGTTTGCCATAATGACTCATTTGAACTAACTACTAAATGAGTTAGTTTATGTTAGGTTGTATGGATTGAGTTCTTGAGTTTAAGTTAAAAATGATTTTTAAACTCATTTCAGTTAAAAGTGATTATTAAACTCATTTGAGTTAAAAGTGATTATTAAACTGATTTGAGTTAAAAATGATTATTAAACTCATTTGAGTTTATTATGTTGAAAAACTCATCTGAGTTGACTATTAGTTAGCTTATTTGAGTTGATTGTAAAGAATTAATTCATTTCAGTTCACTTTGCTATATTATGTATGAAAAGTTTCATGTGATAAGTTAACTCATTTGAGTTAAATTTGCAATGAGTTAAGTAATTTGAGTGTGCTATGATGAGTTCACTCATTTCAACTAACTACTAAATGAGTTAACTTATGTTAAATTATATGGATTGAGTTCACTTATTTGAGTTAAAAGTTATTTAGGCATCATTTGAATATATTATGACAAGTTAACTCATGTATATTAAGTATAACGCTCATTTCAGTTGCCTATGAAGAACTAAATTTCTTCAGCTAACGATGCTAAATTAATCACAATGAGTTAAGTCTGATGAGTTAACTCATGTGAGTTAAATTGGTAATGAGTCTATTAATTTAACTTTACTATGAAGTTTTAATTTATTTGAATTAACTATTAAATGAGTTAGCTAATCTTAAATTGTATGAATTGAGTCCATGAGTTTGAGTTAAAAATGATGATTGAACTCATTGGAGTTTTATATGGTGAGTTTAACCATTTATGTTGACTGTAGTGAAATAATTCACTTGAGTTAACGATGCTAAATTAATTACAATGAGTTTAATGTGATGAGTTAACTCATCTGACTTCAATTTGTATTGAGTTAAGTAATTTGATATTGCTTTAATTAGTTAAATCGTTTAAACTAACAATTATATAAGATAAGTTACTTTAAGTTGAACTTATCTTAATTGAGTTCATTATCTTGAGTTAAAAATTTTTATACAACACTTTTGAGTTTATTATGATGAGTCAACTCATTTTTGCTGAATATGATGGATTGCACAGTGATGAATAAATTCATTAAAGTTAAATATGCTAAATTATTTATGCTGCGTTAACTGTGGTAAGTTAATTTATTTGAGCTTAACTTGTATGAGTTAAGAATTTGAGTTTACTATGATGAGTTAAATCAACTGAGTTAATTTTGATGGTTAAACTTAACTATTTGAGGTAATTTATTTAAAAGTAAATCATTTTAGTTAACTTATAACTCAATAACAACTAAGATATTCATGCACAGTTGCCTCACTTAAGTTTATTATGTTGAGTTGAATCATTTGATTTAAATGTGTTAAATCATGTAAGCTAATTACGAAAAAGTAAATCATTTAAGTTAACTTCGAGAAAATAATACTTTTGTTAAATCTTTTTTCTTTTTTCACTATAACAAATTAATTTTTTTGAGTTAACTGATTTAATTCAACTATGAAGTGTTAACACATTTGATCTAACTGTAATATGAGTTAATTTTGATCAAATTAAATCATTTGAGTTAATTTTAGTGTGCTTAATATGATGATTTAACTTATTTCAGGATATTATGGTGATTTGACTGGCCTATTTGACTTAAATATAATATATTTAATTTTTAAAATTAATTATGATGAGTTAAAAATGAGAAAATTACAACTGATTTGAAAATAATTATAATGAATTAAATATTTTCAGTTACCTCGGATGAGTTAACTCATTTAGATGCCTATGATAATTAATAAAATAGTTTATTTGAGTTTAATATGATGCGTTAATGAATTTGAGTTAACTCTAATGAGTAAACTCATTTGAGGTGATAGCTCGTTTGAGTTTATTATGATGACTAAACTTACGTATTTGGGTTTGACAAATCATTCGAGTTAATTTTGAGGAGTTTATTTATTTGAAATAATAATAATAGACTTAACATATTGAGTTAGCTAGGATGAGTGAACTCGTTTGAGTTGCATTTGACGATAAAATTAACTTATATAAGTTGACTATGATTTTTAAACTGATTTGAGTTAACTGCGATGAGTAAACTCATTTAATTTACATGTATTAATTCAATAAAGTAACTTATCATGAATTAAATCAGTTGGGTTTACTAGAGAAGATAAGTATTTTGAGTTTACTATACCAAATAAACTTTTAGAGTTAAGTTAGCTTAGTGTACACAGTTAACTATGATATGCTAACTCATTTGAGTTAATTATGACATGTGAAAATTAACTTATTTGAGTTGTCCATGATGTTTTAACTGATTTGAGTAAGCAATGATGATTTAACTCATTTAAGTTAGATGTGTTAACACATTAAAGTTAAATGTGTTAACTCATTTCAGTTAAATATAATGAATTTAGTCGTTTGAGTTCACCATGAGAAGGAAATTCTTTTGAGTTTGTAGTTGTAGCAACACTTAATGTAATTTTTTTTAAATTAAATAAGTAGAGTTTACAGAAATGATTTAACTATAATATGCTAACGCATTAGAGTTAACTACAATTTGTTAACTCATTTGAGTGAACTAAGAAAAGTTAACTGATTTGAGTTACAAATTCTGGTTAGCAAAAGTAAGGTCAATTCTGCGAGTGAGGGGTGAAAAAAGAGGCTAAATTAGAAGACCCGTATCGCGGCGATTGTTTATGTTAGTTCGAATTTTTTTTTTAATCGACCTTCGAACTTTGCAGTCAAATGCCGATTTGAGCATATTGTTTACATGGTTTTTTGGTTATAACTAATTGATATTTTTTAATCTGCAAAAGCCAAATTATTGCTAGAGACCTCAGCAATAATTATAATTTTATAAAAAATTCATTCAGAAAAAATTTCGCTATTTATTTAATGGTTTTGGGATTTTTTACGAGAATTTTAATTTTGCATGCGAAGGTTGATTAAAAAAAAATCGAACTAACATAAACAAACGCCGCGATACGGGTCTTCTAATTTAGCCTCTATTTGCACCCCTCACTCGCAGAATCGACCTAACTTTTGCAAATGACGATTTCATATTGAAAAGATTTTTTAATAAAAGTTTCTAAATTTCCATAGAGTAAAGTTTTCTATTCCTTGTTAGTTTCAAAAACTTCAAAACATCTTTTTAACTCCCAAGAAAGTGAAATTTTAATCGTATAAAAGTTTTTTTTTTTAATGGCTAAAAAACTGTTAAGTTCCCACGGTTTATTAAGCACTCAGAGCTACTGAGTTGAGTTATCGCATTTGACTCATTTTGAATCTACCGTTATTTTAAGAAAAATTTTTTTTTTATGAAACTTTAACTTTCAGCTCATAGGGGGCGTCCATAAATTACGTGAGGTGTTTTTTAAAATTTTCAGTACCTCCCTCCCCCCCTGGTGAGATGTCGTGAGATTTTATTCAACCCCCTCCCCCATACCCCAATCTCAAGTGAGATTTTTCAAAATGTGGGTTTCTTACGTAAACGCGTTGGATTGTTATTGTAAAAAGAAAAAAAAAATTTGCTTCGTACTTTTATTTACGACTAGTTAAGACTAGTAATCGATATTGCTGAGAATTATAAGTGTAATAAAAATTTAACAATAGAATACTTAAATCGTAACTACTGTGATTAAAAAAAAAATATCTACTCCAATTCAGTCCATGGAGAATCATGCGCGGTCTCAAGAGAGACTATTGGGACCAACATGTCCATTTGATTTTTAGTAAAATCATCTGCTCCTTCAACTTCGTTCTGATCTAGCCACTCTAAGCCGTTGGCGCTTGCGCACAGTAACTCATTAGCTCGTCTTGTGACAATCCGTGAGGGTCGCACTTTGCAGAACATTCGCGCTTGCTTAGCTGGTGCAATGTGGGCTGCTCGCCTGTGCTCTGCAGCTCTTGTGATAGATGCAAAGTAAATACCGCATGTACTGCAGCATCTTTTCTCTAAATCATCACGTACACTTGGGCAATAAAGATCATAATAGATCAAGACCAAAATAGTATAATTTTTTTTGTTTCAACCAGAAAAAAAATTGCGTGATATTTGCCGAGACCCTCCCTCTCTCCAACGTAAGATTAGATGAGATTTGACTTGACCCCCTCCCCCCTTAAACATCTCACGTAATTTATGGACGCCCCCATAGCTATAGACATTTATATTTTGTGCATAAGAATAGAATTACTATAGTTTTTTTTTATTTAAATTGTCTTAAACATTAACTTATTTCTCTCAAAAATATAGCCACACACTTTGGCTTGCTCACTCCCAAGCCTTTGCCCGGTAGCTGCTCTGCATCTATCTAACTCCTCGAAGCAAGAGTTTTTATTTCAACAAACATTATTTAACTTTGCTTCTTCCTTTTTATTTCTTTCTTCATTCACTCGATTTGAACACCTACCTTTCTTAACAACTTTTCCCCCCACCACACCCACCAGCTATTCAAGCACTAACATAAAGCTTTAACAACTTTCGTCATTTATCCATTTCCACACTCATAATTTCGTCAACTTTATTATCCACGTACATTGTACTCGTGCTCCTTTCGTGTCGATAATTTTATCCTTTGTGTTTATGATAGCCAAAAAAAACTTTGTGTTACCGCATCCTTGACGCTAAGTTGAAAATAATCTATTGTTTAATAGTAAAAATTGCCCGAAAATTGTGCGCGTTAAGAAAATCTTCTTTTGAAATCCGCTTCCAAGCACTTCGCGAACCCTTTTAAACCGTTGTTGGAAGTTTTGCTGCTTTTCCGCATGTTGTAGACTATTTCACAAGGATATTAAAATTTCCGCTCCTTGCTGCTTAACTTTTTTTTTATGCGCTGATAAAGCGTGAGCCATAAACTGACTCAAAAAATATATAAAAAAAATGCCTGTTGCATTTGTAGTCATCGGTTGTTGCGTGAGAGATTGCAATACTGGTTGCGGAAACAGCCAACACTTCCTCTGGCTGTGTGCTTGTTAATATTTTTTTCAATATTAATAATAAAGAGTGTAAAAAGGATATCGCTGGTTGTAGTAAAATTGTGAACATGGGGCAGCCCAAAAGCTCTGGTGAATGATGAAAATGTTGGAACATGCAAGGTTGGAAGTGGTGAGAGCTACAAATTTCTGAATTTATATCAACACAGAGTTATGGTGCTAGATTTATGCGAAGGCTGACGTTAAAGACAGGTCACTGCGTGAAAATGACTTGGAAAAAATTCTGAAGTTTATGGATATAGTTATAACTCACCATCTGCACTGCGGAGATACCATAAGGGGGAAAACTCAACTCTAATATACATGAACAATATTAACCTTCATTAAACAATTTCAAAAAAACTAGTTTATAACAAGGCATTTCTGTTGGAATTAAGGCAAGACGACTTTTGTACCAACAGCGTCTGAAAATATTCTTTAGAATTTTAAAAGATTAAATATGGGCGCAAGAAATGAAAACTATCTTTTGCTAGACAAATATTAAACAATATTTTTTTTTTTTTAAATTGTTTGAAATTGTCTTGATATTAAAAACAATTTTTTTGATTTTGCCTTTGAGGAAATAGAAAAAATTGCTGTAAATGGTAAGTATGTTAATGTTTTCCTCGTGCAGACCAAAATCCCATCAATTCAGTGGCCAGCAATTCAATTAGCATTCAGCAATGGATTCATTGCATATCGGTGAATTAGATGCTGTTGCACGTTTCATCAAACGACAAAAAGACAAATATGCGTTCGACGGACGGCAACAACAAAACGTGCCACGCATTTGTGCAATCGTCATCATCCAGCTAGACAGTGTTGCACCACAACAAAATCAACAATAGCGTGCTCAACGAGCACGAATACTTGGCATCGCTGAGATAAATGAGGTGTGAATTTTTTGAACGCACACATCTGTTCATTTAAACACACACACACTGACAAATACGCATAAATCTGCTGCATAAAGGCATTAAAACTGTCTTCATGTGAGACACAAGATGAGTTAAAGTGCATCACATCAACATCGGTTGGAAGCTTCAGACATGAGTGCGAGAATTTTCAAAATATTTTGCTGTTGTTATTTTTGGATGACGTTCATGTTGTTGCGATATTTATTGTTGCTGTTGTTGTTGCAGAAAAAATATTATCATGCAGCGTGACGTAACAAGATGTGCTTGAAATGCTTCTGTAGGCGTTTATTTAGAGTGTGATTTATTGAGTATCTTTATTTTTGCAGTTGGCAACGCGATGATTAGGTGTGAAAAATAGTTGCGAGTAGTTCTGCGCTGCTTATGTCTGACGAAATGGAATGCACTCTTGTGAAGAACAGATATTTTTAAAGGGAAATATGATGACAGCTGATTTAAGGGAACAAGGATGTGAGCATATAAATAGAATGTTCATATGATGTTGACATAATATAATGTTGATGTGATATTGATGTTATGTTGATGTGATGTTGATGTGATGTTGATGTGATATTGATGTGATGTTAATGTGATGTTGATGTGATGTTGATGTGATGTTGATGTGATGTTGAGTGATGTCGATAAGAAAAAATCAGCAGTTTGCTGATGATAACAACTTGACATTGACATTCTGATGAAATACTAAAAGGTGATGTGGAAGTTGATGCAAAGTTAATGTGATGTCAATACTATATTAACTGATATTTATATGATTTTGATATGATACTGATATGATATTTAAATGATATTAATATGCTATTGATAAGATATTGATATGATATTGATATGATATTAACATGATATTGATATGATTTTAAGATGATCTTGATATGATATTGATGTGATATTGATATGAAATTGAAATGATATTGATATGATATTGATATGATATTGACATGATATTGATATGATATTGATATAATATTGATATGATATTGATATGATATTGATATGATATTGATATGATATTGATATAATATTGATATGATATTGATATGATATTGATATGAAATTGATATGATATTGATATGATATTGATATGATATTGATATGATATTGATATGATATTGATATGATATTGATATGATATTGATATAATATTGATACGATATTGTTATGATATTGATATGATATTGATATGATATTGATATGTTATTGATATGATATTGATATGATATTGATATGATAAAGATATGATATTTATATGATAATGATATGATATTGATATGATATTGATATGATATTGATATGATATTGATATGATATTGATATGATATTAATATGCTATTGATATGATATTGATATGATATTGATATGATATTGATAATATATTGATATGATATTGAATTGAATTGAAATTGAATTGAAATTGAATTGAAATTGAATTGAAATTGAATTGAAATTGAATTGAAATTGAATTGAAATTGAATTGAAATTGAATTGAAATTGAATTGAAATTGAATTGAAATTGAATTGAAATTGAATTGAAATTGAATTGAAATTGAATTGAAATTGAATTGAAATTGAATTGAAATTGAATTGAAATTGAATTGAAATTGAATTGAAATTGAATTGAAATTGAATTGAAATTGAATTGAAATTGAATTGAAATTGAATTGAAATTGAATTGAAATTGAATTGAAATTGAATTGAAATTGAATTGAAATTGAATTGAAATTGAATTGAAATTGAATTGAAATTGAATTGAAATTGAATTGAAATTGAATTGAAATTGAATTGAAATTGAATTGAAATTGAATTGAAATTGAATTGAAATTGAATTGAAATTGAATTGAAATTGAATTGAAATTGAATTGAAATTGAATTGAAATTGAATTGAAATTGAATTGAAATTGAATTGAAATTGAATTGAAATTGAATTGAAATTGAATTGAAATTGAATTGAAATTGAATTGAAATTGAATTGAAATTGAATTGAAATTGAATTGAAATTGAATTGAAATTGAATTGAAATTGAATTGAAATTGAATTGAAATTGAATTGAAATTGAATTGAAATTGAATTGAAATTGAATTGAAATTGAATTGAAATTGAATTGAAATTGAATTGAAATTGAATTGAAATTGAATTGAAATTGAATTGAAATTGAATTGAAATTGAATTGAAATTGAATTGAAATTGAATTGAAATTGAATTGAAATTGAATTGAAATTGAATTGAAATTGAATTGAAATTGTATTAAAAATGAATTAACTGTGTTGGCGTGTTGAAATGATTTGTTTATATTGTGAGGAGTTGGTGTGTTGAATCTGAAAGTTTCTCAATGTCCCTGCTAAAATAACCTTGCTTTAATGTCTACGCCAACAATGACAACAGCTGCTGCTGCTGCAACGAACTCCAGACCAACTCTTTCTTGGAATTAGCTTTAAAGTTTTTCAATTGCTAATAATTCCATTTGTGCATAGGTAAAAAAACAAACGAAACGTTTTCCTAGCGCAAAGTTTTCAACTTGTTTTTTTCTATTATTTTTTTTAAAGTAGCTGCAAAGAAGTTTACGGATTTCTTAATGTCTCAAAGCTTCAGCATGGGAAGACTTATCTTGGTCACTGCTGAACCAATGCAACCAACACAGGCAACAATAACGACAAGTAAAAACATTACAAAATTTTTGACAGTAAAAGTTGTTGCTTTGAAACAACCAAGCAAATAGTAGCTACTGAGCAAGGCTTCGTTTTACATTGGCAAGGACATTGAGCAGAAAGACATTGCTGCTGCCTTTAAACTTTGTCCATTGGGGAAAAATCGAAAGTTTAACGTAAATGGCTTAAGTTGTGCGCCAAAGTAAAACCAGCCAGGTCTGAAAAAACATTGAAGATAAAATGAAAAACTTACCAAATGCCATGAAGAAATACTCTCAGGAAGAAGCAGAAGAAGAAGTTGGTGGTTGCTGTTGCTTGTGTTGTTGACGTGCGACTTTGAGATTTGCTATCTGCAATTCACAGTTGTATTTTTAAGTGCTGCATTAAATCAGGTATATTTGTGTCATGTCCTTGCCATGAGGTTTCACTTGACAAAACCTGGTCCACCGAGTGGTCATATAAAGTGGGCAGGTCCAGTGGTAGTGGTTGCTTCGACAGCATAAAATTGAATTGTTTCTTTTGGTCCTGGCATTGTTGCTGCTTCACACTTAAATGCATATTTTTAGAAGCTAAAACAACTTTGAACAGCTCTTTGCTTGTTAGGCCAAAACTGTTGACCTTGACATTTAGTTGGTATTTCTTATTTTGTATTTTGAAGAACTTTAAGCTTGATTTGATTTGTTTGTGAGAGGTAAAGAAGGAGGATTTATTAAATATCTTAACAGTTGAATTTGTTTTGTGGCATGTTGTTTATGATGTTCAAGGTTATAAGACAAAGTGCAATTATTTAAATATGAAAGAAATCAAATTATTTATATACCATCATTTAATATAAAGTCTCATAAAGATTTCGCTGTAGACTTAAGATAAACCAAGCTTTATCAAAATCATTTGACATTTGGAGACCGGCTTGAAAAATAATTTGTTTTTTGTCAAAAACTCTCTAACATAATTATTTATGAGCGGAAGTTTTATAAGGGAGGAGGCACTAAATGATTTTGAATCAGCTATAAGAGCTGTGCCTTTATAAGCGCTATCCTTACTTTAAAAACACACATGTTAAAAAAATCAAATACAAAATTCAAAAGAGCATAAATCATTTCTTTCATTTGCAAACTCATCCAACTGCATAAATTATATATGCCACTTAGTCAGAGCCTAACTCTGAGTATATGACTGAAAAATCAGTCAAAGGTTGAAGTAAATCTCTTAACAGTAACTTAAGATTATAACCCTTCTGTTGGCTTTGGAGAAAGATAATTTTATAACAGAAACAATATGAAACAGCAAGAATAAAAAACTACTAGATGGTACATGTTAAATCCAGGCTAAGACCTTGTTTACAAAGTTTCATAAAAACGTCTAAATTATTTCTGACTTGGGCGCATCCTTTGCCTAGATTTTATCCTGATTGCACTTGTTGTGCTGCCACTAACTAAGCGAGTTTATGGTGAAGAAATTTATTAACAACAACAACAAAAACAAAAAACAGCTAAAGCAATAGCAACAGTGACGATGACAACACAAACAAAAACAACAATAACAAGAATAACAACAACACCAGCAACTATAGCAATTTAAGCGCTTCCTGTGTGTGTGTGTTGGTTATAATCATCCAATAACAGGATGTGCCACACTTACTCGCACAAGTTGCTCTAGACGCGAACTTGTTGTTGCCTTTGAGTCATGCTGAAATCTCAGCAATATGTTGTTTTAGCGCGTGCATATGTGTGTTTGTGCAGCAGGTATGTATTGCAAAGTGTTTTGTGCTTGTGTGTATGAGTGTGTTTGTTGACTGCCTTGTGTTTGTGTCTTGTTCACAAGCTTGTCTTTGAACACGCTTGTTCCACTTTCGAGACTCGAGGTTCAATTATTTCGCAGCTAAAAAAGTCGTGCAAACAATTTATTTTAAGTGCTACAAGAAGGCAACATCTTTCGTTGCGTTCTGAGGTAGATATTGTAATTCTTATGCAATTTTTTCTTGTCGCTATAGATATACTTGTTGAAACAGTCCTTTGATAAAGAGGAAAGTTAAAAATGAAACTTAGAACGAAGTAATAAGAATTAGAAGAAGTTCTTTTAATATAATCGACAGTTAATAAAATTACAATAAAGAAACCTTAAGAAAAAAAGATTAGTATAAAGTATGAAGAATGAAATATGAAATATGATATATGAAATATGAAATATGAAATATGAAATATGAAATATGAAATATGAAATATGAAATATGAAATATGAAATATGAAATATGAAATATGAAATATGAAATATGAAATATGAAATATGAAATATGAAATATGAAATATGAAATATGAAATATGAAATATGAAATATGAAATATGAAATATGAAATATGAAATATGAAATATGAAATATGAAATATGAAATATGAAATATGAAATATGAAATATGAAATATGAAATATGAAATATGAAATATGAAATATGAAATATGAAATATGAAATATGAAATATGAAATATGAAATATGAAATATGAAATATGAAATATGAAATATGAAATATGAAATATGAAATATGAAATATGAAATATGAAATATGAAATATGAAATATGAAATATGAAATATGAAATATGAAATATGAAATATGAAATATGAAATATGAAATATGAAATATGAAATATGAAATATGAAATATGAAATATGAAATATGAAATATGAAATATGAAATATGAAATATGAAATATGAAATATGAAATATGAAATATGAAATATGAAATATGAAATATGAAATATGAAATATGAAATATGAAATATGAAATATGAAATATGAAATATGAAATATGAAATATGAAATATGAAATATGAAATATGAAATATGAAATATGAAATATGAAATATGAAATATGAAATATGAAATATGAAATATGAAATATGAAATATGAAATATGAAATATGAAATATGAAATATGAAATATGAAATATGAAATATGAAATATGAAATATGAAATATGAAATATGAAATATGAAATATGAAATATGAAATATGAAATATGAAATATGAAATATGAAATATGAAATATGAAATAAGAAATATGAAATATGAAATATGAAATATGAAATATGAAATATGAAATATGAAATATGAAATATGAAATATGAAATATGAAATATGAAATATTAAATATGAAATATGAAATATTAAATATTAAATATGAAATATGAAATATGAAATATGAAATATGAAATATGAAATATGAAATATGAAATATGAAATATGAAATATGAAATATGAAATATGAAATATGAAATATGAAATATGACACATGAAATATGAAATATGAAATATGAAATATGAAATATGAAATATGAAATATGAAATATGAAATATGAAATATGAAATATGAAATATGAAATGTGAAATATGAAATATGAAATATGAAATATGAAATATGAAATATGAAATATGAAATATGAAATATGAAATATGAAATATGAAATATGAAATATGAAATATGAAATATGAAATATGAAATATGAAATATGAAATATGAAATATGAAATATGAAATATGAAATATGAAATATGAAATATGAAATATGAAATATGAAATATGAAATATGAAATATGAAATATGAAATATGAAATATGAAATATGAAATATGAAATATGAAATATGAAATATGAAATATGAAATATGAAATATGAAATATGAAATATGAAATATGAAATATGAAATATGAAATATGAAATATGAAATATGAAATATGAAATATGAAATATGAAATATGAAATATGAAATATGAAATATGAAATATGAAATATGAAATATGAAATATGAAATATGAAATATGAAATATGAAATATCAAATATGAAATATGAAATATGAAATATGAAATATGAAATATGAAATATGAAATATGAAATATGAAATATGAAATATGAAATATGAAATATGAAATATGAAATATGAAATATGAAATATGAAATATGAAATATGAAATATGAAATATGAAATATGAAATATGAAATATGAAATATGAAATATGAAATATGAAATATTAAATATTAAATATGAAATATGAAATATGAAATATGAAATATGAAATATGAAATATGAAATATGAAATATGAAATATGAAATATGAAATATGAAATATGAAATATGAAATATGAAATATGAAATATGAAATATGAAATATGAAATATGAAATATGAAATATGAAATATGAAATATGAAATATGAAACATGAAATATGAAATATGAAATATGAAATATGAAATATGAAATATGAAATATGAAATATGAAATATGAAATATGAAATATGAAATATGAAATATGAAATATGAAATATGAAATATGAAATATGAAATATGAAATATGAAATATGAAATATGAAATATGAAATATGAAATATGAAATATGAAATATGACACATGAAATATGAAATATGAAATATGACACATGAAATATGAAATATGAAATATGAAATATGAACTATGAACTATGAACTATGAAATATGAAATATGAAATATGAAATATGAAATATGAAATATGAAATATGAAATATGAAATATGAAATATGAAATATGAAATATGAAATATGAAATATGAAATATGAAATATGAAATATGAAATATGAAATATGAAATATGAAATATGAAATATGAAATATGAAATATGAAATATGAAATATGAAATATGAAATATAAAATATGAAATATGAAATATGAAATATGAAATATAATATGAAATATGAAATATGAAATATGAAATATGAAATATGAAATATGAAATATGAAATATGAAATATGAAATATGAAATATGAAATATGAAATATGAAATATGAAATATGAAATATGAAATATGAAATATGAAATATGAAATATGAAATATGAAATATGAAATATGAAATATGAAATATGAAATATGAAATATGAAATATGAAATATGAAATATGAAATATGAAATATGAAATATGAAATATGAAATATGAAATATGAAATATGAAATATGAAATATGAAATATGAAATATGAAATATGAAATATGAAATATGAAATAAGAAATATGAAATATGAAATATGAAGTATGAAATATGAAATATGAAATATGAAATATGAAATATGAAATATGAAATATGAAATATGAAATATGAAATATGAAATATGAAATATGAAATATGAAATATGAAATATGAAATATGAAATATGAAATATGAAATATGAAATATGAAATATGAAATATGAAATATGAAATATGAAATATGAAATATGAAATATGAAATATGAAATATGAAATATGAAATATGAAATATGAACTATGAACTATGAACTATGAAATATGAAGTATGAAGCATGAAGTTTTCATTTTTAAATAAAAAGTACTAAACAAATCCAGTTCACTCTGACTTCAAAGCTCAGTGATAGTTTTGGCAACCCAAAGCTCAAAATTAAATTTATCGAACTACAGTAAAACCTCGTTTATTCAGCGAGCATGGAAGCAAGCCTACGCCGGGTAACGAAAAATGCCGGTTTAACTAAATCACCTGTAAAAAGTTTAACTAAAAGACATATTCCCATCTTTATTTGCACGATACCAGTTAATACCGGTTATGTATAAATAATTAAATTATTTTTATTTAAAAACGCTGTTACAAATGATTGGCTGAGGTTAGTTTCGGGTTTCTTTTGAGTTAAATCTCCATCGTCAGTAATATTATACATAATAAAATTTTTGGTTTGCCGATTTGGATGCGCCGGATAATTGAGGTACCGGTTAATTGAGTGCCGAATGGGCGATGTTCCACTGTATTCTGAAACCATTCGGTTTGAGCCATAGAACCACGTCATTTAACAATGAGTGCATAACAAATAGATAAAGGCTTCAATACAATATTTGCTTTCATTCTAATCTTTGCGACGACTTATTGAGTAAACTATGGTTGAGTTAAGCTTTGAGTTTAAGAAGATCGTAAAATTGATTTAGTAGAAATATTAATAAGACGCAACAAAAAGCATTAAAAAAATTTATATGTAAAAAAACAATAGATATGAATATAAAACAAGTTGAAGACTTTTAACATTTGAATTTGAATCACTTTTGATTGATGTGATGATGTCTCATCTATAGCTATAAATAACTGGCTGTAGTTATGAAGCTTATGTTACTTTTGTTGTGTGTTGTTCTGTTGTTTTTTGTTGTTGCTATTGTTGCGGCGATTGTTGTTGCTAACTTTGTATTTCTTTTGACACATCAAACGTTGAATGAACCGACGTTGACGTGGCTTTAAAAGCGTCTGTGTTTTGTTTGACTTTAATAGCAAATATTTGTTTAGTGCTTGTAGATATTTGATGGCTTTTAAAGTGACCCGAGTGTGAGCAACGAAAGTTGAGCTGTACAGTTGTGTGTGTGTGTGTTTGTGCTAAAAATAAAAGTAGCACTTAAATTATAACTTCGTAGTGGGCAATGGCAGGAGTTAAAAGGTCTTTGTATAGATTCGAATTTCTTGCTCGCTCTGTGAGAGCATATTTTAGCTTTTATATGAAATGAAATTATATGTGCCATGCTTACCTCTTTCGCTGCGCCATATTCTTAGATTGATTTAATGTTATTTTATATATTTTTACTTAATTATTTAGTTGAACTGATTCATGTCAATCATTATAGTTTGTTGGTTTTATAATTATTAAGACCCTATTTATTTTGACAGACAAGGGACAGCTGGTGTTTACATTTTTTTGCAAGAAACTCAAACCATTTGCAAATCCACAAATATATACTCGTACACAATTTTTTTTATTCATTCGGATACATAAAATATTAATAATACTAGAATTTGACAGTGGCTGAAATACTACCATTTCACACACATTTTATCTTAATTCGATATAAAATTAAAGTCAAAAACAAATTTTCATAATAAAAATTTGGCAAAAACACAATCTTTCCCTACACTCTGATTCAATTAAAAAAAAAATATGTCAAAATCGGTTGAGAATCACGGGAGAAAATGATTCTTAACTGTTTTACCTACGCCTTCTTTTATATAGATTAAAATTATGGAAAATATACCTACCAGATATCAAGGTTTTACGGGCATCGTTTCTCTGATTTGTTTTTCATTTTGACCTTGAAGTTACCTTTATATAGACGAATTGATCTCCGATTTGGAATGAACCACACAAAAAAATATACATATCGCACACTAAATACAAAACAGTCACAACTCAAAATTTTTTTATATCGAATTTTGTTGTAAATCAATTCACAAAACACATATCTCACTATTTTTTCAATTTTTTTTTTTCATTGACTGGAAGAATGAAGTTTGTGTTCTTAAATAAAAATAGGTTTTCTTCTGCAGTTATAACCAAAGAGTTTCATTTTTCGCTTCTCCTGAAAAGTCATGTTTTTTGAGTTGTGACTGTTTTGTATTTAGTGTGCGATATATCAGGAAGTCAGACATAATTTTTATGTTTTATTTTTGATTTTGAAATGACCTTGAAATTACTTTTATACAGAAAAACTGACGTCATTTTCGAAATCAGTGACCCCAAAAACCTATGTATTAGGATTTTGTGCATCGTATTTCTGATTTGGTTTTTTGATTTTATTTGATTTGGGCATTTTGATCTTAGAATGACCTTAAAATGACCTTAAAATTGCCTTAATACAGACAAACTGACCTTGGATTTGTAATGAACGATTTAAAAAAACTTTATACCAGGAAGTAGGACATTTTATCTGACCTGACATTGTAATGACCTTAGAATGCCTTGGAATAACCTAGCAATTGCCTTAAAACAAATAAATCGACCCCACGAACCTATACATAAGTATTTTGGACATCCCCTACGGCGAAACCAGGGTAAATTGACCCAAAATGACCGGTCCTGTGACAGTTCTTATTTAATCTATCACAGAACAGGTTCAATATAACTCAGAACAGGACCTTAAGGATCCTTGAGGTCATTCTAAGGACTTTGACCTTAGAATGAACTTTAAATATCCTTTTTATAGATAAATTGACATCGGATTCGGAATCAGCGACCCAAAAAACCGTATATAAGGAAGAAGGACATCGTATCTCTGTGTTTATTAATTTAAATGACCTTGGAATGCCTTGAAATGACCTCGCAATGACCTTAAAATAGCCAAATCAACACCCACAAATCTATACGTAAGGACTTTGAACATCGTTTTTTTCCATTCTGACCTTAGAATGAACCTGAAATAACCTTAATCTAGACAAACTGACCTCAAATTGGGAAAAAGCGACCAAAAAACCAATAAGCTTCCGCTTTTCTGCATTGTCGCAATAAATCTAAGCATTTTATGTTCCATCATAGTATATGATAATTATAATATAGTATAAGAAGAAGAGTGGTGACTGTGGCATGCAGATTAAGTGTGTGGCTTAGCATGCTCGAGCCTGAGTTCGATCCCTAGTCGCGGAGAAAAGTTTTTTCAATAAAAAATTTTTCTGATCGGTCACCATCTCTCTGCAGACAATGGCAAGCCTCAGAGAGTAAATAATGCCATGTTAAGCTTCTTGAGAACATGAACTTTAGCCGTTCGGAGTCGGTATAAAACATGTAGGTCCAGTTATCGGTAAATTGTGTGAAACATTTAATAACACACACAACCAGGGATCGTACCGGTTATGGTTTTTATCAAAAAAGTCAAATATTAACTGTTATTTTTGAACTTTTAATTTTTCCGACAAAAATAAAAGTAATTTTGTGTCTTCTATTTTTTCGGGCAAACATAACAGTTACTTTTGACTTTTATTTTATCGGTCAAAAATAACAGTTATTTCTTGCCTTTTATTTTTTCGGTCAAAAATATCATGCAATTTGTGTTTTTTCAAAGGCCATTTTACTGACTAAAAAACTATCGATACGATTATTTTGGTCTCATAGTTTTTCAATAGTTTTTTAATGGGACAAGCGGCCTTTAGAAAAAAACACATATTGCCTAATATTTTTGACCGAAAAAATAAAAGTCACAAAATAACTCTTATTTTTGACCGATAAAATAAAAGTCAAAGGTAACCGTTACTTTTGTCTGAAAAAATAAGAGACAAAAAATAACAGTTAATTTTTATTTTTTATAGAATCAGTCGAAAATTTATAAGTCTCTAAATATTCGTGAAGCTGAAACCATTCGTATCATAATGGTTTATTTGAAAATGTCCTTCGACAATTTTTTCACTGCATCTTTTTTATTCGAAAATTGTAAAATAACAGTTATTTTCGGTCCCTTCACACAACACAATTGATCATAAGAAGCTCGGTCAAAGTCATTTCAAGGGCTGAAATGTCCAATTTGTTTTTTTTTTGTTTTTTTTTATAAGAAGAAGAGCACATTTAAAAAAATAAGATTTCTATAAATATACATTCACAAAAGAAGTTTAGTAATTTTAAATTAAAAAAAAAATGGGATTTTTCAAATTTATTTTAAATATAATACCACGCTCATAAATTTCATACTCGGAAATAGTCGTATAGGTCAATTAAGGAACAGAAAATGATCATAATTGCACTCATCACCGAACATTATTTTTTAGAAGAAAAAAAAAGGGTCCTCATGGGTTTTAATAAGGAACACCGAAAATACTTTACTCGTGGAATTTTATAAATTCCAGATAAAACGTAACACAAAGAAATACGAAAGGCATGATAGTGATTTGCTTTTAAAATCATATTGACTGTGCCATAAGTTGTATTTAATTCAAGACAGGTTTCGGCAACTTTAACGTGGTGACCATTAATAAGCTCTATTACTGACGGCGACCTTAAATTTAATAATATCTCATGCTATCAGGATATTTTATCATAACAATTTTGATCACAATTTAACCCTTTCTTGTATGAGTTTTTTTTTTTTTTTTTTTTGAAAAACAAAAGACAAAGTTTTCATATCCAAAAATCATCACACTAACTGGTTTTGTGTTTTTTATTTCACTTTGATGGTTTTATGGAAATTTTCATCACAATGCAATGAAGGGTTAATTTCATTTTTTTAAAGTCATATTTTAGCTTACCCAGATATATCTTATATGGGTCACAGAATTATGACTTATGAATTATTAAATGATCACTTATCAGTTTTAAACTGAATATTAAGACTTAAATTAAAACATTTTATGTGTACCTTAACAACGGCATAAAGCTTTTGCTAATGGCAAAATACTTCCTTGTACTCTTCACAGAAGGCATAATTGTTGTATTAAGTCTTCGAAAAAGTCGAAAATCTGTTTAAAATTGTAATTTTTCTTCATCGACTTCAAGATAAATCAAACAAATTTTGATGGATTGAAATTTAACATAATATTCAAATATAAGATATAATGGCGCAGTAAAAGCTTTTGAACAAGGCTCCAGAGACTTGAAGACTTGCTGCTTTGTCATTTTTATTAACCTCATTTATTTACGTAAAACAAAACAAAATGTCAAAATAATTTCAAGTATTCGGTGCACTGAGTTGCTGAATGGGCAGGTTGATGGTTTTTTTTTTTCAACAACTCAATGAAAAAGCAATCTGCCAATGTCGAGAGTATGCGTTTTTTTTTTGTTTTTGACATCGAAATTTTTAACCTCTGCACAAATAGCAAAACAGACGCAGACGCCGACATGATACACTCTTGTTAAACGAGTCACAGGCTGTAACTTGATACCCAGGGTCACGTGATCCTTGTTACTATCATAAAAGACTGCCACGTGCACGAATTCATTAATAATTTCTTGTTTATGATGTCATTATCTCTGAAGCAGAAAAAACAAAAAAAATAGTAAAAAATTCAACAAGGTGTTGAATTGTTGCAGCAGCAAAAAATTGCTTCGCTCTTACGAGTTTAACACTTGACACTGCCAACCACCCATGTAGATAAAACTTGATATAAACATGATACACACTCATTTCTCTTTCACTTAAACATACGCCTTCGCGTACTTGGACAACACACACACCCACCCACTTGTGCAAAGTACTTGTTACGAGTAAAGTTCATCCTGTCCATCAAATCACAGTCATAAACATAAAATTCGATACACCTTTTCTTGTTATCTTTATACTCGCCTACGTTTTTTTTTTTTTTTGTTTATAGAAAACGTACGACAAGTCAGCGTATGTCAAGCAATGTCAGCAGCTGGGCGTTTGTAGCAGCTAAGAAGTAGTAGAAGCAGAAAAAAAAAAACGTGAAATCAAATCAAATCACAACAAAAACAATAGGCTTGCAATTTAAGGATCTCTCCTGAGGGTTTAACAATAAAGTGTGACAAAAAGAAAAAATACAAAACAAACACACACCCACATAGAGCAAAAAAAAAAGACATGATGCCTCTATAACTTTGCCAATCAGTGCAAAAACAACAACAAGGACTTCATTATGCTGAAAAAACACGCACAATCACACACCAGCACACGCACTTTCACATCGACTGCACACTCACTTGAGCACTTGCTTATAAGCAGTTACAATATTATAGTTGTTGATGTTGTTTTTGTTGTTGTTGTTGTTATAGCTTCTGTTGACTTTTGCTGGCTCGGGCTCACTTATCAGCCCGCTGCCATCGATTGCTGCCTCCAGCAGCGTCCAGTAGGCACGCTAAATAGCCAGATGAAATCGAGAAGCAACGCGTGGCTACTCCGATGCTATACTTTTGGTGGAAAGCAGCGTGCTGCTGTAATGTATATTTATCACTGGCTGGGTTTGACTGTGTGGTGTTGGTAGCGGCAGTGGAGTTGGTCTTTTGCTCTTTCGGACACTCAAGTACAAAGATTGTCAGGGTGTAGTGCGGTTATTTTCTTTTAATTGATATCAACGATCGTTTAAATGGGGTGGAAACATGTGTGTCGAATTGATAGTAGGCGTGTGTGCGTGTTTATGTGCATGTATATTTGTGTTGTACCACGCAATCCTGGCATACTATCTGCGCATACGGAAAATAGCAAAAAATGAACAAACATTAAAATATATTTTTGATCTTCTGGCATATTGATAGTGAAAGAATTTGCATTGTTAGACAATCTTATTATGTATAAAGTTGTTATAAGGCAGACATTTTTTTTTGTTTAGTTAAAGCATCTACAACAAACTAAAGAACAATAGCAAAATGAAAGTATAATTTTCTGATACAACTTAAATATTTTGGATATAGCTTTATTGGATGCCTCTTCAACGGTGCCTTATATCTTAAAATTAAAAAAAATATCAGCTGTATTGTTGATAAAAATCTTTTGTTATGATTTAACAAAACAATTTTTTGTCAAATTTGAAAAACTTTCTTCATATCACATGAATTTTATAAATTTTATAAATCATTGCTTAAACTTTTAGGATATTTGCATGAATTAATAAATTTAACAAAAAATATTTAACAAATTTGATAAAATATGCGATTGATTTCTTTTATTTTGAGTGTGATCAAAATTGTATCCACAGAAAAAAAAAAATTTCACAGAATGTCAACATCACGCAAGAATTAATGATTTTTGCGCACACCTTAGTTTTGATATAAAATACTCCTATACCAGGTTTTATCTCTGTAGATCAAATATAAGCTCTTTTGTAGTGTTTTCAATATTGTGGTTTGTATGGGAGGTGGCCGTGTCTGGAAGTGGATGACATGGATCATTTTGAACGCAACTTAGTTTTAATATAAAATACATACTTTATAGTTTTTATCCTTAAAGCTTAAATATAAGCCTCTTTAAGGAGTTTTAAATGTTGGAGTTGTATGGGAGTTTTTTTAATAAAAAATAAAAAAATTTTTCTGATCGGTGACCACCTCTCTGCAGACAATGGCAAACCTCAGAGAGTAAATAATGCCATGTAAAGCTTCTTGAAAACATGAACTTTTGCCGTTCGGAGTCGGCATAAAACATGTAGGTCCAGTTCTCGGTCAATTGTGTGCAAACATTTAATAATACACACAACACAATTGATCATAAGAAGCTCGGTCAAAGTCCTTTCAAGGGCTGAAATGGCCAATTTGTTTTTGTTTTTTTTGTTTGTATGGGAGTTGCGTGTTCATGTGCGGATGAAAACGGCCAATCTATGTTAATACAATTATTAATTTAATTACAAACCTTTATACAGTGATGATACAAAGGCTAACTTGGTCAGTTCATTCTCGATAAACTTCCCTTCAGAATTGATACCGAATATAAATTGGAATACTCAGCAGATTATGTCCAATCATTCATTTCCCAATCTTTTAAGGATAATTGTCGTGTTAATCTTTACAGGAACTAAGGTGAAACAACCACTAAATGACCTTAGAAAATAAGTAAGAAAACTGTTCAAAAGAGCCAAACGCAATGGATATTTTGCTCCCGATCTCTCACCAACTGCAATAAAAAGATCAAAAAGGCTAAAAAGGATTCATTCAGAAACTTCTGTGGTTCCATCAAGGTTGTTCCTACGAATTGTCGCCTTCAGAACAACATAGCAACTGTCAGACCACAGTTCTTAGATAGTCTTATACATGAGAATGGTGACCAGACAAAAACCAAGAAAGAGACCCTAGAACAATTTCTCAACACTCACCTTCCGGTCACCGTCATTCAGGGCGGTCGCCACTCTAACAACTCGTATCAACACGAACAGACAAATCTATCTAGTAGAGAAAAGTGGTTAATCTCTAAACAAACATGCAATTTATCAGTAATTAATTGGACTGTTAACTCCTTCAAACTCTTCAAATCTGCTGGTGGAGATGGTATCTTTCCAGCTCTTCTCCTTGTTCAGAATACCTAACACCCTTATTATCAAAATAATTCAGTTGCAGTTTAGCCTATGGCTATATACCTGGAGCTTAGAGAAAAGTGATGGAAAAATACCTTCCGAACAGAAGCTTGGAGAGTAATTCAAAATCTTTTAGACCCATAAGTCTTATGTCCTACTGAAAATTATAGAGAAAATCATTGAAAAATACATTAGAGAGAATGCCTTGTCAATGTATCCCCTATGCAAGGCACAAAATGCCTACCAGACGGGTCAATCCTTGTAGGCACAATTGAAAAAAAATCTATCGACTGCAAGGAAATATGTATTGTCGCTTTTCTTGATATCAAAGGAGCTTTCAATAATACGTCATATGAGTCCACTAAATATGCCACCAGTTGGATAAGCAGGTGGATTATGATGACACTCAGTAGTAGTCATTCAGATCTGTTTGGAAAATACTTCCAGCATAACAACTACAACTACCAAGGGATGCCCGCAAGGAGGCGTCTTATCACCTCTACTTTGGTGCATAGTTGTAGATAGCCTCCTAGAGAACTCACAGAAAGTAAGGTAGATATGGTTAGGTATGTCGATGACGCAGTAGTCATCATACTAGGGAGCTTTAAAAGTACAGTGTCTGACGTTTTCTCTGTTAACCCAAAAATACTGTTATTGTTCCTTTTACAAAACGTCATAAGATCAATCTTACTTGCCCGGGACTCTTTGGGGAAAAAGTAAATTTTTCCAACTCAGTACAGTATCTTGGATTGGTCCTGGACAGCAAACTGTCCTGGAACCTCAACATAGACCGCACTTTCAGTAGAGCCTCTTTGTGAACCTGTAGAAGAATTTGCGGCAAGAACTGGGGAATAAGCTCAAGATGCTGTACAAGCTCTACACGTTCATCTATAGACCCACACTATCATATGCGTCTGAAGAGTGGTGGTCGAAAACCCTAGCAGGAACAACTATCAAGCGGTTAGAAACGAGTTATATGTAAGATGCAGGGATATGTATGACAGGCAGTATCAGGTGCACGCCAAAAGTAGCCCTCAATGTCATCTTAGTGCTTACACCAATCCACATACATATCCAGATAGAGGCGAAGCTTATAGCTTCATTCTGTATCCCTATCCGAACACTCTCCTCGTTCAAAGCATTAATCGTTCGTTGTTTTCAAATTTGTTATTCGAACAGAATCAACAAACGATAACAGCTGGCGAACGATGCCGTAAAGCTCTGAAATATGTGAAATTTGTATTTGAAGGGCTTATTGCAAAAACATGATATGCCACACCGCTTTAAAAGTTCACATTTTATGTTCATTACGTTCCTTGATGCATTATAAATATCCACTGGAAGCATTGCGATCATTAGCCGATCAATTTTCACCGTATACGTAAAAGTTCTTGTAAGCATTTTAATGATTTCATGCAAATATACATTTTTTCAAAACTTTAAGGTCGATTATTTCGAAATATTTTTTATGTGGCATATCATGTTTTTACAATAAGCCCTTCATTTCTAGCAGTGAGTTAAATCACGAGGAGAAACTTCAAATTCAAACGAGCACTTTTATGTTATCGTTGTGCAGCTCTCGTTGATAAACATTTTGTTGAAAATGGATATAAACAGTGCTGCACTCCGTGTAACACAAGTGCTGCTCTCGATATATGTAAAGCACCCCGTGCAGTGGCCAAAAACTATGAAGCACTTTCAAATATATGCAATAAAAACTTACTCAGCGTCAACTGGCTTTGTGTTGTCTTCGGCTTTTCATCCTGAATGGTCTTCCATCAGTTTAGTCTGAGTTTCTGGCGTATGCAACTGCAATCGCTGCAATAATTATATCCACAGCACAACACTTTCACAAACATAAACAATTTTTGGGAATAAATTTATAATTTGTCAAACAAAAATTAATAATAAACAAGAACAGCTGTTTACAAAAATAAACAAACTGAACAAAGGGACTGCCAACAAACAAGAAACATAGCCAAAAGTTTAAGAAATCTTTAAGAAAAAATATGAAATTGAGAAAACTTTGGAAATGTTTGATCTTGCAATGCTGAATTTGAGAACTGCTTGTGTATAACAGTTTCAAAAAACGTAAGAAGCATAAGCTTGCTGTAAGGGTTGGCGAGCAAGTTCGTTAGAGATACAGATTTCAATTCAATCACAATATCGTTCGCCTAGCACTCGTTTGTTGAGCTGCTCGTTAGGGATAGAAAATGATGCTATTAGCCTGTAAAGACTTTTTCATCTGGACATGCTTCCCAAAAGCTGCTTTAACAAAAACTTCATCGTAGTTATTCACCCCAGATCTAATTGGGAACACGAGAAACTAACCCCCATCTTAAAACAACTTTGTGTGGTAGACGGACGGTTCCAAAATGGAGAAAGGCACTGAAGCTGGAAACTTTGAAAGACACTCCAATGAGAGCCACTTCTACAGCGCAGGTTAGCGTACCACAATCTTTCAAACGAAAATCCGTTAGATCAACAAGAACGATTTTCGTCTTCTCTGATAGTCCAGCGGGCATCAAAGCTCTGAAATCAACCATTAAATCCAAATCCAAGCTAGTATTAGAAACTGTCAACGTCCTCAACGAACTGGCTGCACAAACCAACAAAATAACTCTACAGTGGACTCCTGCCCAATGTGGTTTTGAAGGGGATGAGAAAGCAGACTCTCTAGCCAAACAGAAAGCAAAATCACCATTTACGGGACCAAAACCGTTCTATGGTATTGGAAAGAATCTCTTCAGAGAACACGTCAAGACAACCTCATTTCGCGAATCTCAAGGAACTTCTTGGAAGAACTCTTTAAGACAAATGTGCACTAAGCTAATCTTTCCAGAACTATGACCTAAGATATTGATTGAGATATTGAAGGAAAAGCGACCTAAGGGCAATGATCGGGATTAAAACTGAATATTGTAAGCTAAGGAAACATCTCCATATAATGAATTTCTCTACTGATTCAATATGTATACTTTGCCTTGAGGATGAAGAAACCTCCAGACATATTCTTACTGAATGTATAGTTCTTTTCCCTATAAGCAAAAGAAATAAAGGTAGCGAAATAGTCACACTAGAACATCTTGCTAATTTAAACCTCGAAAATATAATATATTTTCTGAAAAATACCAAAGCAATTGAATTGCTTTAAATAAAAAAGGTATGACACAATAACATCACTTGCGATCGCTTTGTTACAGCTGTGTAAGTTCACCGCAGAAAATAAAAAAAAACAAATTGGCCATTTCAGCCCTTGAAAGGACTTTGACCGAGCTTCTAATGATCAATTGAGTTGTGTGTGTAATTAAATGTTTGCACACCATTGACCGAGAACTGGACTTACATGTTTTATGCCGACTCCGTACGGCTAAAGTTCATGTTCTCAAGAAGCTTAACATGGCATTATTTACTCTCTGAGGTCTGCCATTGCCTGCAGAGAGATGGTGACCGATCAGAAAAATGTTTTATTGAAAAAACTTTTGCCGCGACTGGGGATCGATTTTAAGACAACAGCCGCAGAACATATCAATATATCTATAGTGAAGATAGGCGTTTCCGTGGTTGTGTTTTTTGTCATTATCTTGACTCTTTCTTCTTATTCGATATTTACGGACAACACACAAACTAACGGACGGCACATATTGGTTGAGGTTCATAGAACGAGCGGCTAAAAATAGAAGAAGTTGTCGAAGGACAATAAAACTTGGCACACATGCAGTTTTTGTTTGACTCAAGAAAAAAATTGCCAAATTAAAATGATCTGCTCACTTTTTCACCCACCTCCCATACAAAGTGAAAATGAAATTTTGACCTACGGCATTGTTTTTTGGCACATATCATTTGTAAACACTCAGAATCATTTGTGTGTAATTTGAAAAATATCCGCCGACTTTTACGCCCAATTCCCATACAACTTGTATTGAAAAAAGTAGCTAACTCCCTTGATTTTTAATGATCAACGCAATTTTCACAAAAAATAAATATTATAATTGTAGAATGGGCTCCGAAAAATATATACCTGATCCGCCCACTGTTCCGCTCATCTCCAATAGAAAAAACAAATAGAAAAACATGAATACGTTATTTAAGCATAGTCTTTTAATAATTTTTTAACATCATTATCGTACTCTTTTTTTGGAAAGGAACAGGTAGGAGCTGCTGAATTTCTTTTTAACTCTTAGCCAGTGACGTAGCGAGGGGGGGCATGGGGTGTCATCATGCCCCGGGCGCCACTCGTAAAGGGGCGCCAAATCATTCTCAAGGAAAGCAAAATTTTGCAACAAAATTTGTTTTCAGTAGAGTACAATGCTATGATAATGCTGCACTTATGTCAAATCACATATCTGGCGTTTCACAAAGAATAATAGAAAAAAATAATAAGGCAACATTTGTAAATTGTGATAACCACACATTAAATTTAGTCGGAGTTACTACGGCTAACCAAGATTCAATCGTTGTCACATGTTTTGAAATAATGGATAACATACGTCTCTTTTTCTCACGTTCAACATTACGATGGAAATTGCTAAAAAATGCTTTAAAAAAATCTGTTCAAGAATCTGTAACACGATGGAGCGCCAGAGCGCAAGAAGTTAGCGTTATTGTCGAGGGACTGGAAGAATACGTAGAACTATAAGAAAAATTAGCAAATGAAAATACTGCCACAAGTGGTACCAGAAACGCTGCAATCTTTATCTTAAACCGAATTTAAAAATCATAACTTTAGTCCATTTCTGGCATGAACTCTAAGAGAATTGATCGTGTGCAGCTCAGATAACAAGGTCCTAAAATTGAGTTTATAGAAGCGTTCCATGATCTCAAATTATTGGCGACTGAACTTGCAGAAATTCGTAATGAGATTTGTGAAAAATTTATCGAAAAGACTAAAAATCTTTGTAAAAAATGTGGAATCGATACAACAATCCGTATAAAATGTCGCCCACAAATGCCCAGACAACTAACTCGAAATGTTGGTCTTTACGCAGAAAGGGAAAAACCTCTCCAAATTCTAAATTTGGGTATTTACTGGACGTTGAAGATTTTTTAAGTAAGTATAATCTAGGTAACGGTCTTGAAAAGAATTGTAAAATTAGGGTGAGTTTTATAAAACAGATTTAAATGGAACAGAACTTCATGTCGAAATATGTGACTGCAATATGCTTCTTCGTAGTAAAAAAGAAATAGAATTAAAAATTCCATAAAAGGTTCTAACCTTTATAATCTTTTTTGAAGAAGATGTTTTTTCAAACCTAAGAGTAGCACTTCAAATACTTATAACTATTTCAGTATCAATGTATCAATCAGTGTAAAATTGAATAAAATATGTAAAATACAGTACAATGTCGAATTTCAGCGTCTTCACTCAAATGCATCTTCTGACCGTATTTATGCATGCATTCTTTCGGCTATAGCTTATATTCTCCACTAAAAATGAAAATAGTTTTCGATTTTTTATGAATTATGATAGCGCAAAAACTACTCATCAAATGTAAAAATTTGTTGAACAAACATGAAGAAAATTAGAAATTTTTTTCGGCTTAGCGTGATTATTAATATTGAACAAGAAGTGTACAAGATATATTTGAAGATATGTGACTTAATTTGAAACAAGCGAGAAAAACTTTAAAAATTTTATAAATCTTATAAAATCTTTAAAAAACACGTTAATCATAGTATTTTGTCCGTTGGCCTGAAATTGCACTCGCAACATTCATTTTTTTGATGCGTGAAAATTCTGACAAATATTTTGTTGTGAAGAAATTGAAAAATTTGAGAAAGTCATGCTTTACTTCTCAAATAGAAAAAATAAATATATGAAAATAAAAAATTTACGACAACTGCCACTTTTCACTTCAAAATAAATAGGCAGTTCAAGTAAATTGTAGTGGAAAAATGTTGCGAGTATTTTTCACAGGGGAACAGAGTAATATTTTGACGAACATGTGAAAAATTTCATCATACAAAAATTCAATACATCTTTAGTTCGTGTTTGTAAGAGTAGAATAGAGTTAAAATATCGAATGTAACATGATCAGGTCGATACAATTGATATCAAAATTAAATAAAATAAAATTCACTCAATTGAAATTAAAAAATATAAACTTTATTATTTCAGTTAGCGAGTAGTTAGAAAGCAACAATTATCTTTATCGAACTGTCAAAGTTAGGAATAAACATTGTTAGTAAAGATGTTATGGATACGAGTTAACAGGTTAGGTAGTTAAGGGCCAGTTAACGATAACCATAAGTTTCTTTAAAGCGTTTGGGAATTCTACTGATATTGATGCTCTACGAAAAAAATAATTTAAAAGTGAAGTGGCTGAATACTTGGAAAAAAATTAGACCAGCATTACTGAACAACCCAAAAGAATCAAAGCTGTAATTGATACCTGAGTTGCTATTATCTTTAGACTTTTATTTCTTCGGCTAATAATAGTCCTATTTCTGATATTTGAACCACTTCTTTTTTATTAAAACCAATTTAGAAATATATTGAACATTTTTTAAATGAATTGGTAACATCTCGATGTTACTCGATCTTTGTACTCGTACAACTAACATTTGTCAAAAGTACCCCATCAAAAATGTGAAATGTACCCAAATGCTCTTGGCTTTTTTAAAATTTTTTTAGTTGTATTGAAATTCACTTATATTTTTGAAACATAAATAGTTTTTACCTTTTGTAAAAGGTACTTTGATTAACTTTTATAACTCAGTCAGGAAGTCGTTACGTATCAGTGCCGGAAAATAACAGTTACGCGCGCAAAAACACAAGAACTTTTCTGTTACTTTTCTTCATGTAATGCAAGAATCGTCAAACTTCGTGACGATTGCTGAAATACAATGATGCAAAATTTATAAAACAAATTATTGTAAAATAACGGTACATTCATACCGAAAACGTCATAGTCAAATGTGCACCAAATTCAAGGGTACCCCAGTTTACCCTACTAGGCTTAACTATAAAAACTTTTTTTGCGATTTTCGTGTTAAGAGACCCTAAATCTATAACAAAATATAATGAACTGTCGTGTACAGAACCTTTTTCTGATTTCGACGCATAGTATTTGTATTAATGTAATTTAATAAGTGTATTATAGTTATTGGTACTATATATTAAAATATTATATATAATATTTCATAACTTTATTTTATTATTTCATTGGGGGCGCAAAAAAATTGTTTTGCCCCGGGCGCCAGTTATGCTCGCTACGCCACTGCTCTTAGCTGAGACTTCAAGCTGTAATTTGACATCTTTCGTTAAACAGCGCTCCACAGCGCTAAAAAGATGCAGTTCACGGAAGTTGATGAACATTGAAATTTTGATGTTGTTATATTTTGTTCCACGAAATTTTTTATATGGCTATTTTTCCAATTTTTTTTTATGCAAATCTCATCTATGACAATTGCCATTTACGAAAATATACAAAAAAATAAAATGATAACTTTACTGTGATTGTACCAAAAGATTGAGTATACAGTAAATTTGCATGCCATTTTAAACAAGCAAACATATATGAACTTCGAGCATGTCTGTCCAAGCAAATAATAAATATATCAGTCTAATATTACTGAATCATAATATTTAGATATCTGACAACAAAATACCAAAAAATTATCCAAATCGGCAAACATGAAAAAAATGAATTTCGGCCACTGTTTAAGCAATGTGCGGCATGACATGGATAAATCCACCCACGAGTTGATGCTGATTAGGAATATATATACTTTTCTATACCGGACTCGCTTATTTCTAGGTGTTACAAACGTTAACACAAAGTTAATATACCCCGATCTTACATGTTTAGAGTATAATAAAACAGACAAAAAATCTTACAAAATAATCTCATACTTTAATACGTGAACATTAAAGTTTGTCGTACGCTTTTTTGGTATTAATTGAAACTCAAAATAAATGAAATATAATTCGAAAGGTTATGTTGCCCAGATGTGCAGAATGTATATATAAATGATATATCTGATAGAGGGGGTTCCCAACCTTCTAAGAGAGAAATTACATTTTTGAGAAAAAACCCACTCTTTGATTAACATGAAATTTGGTTGGGGGAGAGTTTTTGAGTTGGTCAAATTTGAATTTTTTTTAAAAGTAACAATTTCTTAAAAAAATTTAGTTTTATCCATTCGTCAATTGTAAAATTTGTAAAAAAATGTGTTTTGAATTCAAAAATTTGACTTTCCATGTAAATATCTTGGTCGGTTTTTAACGGTTTTTCAATTTTTCTAATTTTTTCTAAAAGTTTGTTGAATTTTCTTTCAAATGTGATAAAAATTACAGCAAAGTTCTAACCAAAAGTATTTTTAATAAATTTTCTTAATATTGTCATTTCTTATTTAGCGTGTGTTTCAACTAAATGCCAAGAGCGAGAAAAAAACTGTCTCAAATTGAATGTTCTAAATTGGGAAGCCAATATATCCGCCATCTGTGAATAGATTTTATATATTTATTTTTTGTATTTAAGTCTTATCAGTTAACTTAAAAAACTTTTGAAAATAATACCGTTTTTTGTTTGTTTATATTTAAATTATTCCTTTTAAAAAAAGACCATAAAATTTGATTTATTCTTAAAATATGGGGTAAAAATGATTTTTGTTGTAAAAAAACAAAAACTCAAAATTGCATTTTTGATTTTCTTTCAAAGTCTATACCGACTTTTAGGTGAATTTATTTTGTCTTGACACTAAATTAATAAACTGTCCGTGTCATCAAAAAATCAAGGCTACCCCTATGATTTCTTTGACAAAATTAACTTTTTTGAAAATGTTGTTTTTCTGTTTTTGAACAAAATAATAATATAAAAAAATAATTTTTTTGAAGAAAATAGCTTTATATCTCTAATCAATTAAGAGTTATATTCTCGAACTTATTTTAATCATCTCGCATATAATTATAAATAGGAAATCAATAAATTGGTCAAATTTCGACCCCAGGCGATACTTGTAGTTATAATTCTTCAATGAAATAGAGTTGAAATGAAAAAAGTACCTACTTTTATAAATACTTTATTTCTAATTTTCAGTAAATAAACTAATATTTCAATCCATTATTTACTTAATGTGGGATTTATTCGGTACTTGTCCTGCCTACATTACGACCTTCACGTATATTCTGTGGCCTCCGAGCGTTCTGTGGCCTCCGAGCATTCTGTGGCCTCTGAACATTTTGTGGCCTACGAACATTTTGTGGCCTACGAACATTTTGTGGTCTTCGAGTGCTCTGTTGCCTGCGAACATTCTGTGGTCTCTGAACATTCTGTAGTCTCTGCACGTTCTGTGGCCGACGATTATTTTGTGGTCTCCGAGTACTCTGCTGCCTACGAACATTCTGAGGTCTCTCAGTAGTCTGTTGCCTACGAACTTTCTGGGGCGTTCGAACGGTTTGCGGTCTCTGCACTACAACACAATTAATGGTGGCACTACCAAGTCTTTGATTTGTAAGTGGTGTTGCATAAGCCGCCGGTCCAAGTCCAGTATAAGTACCACTGCCAATCCCAGAAGCGGTATCAATACCTGATCCCATACTCTCATCTCCTGCTGGGCTATCGGCAGCTGAGCTAACATTATCATCTCCAGCTGTGGTTTCATCAGCTGAGTTGGCTTCTGAAGGATTTGTTGGACTTGAAGCTGTTTCGGAAGTTGGCATTGTATTGGTATTAGTGTCAGTTATTTGTCGGCCATCAGCTTCAGTTTCACTCTCTGTCTCAATCTCGTCATCATAGATATCATTCAAACTGCGGCTAGAGAAACAAATTTCTTTCTGTACCGTTTTGGGTGCCGATCTGGTGGTAAAAAGTCCGAGCGAAAGAGTGGTTATATTTAAACCAGGTGTTAGCGCTGTCAAAGCGGTTAAATTTAAACCAGGTTTCAGAGAAGTTAAATTAAATGACGGCTTTACAAAAGCGAGTGAGGTTAAGTTAAATGTTGGTTTTGTGATGGTCAAGTTATAGGTGGGAATAAAAGTTGTTAACAATGCGGTGTAGTTCAAGTGTTTCATATAGTCCAATAAGGTTGTGGTAGCATTCAAAGCACTTGCACTAATCAGCACACGTCCAGTGTCTTTGGCTGATTTGAGTTCAGGTTCAGCTTCGGGTTCCTTATCCGCCTCAATGCCATGCGTGATATAGCGACCCTCCGGAATGGCATCTTCTCTTCCGGCTTCACGTAATAAACTATAAACTTCACGTGCCGACAGAGAACGAATTTGAGTGTGTTTACCTAGTAAGGGAATATAAATGGTATTTTTTTTTATTTTTCAATATATTGATTTGGGTTGGATGTGTGCTGAAAAACAATATTTCAACATTTTTTTATGTTTTTAAAAATTTATTTTCTTTGAAAATAAGTTAATTCAGACTCCACTCTACAGTCATGCCATTTCATTTTATAATAAATTTGTCATTAATTTGAAATTTTCAGTTAAATAGAAATTTCCAGTGAAAGTCATTTAACAGTGATGAAAACTTACCTTCCGCTGGTAAGCAACATAAAGCTGCCGCTAATAAAACAACTACAAATATCCAAAAAGTTTTCTGCATGATGCTTTTAAATATTTATACTCAATACTCGTTATCCTTTCAATAAGAAAGTCCTGTGGTTTTTGCTATCTCTCGTAGAACTTTCGAAGTGTGATAAAACTAAGCAACTGAAACGCAGAATTTACGGTGAGTATCTTTTATTGGCTTGCAATAAAAGAAAGAAAATCGCTTAAATTCTATTAAAAAAAAAAAATAAAAATTAGATTTGCCAATGTCCAAAGTAAAAGTTTTCATCAATCTTCTTACTAAGTATTCAGTATGTTTGTATTGTCAATCAACTGTGTCAAACAATTCGTCAACTTCTTTTTCAACTTCTTCATTTTCGTATTCTTTTTCTTCAGCTTGTTCTAAGCGACACTGTGACCTGTTAAGTGCTTGCGGCTAAGTTATCGGCATTCTGGCAAGCAGGTCAGTAGCAAAGTAATTATGTTTTATAACAATGAAGTCTTAAATGTCACTTGAGTTTTTTTTTTATTAATTTATAAAGTGCTGCTATACAATAAATAAACTAAAATATTTAAAAAAAAATAGTCAAGCCTTCTAAACGTTACAAGAAACATATTAAAATGTGTTAGTTGTGCCATATTTTCCAATAATTCTTAATTCTTAGTATAACAAATTCTAGGTCAAAAGGTGAAAAAATCTTATTATGCTAATTTTGGTCAAGATTGATGATGGCCTTAGCTGATTGATAGTTAAAATTTTTAATGCATAAATTATCTCTGGAAGTAGCTAGTTCCACTAATATTCGTTTTGTGTTACAACAATAGTTTAAGTCGACTTAAGAAAGAATTGACTTATTTATGCAGCTGTGTTACACGTGTTAAGAAGCACTTGATGCTAACAAATAAATTTAAATATGACACAAACATCATTTGAAGCTTCAAGCGTTATTATATCGACACAAAAACCCAAGAAACTTGCATATAACATGTGTGACGATTAAAAACTTCAAAGTTAAATTTCTCGAAACATTGAAGTTAGACTCTGGCTGTAGTGATAAAATGACATTGATTAATAGATTCGACTGAATATCAATATTTTTCTAATTGCTTAGCTTAACATTCGAAAAATTAACCTTTATACGGCACACTGGCATGATTTACACATCACTATTTGACTGTTTTGACTTTTTATGCTGTTACAATAGTATTTTTACTTAATTCTTTATTTAATACTAGCGGATGTAACCCGGTGTTACTCGGGGTTGTGCCTCGAGCACAGAAAGAGGACGATTTTCAAAACTGCTCTCATTTTTACGTTTTTAAAATTATCAATTCAAATTTAAAATTTTTTAAATTATCGTTTTTTGCGGGCTTGCCTCCTCCTTCCGTCGAAAGTGTTTAGTCAAATTGCCGTAAAACTGTATCTGCCAGACATGATTAAAGCAAAAAATGACATCTTCAACGTCTCGATCTGACGTCTGGTTTCTGAGGAAAATGGACACCCGCACTTAGAAAAAAACCACATATCTTCCTCCGGTGAAAAATTTCTCTATTTTCGATAAAAGCATTCTCTCTTTTGAAATAAAATTTTCTTCAATTAGAATAAATTTTCACATTTTCATAGAAAAATTTCTTCACTTCTCGGAAATGGAAATATTTCAATGTCTCTTATAATGACAAATATTTTTCTCGTACAAAAAAATTCTCATTTATACAGAAAAATTTTTTGAAAATGAAAATTTGTTCATACATTTCAATAAAAAATTCACTATGAGAAGTTTTTTCTTCAATAAAAACAAATGTTTTCTCAAAACTAAAGAGTATTTTACTCTTAAATCGAATTATTTTTGTGTATTTCTCTTTTTCATAGGAGGTTTTTATCATTTTTAGAGAATTTTAGGATCGCATATAGAGAAAAGCATTCTCTGGAGCAAGGTCAATACCAATTTTCTCTAAATATGATGTCTTTTTTATCATATTCCGAGAAACTATTTTCTGAGTGCAGTTTGAAATGCAGAGAAAAATGCGTTTAAAGTTTTTCTAAGCATGCATTTAATATGCAATTTTATCTCAAATAAATTCCATTCGATTTTTGGATTGTTTTCGTTCAACTTCGGTTTTGGTCGATATTGTTCGGTTAATTTTTTTTCATCTTTATATAGCTTCTGCTGGTATTCGTTAAACTTTTTTTTTTTCGTTCGTCTTTGGTTCTTGACTTCGTTTGCCTTCGGCTCATTCCTTGATTTTTGTCGAAAGAACTTTTAAAAGCATAGGATCTATTTCAGTAACAGATACAAATGGTTGCCAAGTTTCACCAAAATCGGTTCATCCGTTTTTACGTGAATGAGCCGAATATAGTTGATTGAATAAAGCGCCCTCTAACGGAAGTTTTCTGAAATTTAAATAGCCTCAATTCTGTTGCAGAGTCAAGTTATTTCATGTACCAAATTTTAGTAAAATCAATCAAGTCATTTAAGAGTTATTGAGTCTTTACAATGCACTACTTAAAGCGCCCTCTTTCGGACGAAACGAAACGAAACTTAAGTAACAATTTAACAAATTTTCATCCTAGGATCAGTATTAACAGAGTTTACAGTGTTTTCTAATGGTAATACGCTCTTTTGTCAATTTCCACCCACTATATTTTCATGCTTTGTAATATTCTACCTGCCTCTGTACCAAATTTCAGTACCCTTTAGTTAATATTAAGAGAGATATAGTGTTTTTCTTAAAGTGACTTGCCCCTTCGTAATAATTATACCTACCAATGTTTCGAATTTTGGTATCCTACTATTAATATATACTGAAACACAATATTTTCTGAAAGTTCCACTACCTTTATCTAATCCCTCCTCCTTTTTCGTCGTGCTCTGTACTGAATCTACTTTACCATTGTATCAAATTTTAGTACTCTAGTGTTTATATTAACCGTGAAACAGATTTTTGAATTGAAACTTCTTTAGCCGAGTATACAACATGCGGCGAATTAAATGGGTAGTAATATCGATGTAACACTTTAATGAAATGAAGCAAATTCATAAGTTATTAGAAGCTGTTCGGTATAGCTTTTTGAAAACGTTTTGTTTATCATATTCGTTCTTTTAGTTCAATTTCAAAAGCATAGTCAGATCAAAATGAATGATAAAAAAACATATCAAACAATGGTTTTTGTCCAAACTAACAGACCTCACTAAGTCAAAAACCTAACAAAATAATCCACAATGGTTTGAGTCCGTAATTTTTTGAAGTGAAACTGCTTTAGCCGCGTATAGAACAATACGACAAATTGAGACGGGAAGTAAAATCAAACTAGAAAGTTTTAAAACCTTGACAGGTTTTGCTTATATTGCAATATGAGCAGACACGGATTCGAATCACCATCTGACACAGAAATTTTTTTTTATAGAAATAAATTATCTGATCGGCCGTCTCTTCTCTGCAGAGAGCGGCAAGCCTCAGAGATTAAATAATGCTATGTAAAGAATCTTGAGAACATGAGAACATGAGCTAAAGCCGTTCGGAGTCAGCATAAAACATGTAGTTTCAGGGCAAACATTTAATAATACACACACACAACACAATTGATCATAAGAACTAGGGCAAAGTCCTTTCAAGAGCTGAAATGGCCTCTTTGATTTTTATTGTTTTGTATTGATTCCGAATCCGTGGTCAGTTTGTCTATATAAAGGTTATTTCTAGGTCATTCCAAGGTTAAAACAAAAAATAAACAGAAAAATCATTCGCAGATTCCGAATCCGAGGCAAGTTTGTCTGAATTAATTCCATTTCAAGGTCATATCAAGGTCAAAATAAAAAAGAAATAGCGCTACGATGTCCAACATCCTGATATATAAGTTTTTTCGGTTGATGATTCCGAATCCGATGTCAATATCAAGGTGAAAATTAAAAAAAATATAGAGATACGTTCTCGAAAATCCTGAGATTTAAGCTTTTTGAATCGCTGATCTCGAATATGAGGTCAATTTGTCTGTATTAAGGTAATTGTAAGGTAATTCCAAGGTTACAATGACAACAACAGATATACGCTTTTCGACTTCCTGAAATATGCGTGGTTTGGGCTGCTGATTTCGAAACCGAAGTTATTTTGTCTGTATAAAGGTAATTTTAAGATGATTTTAAAAAAAGGTCAACTTGTCTGTATTAAGGGCATTCCAAGGTCACATGAAATTTATTTCACATATTTCAAATGCCATGTTTAGACTTTAGTATTATTGAGTATAAGTTTACGAATATGTTAATGTTTTAAAGGTCACGTATTGCATAAATTTTAAATACCATGTTTAGACTTAAGTATAATTGAGCTGTAAGTTTACAAACATGTTAATGTTTTAAAGTATGAACATACTGCATTTTTTGAGTTTGCAGAGAGTGCGTTTAAAATTTTGTAATAGTCTGTATACATAAATATAAACAATCTTATTTTAGAGAAAAATCTAGTCTGTATACATAAATATAAACAATCTTATTTTAGAGTTTCATGTGAGTATAAATCTGCAACCTATCATAAGAAACTGATTCTATTTTTTATTTTGCCAACTATGAATAATTGCAGTATTATATTGTGCAAACATTTTATTAAATTATATTTTCTGGAGTTACTTAAAAAACAAACCACTTCGATTTTAAAATCAAATGTTGTGATTTCTAAAATTAAATATCAGTTTTGGTTGTTTGCATTTTAATCTCATAACTTGCAATAATTTACAGATGGAATGAAGTTCTTATTCATAGAATTATAAAAGAATATAAATTTAAATAATACGAAATAAGTTTTTAGAATTTTAAATGCAGCAGTTTATCTGAGATTCAGAAATCAAACATGGAAGCACATGGAATCTTAGACCAATTCAGTAAAGTAAAGACAAGCTTATGTTTGAAATATTTTATTGTTTTTCAAATTTTGTTGAAACAACTTTGTAATAACATTTAAAAATACATGAATTATAGAAATGACAATATTCATGGACAAGCTATGAAGTAAACAAATGCCTTCTGTACGGTTTGTGGCAACAATAACTTTGAGTGATTGACGAACTCAAAAACAAATACTAAATAAATTATATGTAAAAACTTAAGCACGGCATGTCCAAATGTCTGGACAAACACGTGCCATTACAAATTCTCCAAAGTTATTTACCGGCTGCTTCAAACACTTCCAATGAATTACTTGTAATTCAACATTTTTCCAAGGATGTTGTTGAAGCTTGAACTAGATTTGTTGTGAAAAATTTAAATTCAGCATCTCGATTTAATGCTCTATGGTTGCCTCTTTATCACTTTTCACGTCGGAGTTCATTAATAACACTAATATTGGAAATCACATCTGAGTGTTCTTAAGACTAAAGAAATAATTTTTAATTGAAAATACAAATTAGCTTTTATGGCTTGTAATTAGAATTGTGCTAATAAGTAATTAAATTTGTTGAACATTTCAAATTTTCAACTGAAACAAACTTTTGAAATGTAATAAATGCGAAATTTATGGTTTTTGTGCTTTCGTTAACGAGATAGCTGTCAAACCATCTGTCAGTTTGATTGCTGTGACTGACATTTTTGTTGAGTGATGCTCAATATAAATTAGCTAATATTTTCAATGAACATTTCACAATTAGTACCGCTTCAACGCAATAAATTTTGTGGAAATATATTTCAAGCCATCAAGTGTTTATTTTGACAAAGCACAGAACTGCGTAAATTGGAAATGAATGGACATGATGTTCCATTAAAGCTATTTAGCTGCTTGTGACTGTAAATTCTAACAACAAACAGTTATGTTAGGTATTTTTCATTGAAGGTTAAATGCAAAGGTAAAGGTAAAGGTAAAGGTAAAGGTAAAGGTAAAGGTAAAGGTAAAGGTAAAGGTAAAGGTAAAGGTAAAGGTAAAGGTAAAGGTAAAGGTAAAGGTAAAGGTAAAGGTAAAGGTAAAGGTAAAGGTAAAGGTAAAGGTAAAGGTAAAGGTAAAGGTAAAGGTAAAGGTAAAGGTAAAGGTAAAGGTAAAGGTAAAGGTAAAGGTAAAGGTAAAGGTAAAGGTAAAGGTAAAGGTAAAGGTAAAGGTAAAGGTAAAGGTAAAGATAAAGTTAAAGGTAAAGGTAAAGGTAAAGGTAAAGGTAAAGGTAAAGGTAAAGGTAAAGGTAAAGGTAAAGGTAAAGGTAAAGGTAAAGGTAAAGGTAAAGGTAAAGGTAAAGGTAAAGGTAAAGGTAAAGGTAAAGGTAAAGGTAAAGGTAAAGGTAAAGGTAAAGGTAAAGGTAAAGGTAAAGGTAAAGGTAAAGGTAAAGGTAAAGGTAAAGGTAAAGGTAAAGGTAAAGGTAAAGGTAAAGGTAAAGGTAAAGGTAAAGGTAAAGGTAAAGGTAAAGGTAAAGGTAAAGGTAAAGGTAAAGGTAAAGGTAAAGGTAAAGGTAAAGGTAAAGGTAAAGGTAAAGGTAAAGGTAAAGGTAAAGGTAAAGGTAAAGGTAAAGGTAAAGGTAAAGGTAAAGGTAAAGGTAAAGGTAAAGGTAAAGGTAAAGGTAAAGGTAAAGGTAAAGGTAAAGGTAAAGGTAAAGGTAAAGGTAAAGGTAAAGGTAAAGGTAAAGGTAAAGGTAAAGGTAAAGGTAAAGGTAAAGGTAAAGGTAAAGGTAAAGGTAAAGGTAAAGGTAAAGGTAAAGGTAAAGGTAAAGGTAAAGGTAAAGGTAAAGGTAAAGGTAAAGGTAAAGGTAAAGGTAAAGGTAAAGGTAAAGGTAAAGGTAAAGGTAAAGGTAAAGGTAAAGGTAAAGGTAAAGGTAAAGGTAAAGGTAAAGGTAAAGGTAAAGGTAAAGGTAAAGGTAAAGGTAAAGGTAAAGGTAAAGGTAAAGGTAAAGGTAAAGGTAAAGGTAAAGGTAAAGGTAAAGGTAAAGGTAAAGGTAAAGGTAAAGGTAAAGGTAAAGGTAAAGGTAAAGGTAAAGGTAAAGGTAAAGGTAAAGGTAAAGGTAAAGGTAAAGGTAAAGGTAAAGGTAAAGGTAAAGGTAAAGGTAAAGGTAAAGGTAAAGGTAAAGGTAAAGGTAAAGGTAAAGGTAAAGGTAAAGGTAAAGGTAAAGGTAAAGGTAAAGGTAAAGGTAAAGGTAAGGTAAAGGTAAAGGTAAAGGTAAGGTAAAGGTAAAGGTAAAGGTAAAGGTAAAGGTAAAGGTAAAGGTAAAGGTAAAGGTAAAGGTAAAGGTAAGGTAAAGGTAAAGGTAAAGGTAAAGGTAAAGGTAAAGGTAAAGGTAAAGGTAAAGGTAAAGGTAAAGGGTAAAGGTAAAGGTAAGGATGAAGAATGAAGAATGAAGAATGAAGAATGAAGAATAAAGAATGAAGAATGAAGAATGAAGAATGAAGAATGAAAAATGAAGAATGAAGAATGAAAAATGAAGAATGAAGAATGAAGAATGAAGAATGAAGAATGAAGAATGAAAAATGAAGAATGAATAATGAATAATGAAGAATGAAGAATGAAGAATGAAGAATGAAGAATGAAGAATGAAGAATGTAGAATGTAGAATTAAGAATGAAGAATGAAGATTGAAGAATGAAGAATGAAGAATGTAGAATGTAGAATGTAGAATGAAGAATGAAGAATGAGGAATGAGGAATAAAGAATGAAGAATGAAGAATGAAGAATGAAGAATGAAGAATGAAGAATGAAGAATGAAGAATGAAGAATAAAGAATGAAGAATGAAGAATGAAGAATGAAGAATGTAGAATGTAGAATGTAGAATGAAGAATGAAGAATGAAGAATGAAGAATGAAGAATGAAGAATGAAGAATGAAGAATGAAGAATGAAGAATGAAGAATGAAGAATGAAGAATTAAAAATGAAAAATGAAGAATGAAGAATTAAGAGTACAAAATGAAGAATGAAGGATGAAGTATGAAAGACTAAAAATCAGATATGAAAAATTAAAAATAAAGAATAAATAATTAAGGATTAAGTATGAAGAATAAATAATGAAAATGTGCAACGATTAACAATCAACAATGATTAATGAAGTATGAATTACTGATAAGAATAACTGATTAAGGATGAAGAATGAACAATTATTATAAATGTCTTAAAAATATGCATTTTTCACACAATTACTTGGGAAAAGATTATCCTGATTTTTTTTTAATTTATTCAAGCATTTAAATATGTATGTTCACCCCATTTGAAAACATGAAGTGATTTTCTTAATGTCAACTGTTCACTTCCATTGATATCAATCGATAGCAAATATAAAAATATTAAACAGAAAAATAAACCCAAGACTAAAACCTAGCAACTGTCTCAGTCCTCAGCATGAAGCAGAAAAACAAGCACCCTACGACAGCAGGATAAACAATACAGGATATTGTAGCTGCCAGCATGAAGTTAGTCGCGGTTGGCAGTTAATAAATTTATAAGTGAAATACACACATACAAGCACTCGAATGCAAACACATGCATGTGCATATGTTTGAAGATAGGCAAGATATTGATTAATAGATAGACTGTAAGATTTCTGCATGACTGCAACACTGCCCATAGGTTAGACAAATGACGTTTGGTGCGGCGTCACCAGCAGCGTTGACTGTCAGAGTGCGGTCGGGGCTCTTAGTTTGCTATATACACATATTAGGTTAAAAATAAAAATAAATTATATACATATATTTATATAGTACCTATATATATAAATGCATGCAAAGAGGTATAAATAAATAAACTGATTTGATTAAATCATTCATGTGAGGAATTCAATCATGGTTGATACCACGAATGCAAACGCAGTCAACCAAATACAACACATTCGACTCGCTACAGTTATGATTCTTCACGATGATGATGTTGATGATAATGATGAATGCGGGTAACATTATGCGTTAGTTTGTTGCGATGTGTGTGCATGTGCGTGTGTTGGTATTTGTGACATGTGTTGGTGTTTGTGGTGTATCTGTGCATATGTCTGCGTGTGTTACTGATATTCATTTGGTTTATTGGCTTCAGCTTCTGTGATTATATGTAGATGAATTGAATTGATGGCGTGTCATATAGAAGTTAGCAATATGTTGCTTATATTTTATTATTATAATATTAATATATGATGACATAAATTGGCAATAACAATGTCAGATAAGTATTTTTTATTGCTTCAAATCGACCTCATTTTATTAATATTAAAATAAAAACCCTAAAATGTTTACATATATTAGCGAAACAGACCGAAAATATTGTCATAACATATTAATTAACACTTTTAATAGAGCGTTAAATTATTTTTTGAAGTGTAAATATTACAGCTAAATATGATAAAATTAGCGGGGTGTGTGGAATTTGATTACAGCCAAAGCAAGGAGTGGACAGTCTAAGAAGATTTATAAATATTTTTTGACAAAAAAGCAGTAAAAATAAATTTAACAAACAGATAAACTAATTTGGACGATTATGTTTTATGGCAAAATTTTCATGAAACAACGTCACTGTCCGTGCCGTTACATTATCTTCTTAAAGCATACTATTCATAGACAAATTTTGCTGCGTCACTTCGAGTCACAATGTTCAGTTTTTGTTTGTTGTCAGACATAAAAATGCACAAACGTTAACGTTTAATCACGACACCTTAGTAAGTCCTGCTTCTAAGCCATGAAAGTCTAGACAATTCGATTAACTCGTAGAAATTACTAAAGTTGAACATCAAATTGGTTCATCAAACTGTTCATATGTTTTGGCTATGGCATGGTTTTCCTAATTATGCCGCAGAATTAACTAATTCACAGTCTTGCCTATGAATTTGTGAAAAATTTGAGAGATGCTGACAGACTTAGACAAACCTTTACGTTAATGATACACAAGGTCATTGCAAACTAAGGCTAATGCTGCATTAAATGGGCTTAACACGAACATTAGGTCTTCAAATAAGCATTGGCGCAACACGTTTTTTAACTATGGTTAAACTTTTTGTAGGTTTGACATATTTGCTAGCAAATTTTTAAGTACAAAATAAAATCATATTCAACAAGTTGCTAAGATCATTTAAGTAACTTCACTTACTTTAGTTCAAAATATTAACATATCGCAGAATATTGAATTGCTAGATTTATAAGATTTTTCCAATCCATGATATGATATGAACGAAAAAGATCATACTAACTATCAAAATCACAATCCAAATCCAAATCCAAATCCAAATCCAAATCCAAATCCAAATCCAAATCCAAATCCAAATCCAAATCCAAATCCAAATCCAAATCCAAATCCAAATCCAAATCCAAATCCAAATCCAAATCCAAATCCAAATCCAAATCCAAATCCAAATCCAAATCCAAATCCAAATCCAAATCCAAATCCAAATCCAAATCCAAATCCAAATCCAAATCCAAATCCAAATCCAAATCCAAATCCAAATCCAAATCCAAATCCAAATCCAAATCCAAATCCAAATCCAAATCCAAATCCAAATCCAAATCCAAATCCAAATCCAAATCCAAATCCAAATCCAAATCCAAATCCAAATCCAAATCAAATCCAAATCCAAATCCAAATCCAAATCCAAATCCAATCCAAAATCCAAATCCAAATCCAAATCCAAATCCAAATCCAAATCCAAATCCAAATCCAAATCCAAATCCAAATCCAAATCCAAATCAAAATCCAAATCCAAATCCAAATCCAAATCCAAATCCAATCCAAATCCAAATCCAAATCCAAATCCAAATCCAAATCCAAAATCCAAATCTAAAATCCAAATCCAAATCCAAATCCAAATCCAAATCCAAATCCAAATCTAAATCCAAATCCAAATCCAAATCCAAATCCAAATCCAAATCCAAATCCAAATCCAAATCCAAATCCAAATCCAAATCAAATCCAAATCCAAATCCAAATCCAAATCCAAATCCAAATCCAAATCCAAATCAAAATCAAAATCAAATCAAAATCAAAATCAAAATCAAAATCAAAATCAAAATCAAAATCAAAATCAAAATCAAAATCAAAATCAAAATCAAAATCAAAATCAAAATCAAAATCACAAAATCAAAATCAAAATCAAAATCAAAATCAAAATCAAAATCAAAATCAAAATCAAAATCAAAATCAAAATCAAAATCAAAATCAAAATCAAAATCAAAATCAAAATCAAAATCAAAATCAAAATCAAAATCAAAATCCAAATCAAAATCAAAATCAAAATCAAAATCAAAATCAAAATCAAAATCAAAATCAAAATCAAAATCAAAATCAAAATCAAAATCAAAATCAAAATCAAAATCAAAATCAAAATCAAAATCAAAATCAAAATCAAAATCAAAATCAAAATCAAAATCAAAATCAAAATCAAAATCAAAATCAAAATCAAAATCAAAATCAAAATCAAAATCAAAATCAAAATCAAAATCAAAATCAAAATCAAAATCAAAATCAAAATCAAAATCAAAATCAAAATCAAAATCAAAATCAAAATCAAAATCAAAATCAAAATCAAAATCAAAATCAAAATCAAAATCAAAATCAAAATCAAAATCAAAATCAAAATCAAAATCAAAATCAAAATCAAAATCAAAATCAAAATCAAAATCAAAATCAAAATCAAAATCAAAATCAAAATCAAAATCAAAATCAAAATCAAAATCAAAATCAAAATCAAAATCAAAATCAAAATCAAAATCAAAATCAAAATCAAAATCAAAATCAAAATCAAAATCAAAATCAAAATCAAAATCAAAATCAAAATCAAAATCAAAATCAAAATCAAAATCAAAATCAAAATCAAAATCAAAATCAAAATCAAAATCAAAATCAAAATCAAAATCAAAATCAAAATCAAAATCAAAATCAAAATCAAAATCAAAATCAAAATCAAAATCAAAATCAAAATCAAAATCAAAATCAAAATCAAAATCAAAATCAAAATCAAAATCAAAATCAAAATCAAAATCAAAATCAAAATCAAAATCAAAATCAAAATCAAAATCAAAATCAAAATCAAAATCAAAATCAAAATCAAAATCAAAATCAAAATCAAAATCAAAATCAAAATCAAAATCAAAATCAAAATCAAAATCAAAATCAAAATCAAAATCAAAATCAAAATCAAAATCAAAATCAAAATCAAAATCAAAATCAAAATCAAAATCAAAATCAAAATCAAAATCAAAATCAAAATCAAAATCAAAATCAAAATCAAAATCAAAATCAAAATCAAAATCAAAATCAAAATCAAAATCAAAATCAAAATCAAAATCAAAATCAAAATCAAAATCAAAATCAAAATCAAAATCAAAATCAAAATCAAAATCAAAATCAAAATCAAAATCAAAATCAAAATCAAAATCAAAATCAAAATCAAAATCAAAATCCAAATCCAAATCCAAATCCAAATCCAATCCAATCCAAATCCAAATCCAAATCCAAATCCAAATCCAAATCCAAATCCAAATCCAAATCCAAATCCAAATCCAAATCAATGTCAATGTCAATGTCAATGTCAATGTCAATGTCAATGTCAATGTCAATGTCAATGTCAATGTCAATGTCAATGTCAATGTCAATGTCAATGTCAATGTCAATGTCAATGTCAATGTCAATGTCAATGTCAATGTCAATGTCAATGTCAATGTCAATGTCAATGTCAATGTCAATGTCAATGTCAATGTCAATGTCAATGTCAATGTCAATGTCAATGTCAATGTCAATGTCAATGTCAATGTCAATGTCAATGTCAATGTCAATGTCAATGTCAATGTCAATGTCAATGTCAATGTCAATGTCAATGTCAATGTCAATGTCAATGTCAATGTCAATGTCAATGTCAATGTCAATGTCAATGTCAATGTCAATGTCAATGTCAATGTCAATGTCAATGTCAATGTCAATGTCAATGTCAATGTCAATGTCAATGTCAATGTCAATGTCAATGTCAATGTCAATGTCAATGTCAATGTCAATGTCAATGTCAATGTCAATGTCAATGTCAATGTCAATGTCAATGTCAATGTCAATGTCAATGTCAATGTCAATGTCAATGTCAATGTCAATGTCAATGTCAATGTCAATGTCAATGTCAATGTCAATGTCAATGTCAATGTCAATGTCAATGTCAATGTCAATGTCAATGTCAATGTCAATGTCAATGTCAATGTCAATGTCAATGTCAATGTCAATGTCAATGTCAATGTCAATGTCAATGTCAATGTCAATGTCAATGTCAATGTCAATGTCAATGTCAATGTCAATGTCAATGTCAATGTCAATGTCAATGTCAATGTCAATGTCAATGTCAATGTCAATGTCAATGTCAATGTCAATGTCAATGTCAATGTCAATGTCAATGTCAATGTCAATGTCAATTTCATTGTCGATACCAATATCAATGTCAAAACTTTATTTATATTTAAAAATGTTCAACTGTGATTTAATAGATTTGGCGATTATTTAGAAATTTTTAGAAATGGTATATCGGTTGTACTCGTATCATAATTCCAAGAAGTATGAAAATCTTGTTTGCCTCAAAGTTTTTCAATTCGAAAATTAAGCAAATTCTTTTGTAGCAATTTTTAATCCTTTTTTGCTTATTTGGAGTTTGGTTTTTTTTTTTTTTGTTTCAAAACTCAGCTCCGTAATTGAAATTTTTGCTACCGTTAAGTTTTGCAAAACGTTGTAAGTGTATGTGGTCTATCAAAGCTTTTAACTGTTTTTACGAGTGCTATGCACAAACACACACACACATACACACGCAATCATTCTTGGTGTTTTTTTCTAGCCATACAAAAGTAGAACAATTTTACCGACTTGTTTTATTGAGTTACCAAAAAAGCACGTTTTTCTTGGAAAAGCACGCAATTCTGCTGTTGGTAGGTACTTTAGCTGGCAATTTTAGCATCTAAATCGTTTTACTCTCCTATCCGCAAATTGTGCGTGAAATGAGTTAACACGAGGCAACAACAACAACAACAATGGTAAAAGAAGAAAAACCAAAGCGGAAAAAATAAACTCTTTTGCGCCGCGCTGCTCTCGGTTTTTCTTTACAAATTGTTTCAATTAAAAACTTTGCTCTGACGTCGTTAGGACCACGACGAGTGGGTTAGTGTTAGTGCAAATGTCCAGTCCAAGTGGATAAATGGCGAATGGTAGGTAATGGTAGGGTAATGGTGGCTGATTGCTGTATATTTCAAGGGATATACGAGCACATAAATTTTAAGACTAAGGCGGCTTAAAGACGCTGTCGGGCGTCTTTACTCGACACGTGCTTTTCTAATGGCTGCTAATTGGATTCCATTTTATGTTGTCTGCCTGGGCCCTAAAGGCGTTGATATTAATTATTTTGAAAATTTTTCCGAGGTAATGTTAAGTAAATTAATATTAAAACATGGCACATAATTATAACCGGCTATTATGTCTTAAACTTTTAATGTCTTGAAGCTGTTCCGCTTAAAATTTGGGTTTTTTAACGAAACAGCGGATGGGTAAAGGGAGAGTTTGAATATAAATAAGGATGTAAACTTTGAAAAGGAACTTTTTCGTAGCTTTTTTTTAAGATATCTGTGTTCATCCGCCAGATATTTGGATATAAAGTGGTCTTGATAAAAAGTGCTGCGAACTTGTTTTTACGGCAATTTTAACTTAAAAAATTTTTAAGTTTGATATTCATATAATAGGCAAATATATCAATGTTATTGTTAGCATACTTTCAATTCTTGCAGTTCATTTAACATCCTTTCTGTCAAATTCAGTCTCTCTCTCTTTCACTCCCTCTATCTACGTATTTGGGAAATTTTCTCTTAAGCTTTGGTTTTGAACTGCGCAAACTCACCAATTCTGGAACACTAAATTTAAGAGTTCTAGATTGCTACAGCTGTTTTATTTCTCAGTTAAAAGTTTTTGTCATTGTTTTAGTGATAAGTATGGATGTTAGTAAGAATTTACTTAAAGATATGTACATGTATTTTATCATGTTATAAAATTGATAAACGGACAAATGCTTTGATTTTTTAAAATTTTTTGTTTGTTGTTCTTCAACAGATTTTTTTATATTTTTTATATTGCTTTAATTTAATCATATAAAAACCAAAAAGAGATGAAAAACTTATGACTTTCTTAATATTTTATTTTTTTAAGACTCTAAACTATTAATAATATTTAGTAATTAAAAAAGTTGTTAATACTTTTTCTATAGGCAAAATTCTCAAATGAATTGTGACCGTTCCATTCAATAATTTGACATTTTCTAGGGTAACAGTACTCACAACATTTCGGAATACGTGCGCTTATTGCATTGTTTACAGTTGTTTTTAAACTGTATTTCAGGAAAAAATTGAATTTATATCTGAATTTATTTTCTTGTGATGATGTTTTGTGATTGTAATTGACAAGAAAAGATTGCGTCTATGAACTAAGTTTGACGTTTGGTGATGAAGCATCATTGTCAGCGACTGTGTCAGCGACTTGTAAGCGACTGTGCACAGTCTATCAATGAAATTGAATCAATGTTTTGAAAGTTCATGTTAAGCCAAGCTTGCCAGCATTCTTGTTTAATACTTGACTGTTCTGGGTGCAATTCCTAACAAAAGCACTAAAGAAATTTTTTTTTATATAAAATATTTTTTTTTTTTAAATGAAATGTACAATTTTTTTTAAGATTTTAAGATTTTCAGCAAACTCATTTTGAATGTTATTGTCGAGCAAGCAGTTAATGAAAGGGAATTATAATTTATATTATAAAATTTAATTTTTTATACTTAAACAGGCAGGAACGAACCCACTTCCTCTGCATGACAGACTAGCACACTTCCACTGAGATATTGCTAACGATACGATAAATATAGCAAAACACATTTAAAAGCTATTCGCCCCGTTCTGAGTTATATCGAACCTGTTCTGTGATAGTTTAAATAAGAACTGTCACTGCACTAGTCACTTTAGAGCAATTCATTCAAAGCTCTCATCACATATAATGATGATATAGTTTTGACGATACTTGAACATCACGTAATCTTCAATTTGAAGTATCGTCTTAATGCTATCTTTTTTCTTACTTCATGTTTGGCAAACAACTGTCAAGTGCTATCGTCTAAACGATAGATTAAATTGGTATGGTTTGCCTTATTTTCTTTTGAAAAAGTGTTTGTTTGTGTTTGTTGTGATCGTGGCATATTATTTCATACTGGCTTTTCGGGTATTTCTAGTTGATCGCTGCCTTCATAGCCAAACATCCTTTTCTTTCTGTCCAGCCTTTTATTTAAAAATTCTTTTTGCAGATTAAAATTGCTTTTTTCATTAAATTGTACAAAATACAAATACAAAAATTTAACAACGAAATTATTATCACGACTTTAAGGTATGTAATGTTTTGAGGCGCGAGGCCCCTTAGGGTGCGAGGCCGTAGGCGAGGGCCCACGGCGCCTACCACTTGCTCCGCTTCTGCTTGTAGCACACCAACCACCCTCAGGTGTTCAAGATGGTTCAAAACAGAAACAAATATTTGACCTATTGATTGAAACTCTCTAACAAAAAAAAAATTAAAAATAAAGAAAAGCACATTCTAATGACTACAAAAGTCAATCCTTGCTCGAGACATGAGCAAAAGAAGACGTTCCATACAAAATGTATGAGAAAATGAAGTTTCTTCATACATTACAAAAGAAGACGTTCCATACAAAGTGTATGAAAAAATGAAGTTTCTTCATATATATTTCTTCATGAGTTTTTTCGATATTTAAAAAGTTATTCTTAAAAACATAAACGAATAGATTATGAAATTCTTTTTTACAAGAAAAACATTTTTACCTGCCAATAAATCAATCCAAGGTGTATTTAAAGAAGGTGGCAGAAGTAGATTGACGACTATCACATCCACACAGTAGTGCTGCCAAACTTCATTGCAGAATTACGTCTTACAGCGCGGTTTGCATGGGGTTGTTTTAACAGATTTTTTCAAGGTCATTAGGCAACGTTTTTGGCGAATACTTTAGAGTATACCTACAGCCTTTAATACTCTTCGTTCAAAGATAATATATATACTAAAATATCAGATATATCCTGCGCTGAATGATTATCTAACTTTAAATTTTGTCACTATTATAGTAAAGTCACAAAATAGTAAAATATAAGAAGAAGAATGCATGTTTTTATAGAAGAAAATCAATCATCAGCTGCTTATGTGCCTGCTGCTTTCTTTGTTTTTCTTTCGTTGTTTATGCTTGTATGCTTTGGTTTTGCACGAACTGATTGGTTCGCTTTGGCAGCATTGTATGCATTAGTTCGCATTGGGTTTATGTATGCACTACTGTTCTAGTACACTATTTTGAAACCAGATGTCATGAGCCTCTTTTCAACTCAGTCAATGAACTCAATATGTCAAATTTAACGAAATGGGTCTGTGATCCGGTTAGATTTAACTCTTATGAAAAAAACGAGTTGGATCATATTTCTTTTTATGCTTTTACCCAATAGATGGCGTAAAATTTTAATTTTTGTTTTTAAGGCAAATTAATTTGGATTCCACATCCCACTAGCACTAGCGAGTGTAGTTTGCAAACTATACATCGAACAGAGAGGAAAGTGTAGCTAGCAAACTAAATATCAGACAGAGACGAGAGGAAAGGACATGTGCTCAGCGTGAAATATAGTCACCATACGATTTTTTAAAAATCGGGGTCTTAATTTTAATTTGAAACTAGTAGTTAAACTGACTGTAGCTCGCAAACTATATATCAGGCAGAGACGAAAGTGGCACCAATGGAAAGTGCATTTGCTTCGCCTTCTTTTCAACTAAGTCAATGAACTCAACCTGTCAAACTTAACGAAATGGTCGAAAAAATTTTAAGTTTTGCTTGTTTCTTTTTGATTGCTCATTTAATCATACTTACTTTTTAACTTTTTCTTTGTTTTGGCCTCGATAAGTAGTCCATAATTGAGTGTTATTCATTTATTTGTTAATTTTTGGAAGATCAATAAAAATACGTGCAAAATGAACAAAACAATCGGACCAAAGAGACAAGGTAGAAGAGGTTACAACTTAAACGGAATTCTACGTCTACACTTACGATACTATCGAAACTGTTTCTTTTTTTTTTATGTGGGACAAAAACTTTGAGAGATTGTTTTGCTATAGTAAAAAGAGATTAAGCTACGAATAGTGTTTTCTTTTCTCGAAAAAATTCTGCATTTTTTTAAACCATATTTTTTGCAAACACAATAAATAACACAGACAAGAAAATTCACAAGCGAAGTACAAAAAAAAAAAAATTGCACAAAACGCGTTTTGTTCACTCGAAGTAACGAAATATCAAATTTTAAATATTTTTAATATAGATTTCGTATTAATCACAAGAAATAAATATACAAAAACCTCAAAGCTGTTAGACAAAGCATCGGATTTTTCATAAAATTATTGTTCAAAATACGGCATCACTACGTTTTTTCGATTTTGACATTACAGCGGTGTTGTCTTTTTAGATGTCAATCTACTTCTGCCACCTTCCTTAATACATCTTGAATCAATCGACATAAGACATTTTGAAATATTTTGAAAATAAATCAGTTGACTGCTTGAAGGAATTTAATTTTGTTTTTGTACTCACATTGGCAGAATCTGTGACATTTCACCCTATCTCGTACACAAACCAAATAAAAAATTAAAATTTGGCAACGCAACTTTACTCAACTCAATCGGTAGTTGACTTTCTCTTGCTTAAACTAGCTGGAAACTTTGTTGTTGTTTTCTCATACAAATTTTGAAATAAGCTACATCAATTAAGTATAGTCTAGCGAATCGAACGCAGCTATTGTCTGCATTAAAATTAAATACTCATTTCTTTTTGAAATATTTTTAAATATGTCAATAAAAGCCCACACTTAGAGTAGTTTTCCTTACTGCATAATGGTTTTTGTTAATTTTTATCTACGATAAATCTTAAATAGTTTATTTTTATCTACGATAAATCTTAAATATTATTACTTATTCATTGAAGTTTGTTTCTTCATTCTATTTTTATGCATTTAATGTTTAAATTAAACGGAAATTTGAATATAAATCTTGAACTAAATAACGATTATTAACCCCGTTTTATGCTCATCGAAATTAATGTAAAATTCATGATAAATTCATGAAATATGTTCTAAATTTAACTCAATTGTTTTGGTGTGTGCTTCTGAATTTTTTTTTCTATTTCTCTGTTGATGATTAAAAAAAAACAAGCCAACACATAATTATTCGAACATCATAAAAAATTGCCAACTTCGAAAATGTTAACATTAACATAAGACGCTCGTTTTATGTTGAGTCTCTCACAGCTGTTGAGTCGATGAGAGTCGAGCATTTCCAGCAGCAACGTGTGGCAAACAAGCACACGACTGTGCTCTACGAAACACTGAGTGTTGGCGAATAACTTGCGACAGAGCTGGCAGTTGTTGCCGCCGCTGTTGTTCGTAGAGCTGCTGTTCAACAAACGAAGTAACCGAATTCGCAGTGTAGACAACGAGGACGAGTAGTTTTGTCCTGTGTGTCGAGTGTATAACACGCGTTTTGATTTATTTGCGGCCAAATAAAAGGCAATAATTGAGATATTAAAATTTAAATAAATAAAAAAAAAAATTTTAATTTAAATTTAAATAAAATTTTACATGTATATATATGTTTAGTAAAAACAGGTGTGACATTTATTCAAAAAATTAAAAATTCAAAAACATTTCCACCAAAAAAAAAAAAAAAAAAAATAAACAAAAAAAAAACACACTTCCGGTACGTGTGTGTCGCCTTTAGACTGGGTCAAGTGCAGTCAAAGCGGCCTTAATTTGTGGCAAAAATGTTTTTAATTGCGCTTGACTGCAATTAATGGCAACGAACAAGTGCAACTGTTAAAGCGAGTGTGTACAATTATTGCATACTTTTAGGTGCGTGTATGTGTGACTGTGCATTAATTGACCGAAATACTGTAAGCGAGTAAGAGTGAAAGCGGCAATGATGTTAAAATAATAAATTTGTGCATATTTTAAAGCATACTTTTAGGCAGCTGTTTAGAAAAATGCTTAAAAACGTATGGTTAAAGAAAAAAAATACCTACAACTCTGCTACATTGAAACAATGAGACAACAACAAATTTTTCAACACTGCCAAAAACAATAAAACAAAATAAAATCTCTAGCATACTTTGCGTAGCAGCAACATGATAATCATTCAACATTTTTTGCTACCTTGGTTACGCTGCTAAACATTCTTTCAAGTAATTTGCATAAAGCATCAAAAACTTGCTCGCTCAAAATTTAAAGCATGCCTTTAGGCGTCTCAACGACTCAAACTCAAACTCAATTTCAATTACATAATATTAAACTACAGCCTCGAGTGGCAACAATTAAGCAACAAAACGCATAATACGTAAAAGCAAAAGAAGCACAAGCAGAAGAAGAAGAAAAAGAGGCATAAATATAACGTTAAATTAGTCCAATAAGCGAGAGTGTTTTTGAAGGATAATGATTTAAAATGCTGCACAAAAAATAATAACAGCTTGAACAAATTAATTTAGAACGCACATAAAAAAACAACAAAAAATTTATATATAAAAAAAAAAAAATATAAAAATAAAGCATTTAACAAATTATGAGCATTTGTCAACTTAGTCGTTGCCACATAGAATAAATAAAATAAAAAAAATTGACACTGACCGCAATTTTATTGAGTGCTTAAAGTTTAACCACAAATATTTGACAAGCAAAAAGTAAATAAAATTAAAAAAAAAAAATTATATTAAAAAAATAACATTATCAAAATGCTTTGAAAAAGGTATAAATTTAAGAAACATAACGACCAAATCAAGTCAAAACCCTAAAAGCAGGCAACAATAAATTGAATTCAAGGCAATTTAAAATTATTCGCACGAATTTCAGAGCTTTTGTGTGGTTTTTGCGCAGCCACAAAAATAACAAAAAAAAACAAAAAAAAAAAAAATAAAAAACATATATAAAATATAAAAAAAGTGTAGCATAAAAAAAGTAACATTAAATATACCGAAAAAAAAACTTTGAGCGCTGGCAGGCAGGCAGCATCATTTCAGCTCAGGTCAGCCTTTTTGACGACGCAGACAAAAACGACTACCACCACTACGACCAACGACAACGACAACGTTAACGACAACATCTATGCTTTTGTCCGCCGTTTGCCAGGCGAGGCGAATAACTCGAGCTATTGAATTCTTTTGGGCTTTATTGGTCCCGTGAGTGTTGGTTAAGCGGCTTTTAGCTGGCTTCTTATTTGATGAAATCTTTAGCTGGCATTTCATACAAGTTAAACTGCCAAACACTTGGTAAGAGTCCTGCCGCCGCACAGCTCAGCTAGTCATCAGCCAACATCCACTGATATTAGCTGATTGCCCAAGACCCAGCCAAAAAACCAAAATAAAAATACCAAAAACAAAAAAAAATATGTATAGAAAAGCTAAATGTGAAAATTGAATAGAGAAGAGCTAGCGTAGACGTAGAAAACTGCTCGGTCACTTTGAGTTGTTGTTTTTGTTGTAGCTTAAAAGTGCGTGTTTCAATTGCAAAACCTGAACAAGAGTGTATCCTGAACAAGAGTGAACCCTGAATAAGATAAAAAATATAAAAAAAAAATATAAACATAAAAAGTTTGCCTTCACCTCCCCCTCATGATTCGCACTTAATTTGTTAGATTTGTACGTTTGCATAGACGAAAAATATCGAATCAGCAGAAAAGGGCAAAAGGCGGCAAACGGCAAGAGCACAGACGGACAACAGCAGCAGTGAAACGTCAAAAAACAAGACAACAACAACAACAACAACAACAATAACAACAAAAACTAGCAACATAAACAAATCGCACAAAATGTGGAGCCGCATTCAACATCCTAGTCTACTGATTGGATTATTTTTGCTGATTTTTCTCACCGAGATTAAAGGTGAGTTGGCAACATTGTTTTGTTATGTTTTGTTGGTATTTCTAGAAAGTCGCTCGGTCGTTCGCTCAGTTGGTTGGTTGCTGTGCTAGTTGGGTTGTGGTGGCAACTCACCGTTGTTTTTAGCTGTAGCTGGCTGCTGTTCGTTTTCGCTTCACTTCACTTCATTATTTTTAATTTTGTTATCTTTTGTGATTAGAGCGTATTACGTTGTTTTGCTTCTAGCCCAGAAAGAACAACAACAACAACAGCAACAACATCAACATCTGATATACGTTATATGCGTTCTTTTGACTTTAGCTATTTTCTATTTTCCATTTCCTTCGATAACAGCCTTTTAGGCGCAGCGCACTAGCGTACAAAATAATTATTTTGCATTTCATACTTGGTTCGATGGCTGACGGGCTAGCTGGCTGACTACTTTACAATTATTGCCGCGTTGTTATTTTTAATTTGTTCAAATCGAAGAATTTAGATTGAATTGAAGGCTGTTGGTTGTGCCGGGCACTGGCTGGGCGGGTATGGTTGGTTTTGAAAATTTAAGTCTTAACCCAGCAACTATTTTGGGTTATTCTATTTTGTTTTAATTAAATTTACATTAAGTAATGTTATTTGGGCTACTTTGTGTGGGGGAGGGTATTCGAGCAAGTAATTTGTTGGGCATGATAGCTTCATTTAATTGAATTCTTCCTGCCTAATGTTTCAATTCTGTTAGAAAAACCTAAAAAAAATACTCTAAAAACTCCGAGTGAAATTTATAACTAACATTTGCGTCAAGTCATCGTGACTTTTAAGCATAAGAATTCTAATTTTTTTTTTTTAATAGAACAGCCCAAAATGTTGTTTTTAAGTAGTTAGTGTGAGGTTTTTTAAAATAAACTTGAGAAAAATCTTCTATTAAGAAGGGACATAACATTCGCGGCAGAGAAAACAGACCTTTTTTTAAAAATTCAGAACTCAGTCAAAAACAAACATTTTTCCAACATTTTTTATTAGTGTAGAGAATTGAACAAATTACAAGAAAAAAAATTAAAAAAAATTTATTTGTCACTCCAACATGACTTTATAGAGCTCCAAACTGGCGGCAGAGAAAAAAACGGGGTCGGATCTAGAAAAAAAATGACTTTTTTAAATCTTAACAAAATTGGTTATCGTATGACAGGAGCTCTTTTTAAAATTTTTTTCAATTTTTGGTGATGTTTCAAATTTGAAAGTGTTTTTTTTCGAAAAAAATATTAACTTTAAAAATTCCTAAAAAATAAAAAAAAAAAATTTAAATCTAAACAAAATTGGTTCTCGCATGACTGGAGCTTTTTTTAAATTTTTTTTAAATTTTTGGTGATATTCCAAATTTAAAGTTTTGTTTTTTCGAAAAAAATATTGACTTTAAAAATTCATATAAAATCTTAAAAAAATTTAAAAAAGCTCATGTCAAACGATAGCGAATCAAGGTTAAAAAAATACAAAAAAAAAAATAAATGAACCCGCCAGTGCCGCAAGCAGTACGAAAAACATAGTTTCGAGATAAACGCGTTCAAAGTTTCAGAACAAAGAAAAAAAAGGCGAAAAAGAAAAATGCGCTCTCACTAATCTGGCTGTAGCTTTTGAACCCGTAAGTTTTTCCATGAAATTTTTTTTTTTGAATTTTAAGAATATTTACTAAAATAAAATGTTGTTGCTTCTCAAACGATTTCAATATTTTTTTTTTTAATTTTGCCAAATTTTTATTGACGACATTGTTTTTCATATTAATTTTCTATCGAATCAATAGATAATGTATGTGAAAAGGTCGAATTTCGGCCACTGTCGAACACTAGTAAAGAAAATCGTCGTACTCCGTGCCCGTAACCGCTTAAACCAGGGACAGTAATAATTATGAGCAATATTGAAAAAATTAGGAAATAATGATTATTGTATGATTTTTATTTTTTTGCTCAGATATAAAAATAGTTTTCTGATTTTTATTTTTTAAATCAAAAAAAAAAAATTATTTTTAAGTTTTATTTTTTTAACTCAAGTAAAACAATCATTTTTGATTTATATTATTTTTACTCAAACAAAAAAATCATTTTTGATTTTTATTTTTCTTTTCTTTATTTTACTCAAACGAAAAAATCATTTTTGATTTTTATTTTTTTTACTCAAACAAAATAATCATTTTGATTTTTATCTCGTAAACTCAAACAAAAAAATCATTTTTGATTTTTATTATTTTTACTCAAACAAAAAAATCGTTTTTGATTTTTATTATTTTTACTCAAACAAAAAAAAATTATTTTTGGTTTTAATTTTTTTTTTCTTTTATTTTACTCAAACGAAAAAACCATTTTTGATTTTTATTTTTTTTACTAAAACAAAATAATCATTTTTGATTTTTATCTCTTAAACTCAAGCAAAAAAAATCATTTTTTTATTTTTATTTTTTTACACAAAAAAATAAAACTCGAAAAATGATTTTTTTTTGGTTTTAATTTATTTATTTTTTTTTGTCAGAAATAGAAAGCATTTTTTGGTTTTTTTCTCATTTCGATTTTTATATTTGTTCAAACATTTAAATCGTTTAAGGATTTTTGTTTTTTTGCTCGTAAATTAAAAATTGATTTCACGAGGTTCTTGTTAGACATTCTTAATAGTTGTGCATATTTTTTGATCTCGGGTCTTCAGAAAAGATTTTAATATCATATACCTATAACTTGTAAAGTTAATAATAATTAATTGACGCATTCGACGGTCCAGATAAATTGAGGAAATAACGGAAGGATTCGCCAATAATTGTTCTTCACTTTTATCCAAAAATTTGAACAGCAACTGGCTGTTTTCGCTATTGTTCGATTGAACTTCAAGTTTAAGTTGCATCCATAATAACAAAAAATCCCCTAAATTTTTTACAAATTTTTTAATTTTGAGAAAAAAAACAACAAAATATAAGTTTTATTTTTGAACAAAATAAATAACAATCAAAAATAATTTTTATTTCTGAGCCAAAAAAAAATAAAAATCAAAAATTATTTTTATTTTAGAGCAAAATAAGTAAAAATTAAAAATATTTTTTATTGCTCAGAAAAGAAAATTAAATTCAAAAATAATTTTTATTTTTGAGCAAAATAAAAAAAATCAATAACAATTTTTATTTCTGAGCAAAAAAAGTAAAATCAAAAATAATTTTTATATCTGAGCAAAAAAATAAAAAATTCATTTTATAATAATTATTTTTAATTTTTATGTTTAACGCTTAAAAAATAAAAATCCTTATTTAACCTAAGAGGCAACACAAATTCCAACATTTCGGTATACTCAAAAGTTTTTTCCGGCGCTTAGAACATCCTGATTTTTTTCATTAAAATTTGAAAAATAATCATTATTTTTGGTCCCTGGCTTAAACTATTCATAGTTGTTATTGTTTTGGGTTTTTTTTAAAAGCTTGAACAAAGAACCTGTTTCACTCATATTCTAAATAATTCCTGCTCTGCACTAAATATCAGTCAAACTGTTCATTCTTGCTATTACAGTGCTTTTTCATATGAAAAATTGTTAGCCTAAAAGTATGCACAAAAAATTAATTTGATATTTATCAGTAGCATTGACATAAGTTTGATACTCACCATAACAGCACACATTGATGACGACTGCAACATAACATTTGAGGTAAATGTAAAAATGTCATATTGTCATATTGTCTGCTTTTTAATTATTTTGAATACGACCTGTCTAAGATATTCTATACATGTTGTATATAAATTTCAAGAATTTCTTAATTCACTCAACATTAACTCAGTTCATAGATCAACAAGCTATACAAGCTTGTCTTTATTTAATTAATAAATTCATATACTTTCAAGAAATCTGTTTTGAAAATTTTGCTGCCATGTTTGCTGCAGAGATGTCTGTCATACATTCCCCATGACTTTATTTGTTCATTTTCTAGACAAAAAAAAAAAACAAAAAATAACCGTCATCAAATTAAAATGTCACAAAGTTAATAACAAGCTCTTGAGAGAGCAACTTCTAGGAAACCATTTATTCTGTGGTAAGAGAGAATTTAATTTTAATCCTGTTAAAAGAAGTCATTAAAATACGTTTAAACTCATTTTAAAGTATTAATAAAATATTACATATTTTTTAAATTTTTTTCTTTTAGTAAAATTTATAGTATAAAACGAAGTCGTGCTAGTTACATTATTTATAACTTCAGGCCAACTAGACCGATTTTTACCATTAACTATGGAGTTTCATTTTTTGAACATAGTCTGTGGCATGTGATTATTTTTACACCTAGTATTTTACACAACAATTTTAATAAAAAAGCAGTTATTTGATATTTCTTTGTGCTTTAAAAATAGAATACGACATTTTTAATGAAATAAATTCCAAATTTAATTTGGTCTTTTTTATGAAAAAAATCTGATACTTTCATGTTCAAGCCTTTTTATAAAAAAATTCAAAAAATTTGTAAGGACTGATGAAATTTATCACCACCTCCACAGCTAAAGGTTAATGATCCATGATTTATTGAATCTGTCTTCTACCCCAATTGCAGAATAAGTTTTAAAATTTCAGAAAAGTTCACGAAAAAAATATGTATGAAGAAAATTCATGTTCTCATATATTTTGTATGAAACGGGCTTTTTGATGATACCAAAAAAGGAATTGATTTTTTGTAGACATTTTCATTTTAGAAAATTGAGGTAAATAAGTCATAAACATATTTATGCTTTGATCCATCTTAAGCAATAGAGGGCGCTGTAGTACAAATCTTGTACAAAATTCTTAAAAACTCTGAAACTGGTCATTCGATTAGCATGAAAATTGGTGTTAAGCCGCTTTTGAGCACAATAAGGTTTTTGACGGTACTTATTTTGATCCATCTTGAATACCAGAAGTCGTTGCAGTACACTTTGTTTTTTACAAAACTATCTAAAACGCCAAACTCCTCAACCGATTAACATTCAAATTTACACTTAGGAGTTTTTGAATACGGTGAGTTTTTTTTGGCTTTTTTCTTTTGATCCGGAGTACACCAGTGGTATCTGTAGCACAAATTTTTTACAAAATTACCAAAAACTTCAAAAGTTGATATTCGATTAGCATTCAAATTTGTATAAAGCCCTTCATGAGTGAGGTAAGTTTCATGGTACTATTTTTTTAATGTATCTAAACGGCAGGTATCGCTGTTGTACAAACCTTTTATAAAAACGACAGAAACTACTTAAATGCTCATACGATTCTATTTTCCATACATTTTCTCACCAGAAAATATGCTGGTACTTGCTTTAAGAACTTTTTCTATAACAACTTGAGTTTAAAAACATGGAACTGCTTCTATAGATTTAAACATTGAACTTGTTCGGACTTCTATCGTCACTATTTCATTTGGCACTAGTTTGCTTATATTAAAAAATTTCCTGTTCATCATTTTAAATTTTGTAAAAAGTCAAAATATATTATTTTTTCTTACTTTTGTTCTTATATGTATTTTTTTTTTAAATGAATGGTTAAACTGGTTAAACTTAAAAAATTGTTTACGACATTGTTCTGGGTTACATCTCATTTACAGTTGGATAAGAAATTGTTATAGTTTGGTTTCGAAAGAAGCGAGAGCAGAAGTAGCTACTTTGTTTTGTAGAAGTACTATACCGATATCCTTTTTTTTTTTTGGGTTGGTGCGGGGAATTTAGTTTTGTTCTAAATTTTAATCGTTTGTTTTTTTTTAATAGAGAAATTTAATATGCAGATTAGAGTGGTACAAAAATATATGGCGACAATAATGGGTCGTTTTTTTTTGGCGCGCGTTCTTTTGGAAATAATTTTTGGTAATTTTGGAAGTGTTTCTGATATTCCAAAATTAACTTTAAATGAAAAACCGTTTGAAGAATGAGATGCCAATGTAATGTTTTCTCAGTAGAGGTCAAACTTTCATAAAAAGGACGCGGCCTGAAGTATTCTAACATTTGTTTTAATGTGAACTGCTTTATTGTAGGTGCTAAAGGTTACTATGAAACTTACTTTTACTGCCAATAACTGCCCATTCCATAGAAGTGCTAATGTTTGTCATTGATTTATGGTATTGTATACAAATAATCGAGTTTTTAAAGGAAACGTCTGACATGTATTGCTCGGATGACAATTTTTCGATACATAACCGAGAAAATTACTTAAGTAAAACTAACAAAAAACATATGTTAGTTTACGCAAAGGCTTCTATAGTTTTGACAGTTTCTGCTAAGTTCTTGGGTTCGCATCCAAAAAAATATTATTAGTTGATCTTTTTTATTTTATAAAGAAACTTTTATAATATTTTGTATGAAATTTTAAAAAAATTATCCGTGCAAATTTAAAAAGAGTCTTCTATAAAATTGATATGATTGGAAATGTATTATTTGAATTATTGAATTTTTTTTATTTTATTTTATTTATTTATCTTAGAAATACGAGTAAAACTCACTAAGAAAACTTGCGTGTTAAGAAATTCTGCGTGTTTTATACAAAAAATTTGTGTATTTTTGCAATTTTTGAATTTTTGAATTTACACATTATGTAATTGGTACAGGATAACGTCTGTCGGGTTCGCTTGTATGTAATAAACATGAAATTTTTCTTCATTTCTGTTTTTTGGATATGCACGCAAAGAGTTTTATCGTTTACCGCAACTGAAAAATTCACCAACTATACTTCGTTTGTGAACTGTATTTACCGCAAACGAATATTCAGTTGTCATCAAATAAAAAATATTCTTACTTGAAACGGAAAACATCGAACTTAATGAAATTTTGTCATTGTTTTGGAAGTTCAAGTTAAGTCGAGTGTGCTGGCGTTCGAGTCTAGAATTCAATTGATCTGGATTGAATTCCCGACAAGAACACCAAAGATTTTTATGTTTGTAATTATTGTTTTTTAAGTAAAATTTATTTTGATGGTTATTTTTGACGAAGCAGTTAATGAAACAGAATTAGAATTTCAATACTTAAATTCAAATTTTTGATACTTATACAGCCAGGATTCAAACCCACGTCTTCCGCATGATAGTTTAGCACTTTTCCATTGAGCTATTGTGAGATATTGTGTAGATTGAATTTTTTTACATTACAAATTTGTATGTCAAAAGTAATGGATCTGTTTTTCTACAAATTATGTTTACAACTTACGTTAATTGCAACGAAATTAATTTTTTGCAATTAAATAACGCGTTTTCCGCAACTGACTATTATTATGACAACTGTTCAAATGTTTTCAAAAAATGACTTTAAGCACGACCAACGAAGATCGTTTGCAGCAAAGTGGCGATAAACTTTTTTTTTCATTGCGTATGGTTTGGACTTTTTCTGAAGTCAAAAATGGCTTATATCATGAGATTTTATTACAATTTCTTTAGTAGCAAGTTTTAGTGTGGCTTAAAATTTAAAATGTTTTTCTTAAATTTTGTCATATATAAAAATAACTAGCTTGTGTATCCAATGTTACTAAGCTAACTATATCTACAATTGTCATCATCTGGGTTCCTTCGAAGTTTTTTGCAAAATAAAGGAAATGCTGGAAAAAAAAATTTGGAAAAATAAGTCAACATATCGTAACTTTTTCAGATCAATTCAGAACAACATTGATATCATTATTGATATTCAATTAACAAATTAAATAAAATTTTTTATTTGTTTTTATTTTGCTTCAACGTTATATAAAACTAATTTATTTACTAAAATAAAATTTGTTCTATGATTTTTCTCGGAAGAGTAGACCAAAAATTATTCAACCGCTTATACGTAATGAAATGCAATCAAAGCAATCAAATAAGGAGTGAAATATATCGTACATTAGAAAGGCTGCAGCTTTGGAAGTTCTGCTCATTAGGACGTTTCAACCTGAAAGTAAAACTTCAATTGCGTTTTTTCGAAACATATTTTCAAAATAGGTTGTCATGATTTCACAAAAAGTGATGAATCGATCTTTTTCAAATCTGGCATACTTCTTCAAGGCAACACTATCTAGTGGTAGGAATATTTTATTTTATATATATATGGGCATTTCCATCGTAGCGAACGCGACATTCGTAAGCATCTGAGGGTTAAGAAAATAGAGAAAACTCAAAAAAAATTATTAAAAGTTGTAGATAGCATTTTATTAGCACTATATTTAAAAAAAAAATTCATAAAGTTCTCTAGATTCTATGTTTCCAAAATATTAGCAATTAACATGACATCGCGAACGCGACAAAAAATGGAACTTGTTTTCGACTGCATCTAGAAAAGTGTAGATATCTGCGAAACGCAACATAATATTTGAAAGCGGTGAATTGTTGATTAAAACAGATTAATGTGACTTTCAAGAAATAGTTATCATTTTGACATATATTCGTTTTTTTTTTTTAATTAGCTTAAGCCCGATCGCGAACTCGACATATTTTTCCATCACGTTTGTTATAAGAATTAGTTAAAGAAATTTCAGCTAAATATTGCATTGCCTTCCAAAAACATCGTAAACATTATTTGTGAGTTTTATTTTAGTAATATTAAAAAAGAAAAGTTCATATGAGGCTTGTGAGAAAAATTATGATATATTATTGTAATACCGCACGTACTACGTTTTTTGTAACCACATAATAACTACGTATGTGGTTATTTACTTTATGACGACGTTTTTTACGCCCATAAGGAGGCGTGGCAGATATAGAAATGTGCGTATATTATCCTGCATTATCATCTTCTAAGTTGTTTTAACCATGGCGTCCCTGTTTTTGTATGTCCCCCTATCTGTTGACATGATTACAGACGTTATTATTATGTTATCATAATAAAATTTGATATTTTAGCTTATATCGTAAAAATAGAGATCATGTTCAAAAATAATCCCAATAGAATGAAAACCACGTATTCCTGGCATACATATTGATGTTCTCAAATTGGAAAATTTCTTAAAAATCTATTTAAAATCAATCCAATGACTTGAATTTTAGCAAAAAATTTAGCAAAATCGAATGAAACCTTTCCATACTTCCCATACAAAGTGTACTAAAAAAACGGCGCATGATCGCGAACGCGACACATTTTGATGATTAATATTAAACATTTAGCAGATTTTTACACTGAGGGAAAAATGTGTTAAAATTAAAAGAAATTGTGTTTATATCTAACGAATCTGTTTTTGAAATAGAGCTTGAAACAAATTCATTAAAATTAAACACAACTGTTTTTAAAGTAAAAATCAAAACAAACGTTTTTGTTTTTAAAACAATATTTTTGTTATGAAAAACAAATTTAAAACAAAAATTTTAAAATTTAAAACAAATATTTTAATGCATATTTTTTTGATGCCATTTTTTTAGCTTTTCCGAGTTTTTAGCACCAGATTCACAACCAGCTATCCCGAGCCCCTCCGAATACCAAATGTTAACTACATTCGATGGAGTTTTCATTTGAAATATTTTTATATATCATTTTACTTTTTATTCTATGATATGTTGGATATTTTTCAAACTTATTCAAAAAATTCAAAAATTGACTTTGTATTCAAATTTTTGTTTGTTTTTTCAAAGAAACAATAAGAGAAAATGAAAATTAAGAAAGGAGTTTATAGGTAGTTGAAAACTAAACACATTTGTTTTAAATTTTGTTTTGTAGAAACGCAAAGGCGTTAAATTTCTATTTTAAAATTTTTTGTTTAATTTTAAAGCATGTTTTTTTTCTCAGATCTTATAAATATATAAATAAATGCCTTCGTTAACTTATGGAAAGTAATGAAAAATGGTTGTGACAGAGAATTTCCTTCCAGAATTGTTCCAATAATAAAGTTAATCATTTAAAAAGAGTACTCGTTTTCAATTCAGTCGCCCCATTCACATTACCTTGGATGGGGCTATCACTGCTCCACTCTCAGGAAAGTTCGTTTAAATTAAGACGAAGAATAGATTTTTTTAACATTAAATTAGCAGAAGGAAAATGGCAACTTTTATTGGCATTCCTTAAAATTAAAAATTTAGCAATAAATTTAGAAAAAAGTTGTGCAATTATTTTTTAAGATGCTCTTTCTGACTTACATATCTCAAGCGATGATTTAATGTACACGGTTAAAAATTTTGGACTAGCTTTTAATCCAAACTTTGGTTTAAAGGAATTTTTAATCCAAAAAGTACTATTTTTTATTCCATACTTTAGCTTAATTTGTTTTTAATCCAAAAAAGTTTAAGTTTAAGACTATTTTTGGACAACAAATTTAAATTAAGGTAGTATTTTCAGGAAAACTATTTATGTTACTTAAGATTGAAAACTACTACTGCTACGAAATTTACGCTAATTGTAATTGTTAATGTTGTTAAAGCATCCGAAGTTTATTTTTAATTAAATGAAAGAAAAATTAATTAAATCAAAGATTAAACTTTAGTCTTTTCGGTTTTGAAAATGTTGAAAAGTAATCTTTTCGGATTACAATATTTTAAACGTTTTTTTTACTTATATCTTATCTTTTTTGGATTATAATATTTTATACTTTCTGTGGATTAAAAATTATTCCTTTTTGAATTAAAAAATTTTAAACTTTTTGCAGATTAAAAATACATTTTTTTTGGATTGGTAAATTTAAAACTTTTCATTAGATTAAAAAGTAATATTTTTTTGGTCGTGTCCTATATGTAATCCAAAAAAGATTAAAATTTAGCCCAAGATTTTTAACCGTGTAGTACAACAAAGAGAAAATGCAAAATGCCGAAATTATATGCGAATGTTGTAAAGATCACATTAAAAGCAGAAAAATACATAAAACTCCCAATTTTCAAATTAAAAATGTCATTTCCCAGTACGTGAAAGCTTTTACATGGAATGATTTAATGAAATATTTTTCGATATAAAATAGATACAATTTTTTAACCCTAAATTTTAAATGAAACAAAAAAGAAAGGTTTTTGAATAAAAGTGGGTTTTACCCGTACCATGACCCACTATGTAAAAATATAATCGAGTTATTTTATTTATAACAAAATTGTGGAGTTTTTAAATAATTTTTCAAATTTCACGCAAATTTTGATGGAATTCGATGCAAATATTTAAAAAATGAATGTATTGAATAGATCGCATGATGAATATCATTGGCAATATTTATGTTGTTTACAAAATTATACTCGATTTTGTTACTTATTTAAATGTTCTTATTTTACAACTCTGAAACTATTATTTAATATTATATTCAATTAAAATTAATGCATACTTAATCCTGAGAGCAAGGCTCAAAGTCAAAATTTTGTTTCCTTTCGTTATCTTTTTTTGATCAATTTATCAAACTTGACTATGTTTTTAAGGGTCAAGCAAGAGTAGTACTCTTCGATTTTTCAATTTTTCAATTGTTATGAAATTTAGAGCCAAAGAATTTCAACATGGCTAACGAATTTTCAGATAAAAAATTTAATGTCAGTTATAAAGGGGCTCTTGGCTAGGCAGCAAATATAAAAATATCATCGAATTAAAATTGGTCTCAAAATAAAAAAAAAAATGACAATTATAGAATAGTGTTGAAGCATTTTTTATGCTCACAAGTGTACTTGACACGTACACCAAACAATTGACTATTAAGTGATGTTCAATATCTCATACATGCATGTAGCGGCATTCATGCATAAAACTTCACACCTACAACCACACACACATACACACACTCGAGCGCATAAAATAACTATAAAATAAAGCGCTACAAGCAGCGGAAATGAATTGTGGAAAAAAAAAAACTATAAACAACAAAGTGTTGTCAGGTAAATAAAAGGAGTGACAACGGGTGTTCTTTATAAAAACAAAAAAAAAAAAAAAAAACCAAATGTCAACATATAAAAACGCAAAAAGCCACAAGCTTAAAATTCGAGCTTAAAATAGAGTCCATAAAGTTTAGCTGTAAGCTTTTTATGTCTGTATAACGGGTGTGTTTAAAGATTTAAGAAAAATTCTAAAAGCAACAATTTAGTTTAAGAGATTTTTAAAACTTGCTTTATTTATTTATAAACAACAAAAACAAAATTTACACACACTTTACTCTACAAGGATCATAAAAAACATATAAACAGTTTTGGCTATGCTTTAAGAAAGAGAGGAAAAAAAACATATAAATAAAAAATATATACAATATATAAATAAAAGCGGAAGTAGAGAAAGTCGTGAAAAGTGGTTTTGCGTGTTTCTAGCATATCAGAGCATAAAAGTTTTTTTTTCTTTGCTGTTTGTAGCCTCTGTAGAAATGTTTTTAACAGCTAGAACGACATAAACGACACAAACACACACACATGCAGTCGCACGCATGTCAATAAAAAAATTTTAATAGCTTAGCTTTTTATGGTCAAGAAAGCAAAAAAAAAAACAAAAATAATACAAAAAATTTTTATATATTTAATATTTCTTTTCATTGACATGCCTGTTAAAGTCAATTCTTAGCGTCTAACAAAAGCTTTACTTATTGTTAGTGTCGCTTTATCTGTGCCCAAATTGTATCTAGCTAAAAGTAGCTAAATTTTCAAAGTTCACACACGTTTGCGTGTGCTTAAGTGCATATGTATGCAATTATGCAAAACAAGAAAAAAATAACCATGATAGCACAAAATGTGTGCTAAAGCCTTTTTATGGTCAGGGTCGTGCTTTGATCCCTATTCCTTATGCAGCTTGTTTTTTGTGTGTGTGTGTGTGTGTGTGTGTGTGTATTATGCTAAAATCCTTATTTCTAGCTGGCCATGTTCGTTCGTTATGGGTTTTGCTTGTCTGCGTGCTGCGCTTTATTTGCTAAAAGCAGTCTTGCTTGCACTAGTACTCGCACTAACACAGCCACTTGTGCTCAATCTGCAAAAAGCACGCTCACACAAATCCACACATACAGAGACTTAGAAAATAACACAAACACAAATACAAACTTGCAAATGTCTTCATAAATTGCGCTTGTTGCATTTTTTATGCACGCAAAATGGAAAAAGAAAAAAGAAAAAACAAATAAATGTTATTCTTTTCATTCTTTTTTTTTTTTTGGTTTGTCTTCACTGCGCCTCGTTATCAGGTTGAGTTGTTATCTCTTTTCTTTTCTTTTCTATTTTTTGCTTATTTTTCTTTTTGTATTTCTTTGCCAAGCTTTACTTTGGCTTGTTCGTGAATATGCGTGCGTGCATTTTTTTTTATCGTTTGCTACTTGTTTTGCCTGCTCTTGAGCTAAATTTAAAGGTTGTTACAGTTTTGACACATTTGCATTTGCACACATGTGGGAGCACCTAAATAACACATACACACACACACACACACGCGCATTGACTTAGTCATACTTGTTAAGCTTACACGTCGCAGCTGCATTTGTTGTAGCATATGTTATCTAATGTAATTGCTAGCATCTGGGAGATGGAAAAAAAAAAAAAAATTTTAAATATCCCTGCTCTACTTTTAGGCGCTGATAGTAATTTTAATGATGGCGTTGCATTGAGTTTTGCAGCTTTTCAGATTTCTCATACTTGAAGTTATGCAAAACAAAAGCTGTGCAACTTTAGTTTGAGCTCAAAGAAGGATATTAAAGGAATTAAATTTTATTAAAAAATTTCAAAATAACTTTAACCCTTTTAGAGCAAAATTATACTTAAATTGTGTGAACTTTACGAAAGTTATTTTTTCCGATCTTTGCGTTAAAATTGCCGAGAACTATTTTCACGTCATGGGCCGGGCAGCGTTCATACACGTCCTCTTGGCTTGCGTAAAAGGTGTCCTTGACAGCATCATTCTTTTCCTCTGTCGAGGCAAGTGCGCAAATTAGGCTTATGTGGAAGAATTTAGCCTTGATGCGGATTGTCGCCAGCCTTTCGTTCACTGGTATGAACTGGGAAACAAGATGGCGTAGTTTCCGACTTACGACGAATCCGCATTCAAATTCATGGTTCCAGGCATGGCAGCTGTAGTAGATATCGCAGTATGCTCTCTTAGAGTAGCCTTGTCCTTTCCATCGCATCTCCTGGATGGCGGTGATGTCAGCCTTTATTTTTTTGAGGGCTTCCGCCAGTTGGACAGTGGCACCTTCCCCATAAAGGGTTCAGACATTCCAGCTGCATATTCGTAAATCATTATCCGTTTTTCGTTTGCGGTGGTCGTCAACGTAGTGGAGGTTCATATCCGAAGCTTTGGTTTTGTTTTCATTGGGAAGTTATAGTGTGGTTGGGATACAAACCCTACGCACATTCCATTTTAAAGGTCTTGTATAGACCCCTGAAGTTTATAGTCTAGAGGAGACATCGCTGCTCAAATTAGACGACAACTAAATGGGAGATAGTTTGCCGTTTTCAGGAGACATCATTTAGAAGTTTTGAGTCGACTGGAGACGATTTCGGCATGGATAATACTGGCCTCGCCAAGTTGAGACAATCAGACAAGTTGCCATGTGAACATTACCCACCCCCCCCTCTCCCCCCCCCTTTGTCACCCCTTGAGTAGTTATTTACAAATTTTTAATAGTTTTTCTTTTTGTATTTTTGTATTTTTGTATTTGTATGGTTCTTTCTACAGAATTGTTTTTGAGGTCGATGTGCTAATTAATGATTTTTTTTGTGATAAAAAAAAAGAAACACGTGGCAACTGCTTTAATCCGGAAATAATAAAAAGCAACGATTCAATGGCAAGCAAAACAAGGGGGAAAAAAGGAACTGTTTTTGTGAGCCATAAAAATAACGGTGACCCAAATTGTGCACATGATGATGACAGATGTGTATAATAAGGATATTAAAGGGAAAACAGAGGAAAAGTGTAGAGTAGCTTGACTTAGATAAAGGTCATTACAACATTAACCATGACTTACGGTAAGATTAATCACAAAGCAAAATATACTTTGATCTAAAAAACAAAAAAGGTTAAATTATAGCGTTAGGCTTAAATTTGCTGCTCTTGGCATTGTTGACTTTTTGTTCTTGCTCTTGGTTTTTGGTATAAAATGTGATTAATTAGATTCAAAGTTATTTTTGGATTAACTGTGTGAATTTCTTGAACATTTTTTGATAAATATTTAAGACATGACGACACACTTCAGAAAATTAAAAAAGAAAATATTAACAAACTTAATTTTAATGTGCCTGCTAAAAGTCAATTTAATGCCTGTCTTACTTTTTGATCAAAATAATCAACATACTAATGGCAAGTTTGGGAGAACAAAAAAAAAATACAAATTTTATGATCATTTTGCAAAAAAGTGACAGTTTTGCGCATAAATATTTATGTATGCAAGTTTGTCTTATTCTGCTGGCATATCGATGACAACATTTAAGCAAAAAAGTTCATCGAAAACATTTGCTGTTACGTCGGTCGGTCAATTTCAAAATAAATAAATAAACATTGACTAATATTCAAGCTCATGAATTATTTATTTATACATAAATAGAAAAAAAATCAGAAAAAAAACAATAACTAGAAAAAACATAAACAATATAAACATTGTTTTGTCCTTTGCAACTTTACTGCTCGTATCATGCTTGTGTAGATCTACCTACTCTATTGATTGTTGTCATTTTTTTTCAACTCTGCTTGGAGAGCAGTTTTTGTTAAATAAATATTTTAAAAAATATCAGCTCATTTATTTGAATGCTGCTTTAACCAAAGCAGCTTTAGTATTTCTAGCAATCAATCTCAGCACGCACCCGCAGCAAAAAAACACTTACACACACACACATACACTGACACACAGGCACACTCTTAAACATGTACACTTAAGAAAACTAAAGAAAAAGGACCAAAACTTTAGCCTCGCACATCTATCTATGCATTCATCAATATTCGTTGCAGTGCGTTCGCTTCCTAGTTCAGTTCTTTCGTTTTTCGCATATCTTTCATACAAAGCAGCAACCAAAGCTGTTTCGCATATCTTTTCATACCTTCAATTTCAATCCCCCTCTCGCAACTTTTTCCCCTGCTATGGCATTATTGCGTTTTTCTTGTCCTGTTATATACTGCAACTTTTTTCTATCCATCAGTTTGTTATGTCCTGCAGCCACTTGCTTAGCGTGCGTCACTCACTCGTCAAGTGGTTATCGAGCGTTGCTTTTATATCGTCTTTTAAACTGAATGTTGTTGTTGTTGCTCTCAATATGAATGATGTTCTGACTGCTTCTATGTTTGTTTTTGTTGTTTTACCTGCTTTATTGCAAGCATGTTGTTTGCTGTTTTAAAAAGTAGTGTTGTTGCTGGCGGCATTTGGTAGCAAGTGTGTATTTTCAGTTTTTCACTTGCCTGACTTATTCTACTGAGTAGATTCAATCGTGTTCCACTTGAAATTGCAGTGAAATTCATCACTTAGTTGTGTTCGAGTATTGAAGTGAAGAACTATACGTGAAAGTTTTAACATAGTTGAGTACGCAAGAAAGAAAGAAATGTATGGCACTTTTAAATATGTGTTGCTTGACTTGGACATAAAATAAAGTTCTAGCGTATAGTTTGCTGAAGATACAGATATCTGCGCAACATTTTGTAGCTTTCAATCTGAAATTATGATCAGCTTTAAGCAATATTACATTTTTTAATATGCAAGATATTGCAATTTTAACATTGTCTTTATATTTAAGATATGTATATAAAGGTGTCCTTAAAAGAAAACATTTTTTTCAATTTCATACTTGCTCATTCTTTGTTTCAGAGTAAGGTATTTTTGAAATTTTTTTAAAAATTTTTTGGAAGAAGTTAAGAGGTCAGTCGCGCTTATCGAATTTTCCCTAAAAATCAGATTTTTCGAATTTCAACCATAAATTGGTTAATACCATACATTTTTTACGTCTTTGAGTCGTCATTTAGAAAACATAATAATGGTCAAACTTTTCTTTAATGTACATATATCAGAAGTTTTGGCAATTTTTATAGGTCATATAATTATATGTTTTAGTAAAATTTTCGTAAATTTTTTTAAAAAATGCTTCATAACTTTTTGAAATTCTATTACAATGAATAAAGTAATGATGCAGTTATAAATATGTTAAAATTGTATGCAATATGAAAAAAAATTAGTCTGGATTTTACTCTTGTCGTTACAAGGTTAAGGCCTTAAAGCAATACACTTTGAAGTCCCCTAGTAAAACTATTGCAAAACACAAAAAAAATAAGTTTTATACAATAATACCATAAAAAAGCTTGCATTATGTTAGTGCTACCCAGTCGTGCTTCGAAAATCTTGATAAAGCCAATTATTTTTGCTACTGTACGAAGTTAGCGCTTTGAATCTTATGCGACAACTGCGATGGTCTGCTGTTCGATACCTGATGACAGCAGATACAACAATTGTTGATAGTATGCAATTTTTTGTGTGAATATTTAATAATATAAAATTTGAATTGCCGAAAATAAAAATAAATTTTCCCCAGGTTTGGTTGAGGATTGAACCTGGATTACATCCACAAAGAGCTGACTATCTGAACCATGAAAAAATTTGTTTTCTTGAATGAAATACAGAAATAGAAAAGAAAACGGTTTTAATCAATAATTATTGATCACATATATTGTTATTATGTTGCCTTTGCTTCAAAGATCTATGGTCCAAACTGCGTTAATGGTGAGTTCCGAATACGAGTTGTATGAGCTATATGCCAACATCGATATAGTCAGGCATATTAGAAGTGAGCGGCTTCGCCTTGTTGGAGCGGCTTGGTCTTGTCGAGAGAACGAACGACGATGCTCCAGCGAAAAAATTATTTGATTCGATACCCAGCGTCGATTAACGCAGACGAGGAAGATCACATCTCCGTTGGAAAGACCAGGCGTTGGATATCTTGACGATGCTAAACACTTTTTCTGACCAAAATTCTGAAAACCTCCAAAAGGGGGTTTTCGGTATCGCTGATTTCGAATTTGATATAAAAAATGAAAAATTAAAAATGGGGGATCCAATATGGCGTCCAAAAAGTTTGCGCACTTTTTTTGTCAAAACCGACCAACAGTTGTAAGCGCCAGCTACACGGAGAGAAAAAAATGGGCTTAAACCAAGCTCAAAGCGTTCGTAAATGAAATTAGAGCTCAATAGAGTTCAAAACCAACTCAAAACAAGCTATTCACGTACGTCTGCCAGAAATTGGGCTTGAAAATTTGTTGAAGTGAATCTTCTTTGGCGGCGAGTGAAATTTCAAGGTCTCTTATTCGTGACGCTTGGGTAACGTTTTCTATTTATATGAAAATGTCCACTTATATAAGTGGATAAATAAAAAGTATTGTAGTTTATTACAGAAAAACAAAATGTTATTAATATTGAACGTGTTTTGCTCCGTATCTTGTATATCACAAACACAAACGCAAACCATCTCTTTCAAGCATTTAATTTTCATCTTAAAAGTATGCACGAAAAATTTATTGCTTTAAGCTGGGAAGAAAAATATCTAGGCATATAATTCTACACGCGAAATTTTTGTGTGAAGAAAAAGTAACAGGCTGACAGATACATATTTTCGATGCAATATTTTTCTCTTTATCTTGAAAATATTGAATCACGGACATATATATCTTATTTTACCCATCAGAAAACATTAATATCAGTATAAGAAAAAAAAAAATTTAAGCATCAACCAATAACGATGTAAATATTGAATAAACAAATATTATTACATTTCGTATTGCATTTCTTTTCAGATACTTTCTCTCTCTATTTTACACTAAAATCTCTTTTATTCTTTTCTTTTAAAGAATTTTGACTTCTGCCATGTGTACGTTGCTACACGCGAGTTTTTGTTTTTGATAAACACTTCATTTTGTGCTTAATAAGTGTCATCTTGGGCTTGATCATAAAAGTGAATTTTTTGTTGTTGTTGTTTTTGCTAATCAAAAAATGAGCAACCGAACGTCATAATTCTCAGTTGGTTTTTGTTGCTATTACTTTAAAAGTGTACAAAAGTGCAGAACATAAATTCAAAAATTATATTTTCCACTTCGAATTGGATCAAGTATCCAATTTGGACAATAAAAATATAATTTTGAATTTTTTTTTCGTTTCCTTTGATATCTGAGCCGCATATATTTTGTCATCTTTTGCCTGGTATTACTAAAATTCATAAAATGTCACACACACCAAAATTTCTTAGATTAGACATATGATAGCATGTTAACTTGTTTTTCACAATCCATAAATGACATGCATTGGGCACAAATCAGCACATTTTTTTTTATAATCAATACCAAAAATGTCATAAATTGTTCCCAAGTGAGCATATTAGTTTTTTGACGAACAAAAATCGCATACATTATGCACAAATGAGCGTGTTCATTTTTTTGTGAATAACAATCGCATTAGAGCTTGATTTCGATAATATTATGACTAAGCTCAGAACCACTCTCAAAAAAAATTAATTTGGAATTGTTTTCAGCTCAAATTTCTCTCAGTGTAAGTAAAAAGCTTAAAGTAATGCTTCAAAAAGTAAAAAACGTAAAGCAATGCTTCAAAATGGAAATTGAATTGGTGATAATAAAAGCTTTTAATAAACTTGGCATAAAATTTGAATTTTAATAGTTAAGGTTTAAAATTTAATACGAAATAAGTAAACGGTAAAAATCTTAAAGTGATTTTTAAACCAATCGTTGGCCTAATTTTTTTTTTAATCCTCTATTAAAATTGTTATTTTATTGTTATTTTAATTATTCGAATTGATACTTTTAAAAATACTCGGATTGTTTTTTTAAGTCAAACTTGTACTTAAATTAAATAGATTGGGAATACAATTTGTGGGAATACAAGGCTTAAAATTTAATAAAATTTTATAAAATATAACGAAAATGTAATACAATTTTTTTTATCTAGGAAGCAACAGATTACTCCAAGGTTAGAACTCGTGAATCTAGTGTGATGGTTACAAAATATTCTGCACGTTGTGAAAATATTATACAATGCAATTTTAACATTGACTTATATATCGTCGCCGTTATGCCAGAAGGTGCTATATCCACTTTTGCTCATTTTGAGAAAATTGCAAGATACTATTGAAACGGCTAGCTAAAATTCAAATTATTTTGAAATGCAGTGATACTTCAAATTATATGTAGTTAATACTTGCCTAAAATTATACATACTTTGTCAGATGAAAACTTTACACCATGATTGCGTTACTGTAAAAATTGTATATAGCAATTTTTTAATTTTGGATGTAGACCCTTTTGGCATAGCGGCGACGATATACTTTAAGGTCATAATAAAAAAAAAATGACAAAAAAAACAACGGTCCAGCAAAGGATCGAACCAGGATCATTATACTATAAGGTCATAATAAAAAAAAAAAATAACAAAAAAAAAAAAACAAGGGTCCAGCAAAGGATCGAACCAGGGTCATTTTATTCATCTTAGTTTTAAACTAAGAGTTTAATGCTAAACTTAGTTTTAGTATTTGATGTGATTTAAATTTTAATACAATTTCGGTGTCGTCATATAAACAGTACAGGATTGACTAAAATGTAGTCCAAGATTTTTTAACCGTGCATATCCCAACTAGCACAAAGACTTCTATAAAGATTGCAACAAACTTTACAGCAACTCATTATGAAAACTATGTAGTTCCTGAAAGCATGTTTATAGACTTCTATAACGGCAAAAAGACGAACTTTTAATTATTTTATAGAAGCTTTTTGGACTTCAATTAAACTTCGCAAATAACTTCCGTAGGATAAGTGCGTGCTTGCTTATATAAGCTTTTTACAGCTTTTATGTATTTCCAATAAACTTCGGACAGTAACCTGTGTAAAACTGTTCCAAATAGAATGATGTAAGTTTTACAGAAGTGTCAAAATTAACAACAAAAAATTTGCAAGAAATATTGTAAAAGATACCTACTTTTTCTGTGTTTTGTATGATATTTCAAATTTTTTATATATTTTAACCATACTTAATTTGAATTTTAAAGTTAAATGTTTTAATTTAATTATATTTTATTAATAAAAAATTTCACGAAATTGTTCGAATGCACTCATGGGACTCGAACCCGTAACCTACCGCATGCTAGGTCGCAGTGTTATCTATCGACCTTTTTCTATTTTATATGCGAAGAGTTAAAACTGAATGACTTCATGCTTATGGAAACTGAGAGACTTTGCTGAGCATACGAAAGGCTCTATATAAAGCTCACTATAAGCTTCGAAATGCAACTGCCAAATTTTGAAATAAATAAATTATCTGCTTTTACTGAAATTAAAGCTTCTATATAAAACATGCGAGAGGTTTTAGTTTCAATAACATACCTTATCGAAACTTATTGGAAATAGTAATTCAATTTCAGTACAAACGAAATATAGTACAGCTTGGCACCACAGACTTAATCGAGGTTATAACCTTTCATTCAAGCTCTAACTGAAATAGAAGCCTCTTATAAGTTTCTATTTAGTATAAACAAGGCTGCCGCCTCACGTGAAAAATCAATTTCTTATAGGTTTTACGATTTTCAAAACAACCCTAACGTTTTCGCTCTTTTTTGCGTTGCCAATCAACAGTTTAACAAATAATTGAATATTTATCAATACAAAATTTTAAGTTTTTTAGTAGTTTCGAAGTTGGCATTTCATTGCTGTCAGTTTCAGAAATAATTAAATTCAATTTAAAAAAATAATTTTTTTATAATTCCGTTAATAATTTTGTAACGGTTGCCGAACATTGTATTGGTTGCAGAGACCAAAAGTTAGTTTGTTGTAGTCCCGATTCAATAATGTATAGATTGGCCATTTGCATTTTTATTTTCTCAATCGCATTACGCTTGTGGTCTAATCCAAACATTGTGTATTTTTACAAAAAATTTTTTTTCTTTAAATTTTTTTAATTTTTTTGAGAGATTTTATTTGGCTGAGAGATTCCAACTTCGTTTCACATAATTTTGAAAGCTTTAAAGAGCTACTCAAACAAAACTGACGTATATTTTGATAATGCTTCTTTTAAAGATTTATAGAAATCTTTTGCAGACTAAGAGGCAGCAATTTCGGTCGTTCTATTAACGGAAGCTCTTTCGAAATTAAAACTTCCTATGCTTCCGTAAACAAACATTTTTAAGCTTATTGGAAACTTTGAAATAAGCCTTTATAAAACTGCTGATATTAACTTCTGAAACACTTCATAACAGCTATTTTATCAGCTTTATTTTCGTTAACAAGTCAGCTTCTAGTTGCAAGCTTTATAGAAGCGCAAACCAAGCTGCAGCTGTCGAATATTCAACTTTCCTACACTCAGAAAAAAGTGTTTCGGAATATGATAAAAAAGGCATCATATTTAGAGAAAAATGGTATAGACTTTGCTCCAGAGAATGCTATTCTCTAATTGCGATACTTAAAATTCTCTAAAAATGATAAAAAGGTTCCATGAAATAGAAAAATATATCGTTTTTAGAGAAAAACACTTTTTTTTTTGAGAAAATATTTGTTTTTATTGAAGAAAATACTTCTCATAGTGAATTTTTTATCAAAATATAAGAAAAGTTTTTCATTTTCAATAAAATTTCTCTATAAATGAGAAATTTTTTGTGCGAGAAAAATACTTATCATTATTAGAGACATTGAAATATTTCCATTTCCTAGAAGTAAAGAAATATTTCTTCGAAAATGTGAAAATATATTCTAATTGAAGAAAATTTTATTTGAAAAAGAGAAAATTGCTATTATCAAAAATAGAGACATTTTTTACCGGATCAAGGTATGTGTTTTTTCTCAGTGTAGCCTTATCGAAGTTCATGTGTTAGTTGGGTATAAGGCTTCTTGAGAATATAAACATTAGTCGTTCGGAGTCAGCATGCAACATTCAATTGCAGTTCTCGATGAAGATCAATTATATAGAACTCAATCAAAGTTCTTTCAGGAGGCCAATTTATTTTTTTCTTTATGGATGAACATTTTTTGCAAGTTCTATTCTTAGGAAGCTTCTAATTTTTCTCACACTTTATATACAAATTTTATGAGGCGCTCAGAAGCAAAGTGGTCCAACCCATAAACGACTTCTGCGGTATTATGCTACCAGATTATACTGAGATTATTTTTTGGGATAAACAGTACTCCCTTAAGATTTTGATATTATTGAAGCTATTACAGTAAATTTTTAAAAAATTTGAATTCTTGAAATGAAAAGTGTTCCAAGCAAAAAAAATTCCAATTTCATTCACAAGAGAATTTGCTTTACGTAGATATGAAGCAATTTTAACATATTTTAAAAAAGTCATTAATTTTTATACCCCCACGCGTACTGCGTAAGGGGTTTATTAATTTTTTCACGACGTGTGTAACGCCTATAAGGAGGCGTGGTAGGTATAGACAAGTATATATATTCTTGCTCAGCATTACCACCTGAGTTGATTTAGCCATGTCAGTCTGTCTGTCTGTCCGTCTGTATGTCCGTCTGTCTGTCCGTCTGTCTGTCTGTTCGTCTGTCTGTCCGTCTGTCTGTCCGTCTGTCTGTCCGTCTGTCTGTCCGTCTGTCTGTCCGTCTGTCTGTTCGTCTGTCTGTCCGTCTGTCTGTCCGTCTGTCTGTCCGTCTGTCTATCCGTCTGTCTGTCCATCTGTCTGTCCGTCTGTCTGTCCGTCTGTCTGTCCGTCTGTCTGTGGACACGATAACAGCCGTAATTTTGAAGCTATCAAAATTGAAGCTATCAAATTTTGAAGCTGAAATTCGATATTTAAGCTTTTTTTTTAAAAACCAAGATCAAGTTCAAGAATGGGCTAAATCGAATGAAAGCCACGCCTACCTCCCAATAATGAAAACTCCATAAAGTAGCGAATATTTAAGCTATAAAACTAAAATTCGGTATTTGTATAGTCTATGACAAAACTCAGGTGTGTTAGAAAAATGGGCGTCATCCATCCACTAACACGCCCACCTACCATACAACCCCAATATTGACACCTATATATAGAGGCTTGTGTCGAAGCTACAAAAGTAAAATTAGATACTTATATTTTTTATAATTAAATTAAGTGCAGAAAAATGGGCGCCATCCATTGATGAACACGCCCACCTTCCATACAACCCGTAATATTCAAAACTCTAAAAATAGGCTAATATTTAAGCTACAGACCTGAAATTGGGTATTTGTGTATATTTTATCAAAATTGAGGCATGTAAGAAAAATTGGCATCAACCATTCAAGAACACGCCCACCTCCCATACAGCCCCTAATTAAAAATTTTATAAAAAGGCTTGTCTTTACTTTGCAGGAAAACAATTTGATATGAATTATACTTTGATTAGATTTAGATGAATTAGACGTCATCAAAATAGTAAAATTTTTTAAAACTCATATGAAAAGAGCTGCAATTTAAGATTTTGTACCATTGGGAATTGCCCGTGGGGGTATTTTAACTTCGGCTAAGTCGAAGTGGTGACCGTGGCATGCAGGTTAAGTGTGTGGCTTAGCATGCTCGAGAGCCCGGGTTCGATCCCTAGCCGTGGCGAAAAGTTTTTTCAGTAAAAAAATTTTTCTGATCGGTCACCACCTCTCTGCAGACAATGGCAAACCTCAGAGAGTAAATAATGCCATGTAAAGCTTCTTGAGAACATGAACTTCAGCCGTTCGGAGTCGGCATAAAACATGTAGGTCCAGTTCTCGGTCAATTGTGTGCAAACATTTAATAACACACACAACACAATCGATCCTAAGAAGCTCGGTCAAAGTCCTTTCAAGGGCTGAAATGGCCAATTTGTTTTTTTTTTTAAGTCGAAGATATACCTTACTTGTTTAAAATCAATTTTTCTTCATTATTTCAGTATGTGCTTTGGACCACTTTGATTCTGAGCTCCTCATATATATAGCTTTATTTTTTTGATCATCCTCATTAGACCGGATCGAAATTTAGATTTCGCCAGTTGGGGTCTAAAAAGTTAGAGGAACTCATCAAAATGATTTCTGCATACTTTTTTTTCAAATTGGAAAAAACCGCCGAAGCAATTTTGATTCTCCTGAAGGTCCTTTTTTGTTAAAAAACATGTGTTTTGCTTGTAACTTTTCATTTTTTTATGTCAAAATGGTAGTATTAGTAAGAAATTTATTATTTAAGAAGATATGGTATGCGTTCTGTGTAAAATAAAAAGTTACAAGCAAAAAACATGTTTTTTTTTTACCAAAAAAGACCTTCAGGAGAATCAAAATTGCTTCGGCAGTTTTTCTCCAATTTGAAAAAAAAAGTATGCAGAAATCATTTTAATGAGTTCCTCTAACTTTTGAGACTCCGACCGGTTGACATTTTTTTTATACATACATATAAGAATGATCCGGTCTAATCCTTATGGGATATCAACGTTAATCTGATAAATATGAACTAATAATTTTAATTTATGAAAATTAAATTTAACTGATTGAAGAATACAAGAATTACTTATGTCTATGATGTGAGCTTTTTTCCTAGCAATTTTTTTCAAGAATTTTCTAAAGAATTTTGCTGCTGTCGTAAAATGTTTTGCTTAAACTCAAGAACACTCAAGCAACTATTTTATGCTGCTTTGATGATAATAATGATTTTATGATTATTATTTGTGAAATAATGCTCATCAAGGACACTTCAAATATTTGCCTAAATATTTAGTTATTTATATAAAAAAAAAAAAAAAATAAAAAAAAACAATTGTTATTCACGCACACATTTATAGCTAACATTATAAGCATGTCTTTAGTTTTTTTTTCTTATATATGCTATACATAAAAAAAAGCATATATATATATATATATGCACACATATATACGCGTGTGTATGTTTCATAAACCAACGTAAATAGCAGAACAAAACAATAATAAAAAGAGCCACTTTGATATGCTTTATTGTTTTTATTTAATTTTTTTTTCTCAGCTTTTCTCTATTGAATAAATTGCTTTTGTTTTGCATACTTTGAGGCTTAAATTTATTTTTTTTATTATTTTATGTAAAGATATGTATTTCTCTACAAAGCTAGCTATGTGGTTGCTGCTGTTGCTCTGCTGCTGCTGTTGTTGACTTAGGCGCGCCAATGTATGAAGAAAAAAAAAAAAAAAAAAAAAATCTATTAAATAAATATGAGTTTGTACAAATACGCATTTAAAGTTACCTAGTTTTATATGTATGTATTGATATTTGTAATTGTAGTATTGCTGTATTTGTATTGTTTTCTTTAATTTAATTGAAAAATTTGTTGATTTGTTTCGAAGCTAAGCAAGCTTTTAACAGGCAGCTTTTTGGAGAGGATTAATCGTTGTTATACTGTTTATCAGCTTAGCTTTAAATATGCTTAACTTAGCAACTTGTTATAAATTAATGCTTGTTGTTGCAGCACAAAACTACAGTTACGCCAATTAAATTTAAAAAATAACTCAAACCGACAAAGTGTACAACTCTAAAAGTTTTCACTCTATTCAATCTACAGTAGAACACCAAAATGAAATATATAGTAGAACATATACCTTACAAAATAATCTCAAAAACAGCAACAACAACAACAACAACTCAAACTAAGACTTAAACTTATTTGCTAGCAATTAAACTGTGTTGAAGTTATGATTTACTGCTTAGTCTGAAAACTACAGCAAAATGAAGTGAAATTCTGTCTCAGACTAGAAATAAAATACAACTTCAATTACCTTAAAATGCACTTACACTCTGCTGCTGAATGCCACTTAATTGCAAAGCAGGCCGGGCCAAGACACATAAGCCGGTTGGCAAAATTAAAAAGGTTTTGACTAAAGTTTCGAAAAAGGATTTTTGCATAAAATCAACTCAACAGTTGCCTAGCGGTAATGAAATGTGGCACAAACAACAAATTAAAGTCAGCAAAGTCGGACATATTTAAAATGAAGGAAACGGAAGTGTTGGCTGGCCGTTGTTGTTGTTGTTGTTGTTTTGTGTGGTATGGTGTGATGTTTGAAGCGTATGAATTTTGTGCTTTTATGTCAAAGTCAAGGCATACAAGTGGCTAACATACAAAAAGCTAGAGAGAGAGAGAGAGTAGCTTTAACAAGCAGAAAATAAAATAACAACAAACGACAAGTACAACAGCAGCAAAAACAACAACAGCAACAACAAAGCTGACACATGCCCATTTACTTAGCTGTCGGAAGTGAGTTGGCAGAATGTTGCATGCATGCAAACACTTTACAAAAAAATATCTACTCCCTGCTGAAATTTGAAATCTTTACAGCAGCTCTTGTTGTTTGCAACCCCGCCCTTTCCCCTCCTTCCACAACATCTCTTTCTCTTTGCCTTGATTTTTGCTTTATTTCTTCTACATGCTGCTGCAATTTTCTGTGAATTTTTCGCTTTTCATCTCGTTTATGTTTTTTTTTTTTTTTGTTTTTTTTTGGTATATGTCGGCTCCAGTACTATTATTTTGCCTTCTGTTGCTTCCTGATTTAAAACTAAGTTGTTTCAAATAAAGGATTTATATGCTATGCTTGCTTGCTCTTCTGACTGTAAATGTGAAAGATTAGAATATAAGTGCTGTGAAATAAGGATTTGCATGCCAACACGTTTTTGGTCATGTGGTAGGTAGGTGGTAGGAGTGATTGTGAAAAAATACTTTGAAGAATGATTACCTGGAAAGAAAAACAAAAAAACAAAAAGATTCCAGTAAAAATAACAAAACAATGTTATTAATATTTGAATACCCTCGGGATTGTATCCTGATTTAATACTAAACAACATATTTTGAGTAACTCCATTTTTAAAAACAGTTATGAGAAATTATACATCAAATATATAACAAGCTTTTAACAATTAAAAAACTAGTACCAGGGCAACCGAGCTTCGCTGAGAATTTCACCGCTTATTTAAATGTTCCTCGGTTTAGAATGTATCGAAAATGCCAACGTTATCTTAGAAACAACATATAAGATAATATTTTTCAATAAACTTGAAACGAATTTTTTTTTTTTTTTTTTGTGATCATTTCGTTTTTCAACTTAGCGAAATTGGTTTTGGTACTTTTATCCCTAAACAAATACGAAATAATTTCCACAATTTACTTACCACGCTACACAAAATTAAAAAAAACAAGTAAAGAAAGTCTAAAGTCGGTCTAGGCCGACTATGAAATACCCTAAACCCACTTTTCAAAAACAAAAAAAATTTTATTGTAAATGGGCGTGTCCGTGGGCTAATGAAGCCTATATTTTATATGCATTTAAATTTTGATGAAAAATGTACACATACCAAGTTTTATTCCTGTAGCTCACAGTTAATGCCTTTATTGTGCTTTCGCTATGGGAGGTGGGCGAGTTTTTGGACGGATTACTCCCAATTTTTGAACACACCTTAGTTTTGGTACAAAATACATAGTACATACCAAATTTAATTTCTCTATGACAAACATAACCTTATTTATTGAGTTTTAAACTTTTTGGGTTGTATGGGAGGTCGGCGTGTCCGTAGGCGGATGACGTCCATTTTTCAAAACCATCTTTGTCTTGTCATAAAAAACATACGTGCCAAATTTTAGCTCTGTAGGTTAAACAGAGGCTTATTTATTGCGTTTTCAATTTTTGGGTTGTATGGGAGGTGGGCGTGTCAGTGAGCGGATGACGTCCATTTTTCGAAGACATCTTTGTGTTGCTATAAAACACATACATATCAAATTTTATTGTTGTATGTTAACTATGAGCTGAGTTATGCAGTTTTCAATTTTCGCTTTGTATGGGAGGTAGGCGTGTCCGTGGGCGGATGATGTCCATTTTTCAAAAACATCTTTGGTTTGTTTTAAAAACATATGTGCCAAATTTAAGGATTTTAAGTTAAACACAGGCTTATTTATTGCGTTTTGAATTTTTGGGTTGTATGGGAGGTGGGCGTGTCCGTGAGCGGATGACGTCCATTTTTCGAAGACATTTTTGTGTTGGTATAAAACACATACATATCAAATTTTATTGTTGTATGTTAACTATGAGCTGAGTTATGCAGTTTTCAATTTTTGCGTTGTATGGGAGGTAGGCGTGTCCGTGGGCGGATTCCAAAAATATTCAATAGTGCAGATCCTTGCATGTGATCATGTGTACCAAGTTTCATTCAATTATCTTCACTCTTTCTTCTTATCCTGCGCATACGGACAACACACAGACGGACGGACGGACGGACGGACGGACGGACGGACGGACGGACGGACGGACGGACATGGATAGCTCGACTCACGTGGTGTCGCTGATCAAGAATATATATACTTTTCTATACCGGACTCGCTTCGTTCTATGCGTTACAAACGTTTGCACAAAGTTAATATACCCTGACCTTTCAGGTTTAGGGTATAAAAATGTTTGATTCCGTTGTGCATCTCGGGCTCAAACGAATTCATAGTGCATTGAATGCGAAGGCCAAAGCCATGTGTATAGAAAGAAGAGTGAGAGAGAGAGAGAGAGAATGATTTTTTCAGCGAGAGAAGATATTACTTTAGCGAAAAATTGCAACCGTACAAGCATTTTTCTTTATTTCGGCAAAAATTAAAGTTATTGCCAATGAACAAATTTCGCCTTCAGCGATCATGGCGGCGTGGGTTCGAATCCCACGAATTTTTGCAGCATTTTTTTATTATTTTGTTTGATTTTTTATAAATTTTAATTTTTCTTTATATTTTTCAAATTATTTTATACTTGTTTTCTATTTATTTGGAACATATACATTTCTTTTGCCAATTAACAAATTTTTCCAGCAAAAATAATGGCGTCCTGGGTTCGAATCCCATGGTCGGCACTTGTTTTTTTTCATTTTTTTATTATTTGTATCAATTTTTATCCGTGTTGATTTGTTTAATATTATGTTAAAAAAAAATAAATATATATTATTTTAAGTTCCAAACTTATATATTCTTGATTAGAGTCACCTCGCGAGTCGATTTGGCCATGTCCGTCTGCCCCTACGTCCGTCTGTCCGTCCGTCCGTCGGTGTGTTGTCCGTAAACACGCGATAAGAAGAAGCAGTTGAGATAATTGCATGAAACTTGATACACATGTGCACATAAGCCCAAGGATCTGCACTATTGAATATTTTCGGAATCCACTCAAGGACACGCCTACCTACCATACAACAAAAAAATTGAAATCACTGTATAGGAAGTGGTTTTGTTAAAGCTACAGAAATGAAATCTTGTGTGTATGTATTTTGTACAAAATCTAAGGCATGTACAAAAAATGGCCGTGATCCATTTACTAACACGCCCACCTCCCATACAACCCACTATATTGAAAATATCATAAAAAAGTTTATACATGGCTTATAGGTATTAAACTTGGCATGTAAAGATCTTATTTCAAACCTAAGGTGAGCTCACAAAATGGGGGTCATCCGCCTATGAAGACGCCCACCTCCCATACAACCCACAATATGGAAACACTAATAAAAGGTTCATATTTAACCTAGAGAAATAAAAGTTGCTGTGGGTGCATTTCATACCAAAACTCAGATGTACACGAAAAATGGGCGCCATCTGCTCACTGAAACGCCCATCTCCCATACAACCCACTATGATAAAAACTTTATAAAGAGGTTTATGTATGAGCTACAAAGATAAATCTTGATATGTTTGATTATTGTATAAATTTTAAGGTGTGTTTACAAAATGGACGTCATCCGCCCATGAACACGCCCACCTCCAATACATTCCACAATATTAAAAATACTATTAAAAGGTTCATAAATGACCTAGAGATGAGACTTCGTATGGGAGCATTTTATATCAAAACTGAGGTGTGCGCAAAAAATGGGTGTCATCTGCCCACCAACACGCCCACCTACTATATAAACCAGATTGGTTAATCCTCTATTAATTCTATAGGCATAAAGAATACATGAATGTGATAGAAAGTTTTGTCTATTTGTTTTAGTATTTTAATATATATTTGAATATTTACGGAGCTTTAGGGTATTCCATAGTCGGGCTAGACTGACTGTAGACTTTTTTACTTGTTTTTTTTTATAATTTTGTCAAGTGGACAAACTGGGCTCAATCTCGACTTAAACGGTGTCTTACGCAATGCTACTGAAAGCTAAGTTACAAACCAGTCTCGACAAGGAATAACCGCTTAAGTCGAGTTAGAACAAAGTGAGGTTATTGCTTTCATTGCGTTTTTTCGCAACGAAATTCATTCCAGTTCGCATACATTTGTATGGTTGTACCTTGAAAATTAAATGCTTGAGGCCATCAAATCTAAACAGCAAAAGTAAAGGTACGCTGATATTAGCCAGCGATTTTTATCTTAAAAATGCTCTTCTGAAATTTTGAACATGAGTTAAGCTGTTATTCTTTGTCATAGAAACATTTTTTTTGTTATTTGCAACAATGCGAATGTAAATTTAATAATTATTATTTTATTTAAATAAAATAATTAAGTATTTCCTTTTAAATGATTTGCCTGATTGGTGAAATTTATTTATTTAACGCAGTTAGAATAAATTAAAAATTTTCATCATCATCATCATTCATCGTGGGCAGGGGTTGAAATAATATTTATTTGAATTGTAATTATTTGTTCAAAAATATTTTGTTTTTGAACAGAACAAAAAAAAATATCATACAAAAATTTTGTTCTTATTATGAACAAAAAATTTTGGTTAACAATTTTTTTGCTCCTTGAACAATATCGATTTTTTGAACAATTTAAATTTTGTTCAATTTTTTTTTGTTCTTTTGAAAGATTTTGATGTTTATTTTATTAGGTTTCAAAGAAATTTAGTCGATATTAGTTTTTGTATATTGGATATACAATAGGCTGGGTTGATTGGTAAACCGATGTTGCTTGATCCAATTTGGGTTCGACATGAATACTTCACACCATCAATTTAGTGAATGTTTTCTTTAGGAATTTTGTTCAAATAATGTTTTTGTAAGCAAAACAAAATATGCCTGAAATGAAATCCTTGAACCCGATTCAGCATAAAAATGGTCTTACATGTATACTGTTTCAAAAAAAAATTTAACATAACAAATTCCTATGCAAAAAAAATCGCGTGTAGCAACGTACACGTGGCAGAAGTGAAACTTCTTTAACAGTAAGAAATAAGAGAGATTTTAGTGTGAAATAGAGAGAGAAAGTATCTGAAAAGAAATTCAATCAATACGAAATGGAATAATAATTTGTTGATTCAATATTTGCATCCAGGGACCGTATCGGCTATGGTTTTTGTCGAAAGTGTCACATATTAACTTTTATCTCTTAATTTTTATTTTTTTCGGCAAAAATAACAGCTTTTTGTGCCTTATAGTTTTTTTGGGCAAAAATAACAGTTATTTTTGCCGTTTATTTTTCGGTTAAAAATCTCAGGTAGTTTATATTTGTTCAAGTCATTTTACCGATAAAAAAATTTTGATATTATTATTTTAATCTCATCGGTGAGACATTTTACACATGGTGTCAACAGTTCAATCTGTCAAGCGGCCTTTAAGAAAACACAAATTGCTTGATATTTTTGACCGAAAAAATTAAAGTCACAAAATAACTGCTATTTTTGACCGATAAAATTTAAGTCAAAAGTAACCTTTATTTTTCCTCGAAATATACTAGGCAAGAAATTAACTTTTAAAGAATCAGTTTAAAATTTAAAAGCGGCTTAATATTCGTGAGGCTGAGGACATTTCTAACATAATGGTATTTTTGAAAAAGTCTTTCGACAATTTTTTCCATTTGAAAATTGTAAAATAACAGTTATTTTCGGTACTTGTTTTAGTTCAGTTGGTGTTTTAGTTGCTTTCGAATGTCTTCTCATCATTGTTACTTTTTGAATGCTGGATTGCATTTGCATAGTACTCGTTAAAGGAGCCTCCGAAAGCAAAGGCAAATCTTGTTCATTATTACCTCCTGCTTCCTGATCATAATAATTGCTATGTTGAGTGAGGGCCTCGTAAAGCAGCGAACGTTGATTGTTGAGTGTATCAACTTGATTGGCTTTAAAATTTTGTTGAGATGATGGCTGAGTTCCAAAATACATTTTTACAAAGCATCAGTGTGTTTTTTGGGGATTGGTGCTTTGTAGATTCACCAAAATACACTGATGTTTCGTAAAAATGCATTTTGAAACTCAGCCGTTGTTGCAATCACCTTACCTTCATCATTAGTTGCAGACCCAGCTGCGGCTGTATTCTTAAGTGCTCTAATTCGCTCTCTATATTCACGAACGCGTTCTGCTCCTGTTTTAGCTATTTTTCTATTTTTTTTTCTGTGCATACTTGTAGGATAAAAATTAATGTTACGGTTTTGTTAATATTGTAATGTTAATGTTAATGTAATGTTAATGTTAATAATGTTATTTTTAGTATGTTACACGTTCAGTTTTAATTACATTTTATTTAATCATAACATGTGCTTACATGGCGTAATGATATAGATTCCGACTCTTAAGCAACGATGTTCGTGGTTCAATTCTCGGCAGCGGCAATAATTTTTTTTAAATTTTCATATGAATTGAAAACGTTAGCCTAGCGTCACGAATAAGAGACCTTGAAATTTCACTCGCCGCCAAAGAAGTTTCACTTCAAAAATTCACAACATTCAAGTTACAATCTTATCGTTGGTGCGTTTATATTTTTGACCATCATGGTGCTCCGAAATATTTTATTTTTGTTAAATCCCCCTATTTGGCACAAAATAGGCAAAAAATTATAGAGATTTTCATATCCTCATGAATGCCCAGTATTTCTGTACTTTTTAGTGTTGAATAAGAATATGTACACGTACAATTTTTATTACTGTAGTTTAAATTCAACTATCTTTATAGTGATTTAAATTTAATGGTTGTATGCAGGTAGATGTGTCAGTGGGCGGGTTCCAAAAAATTTCAATAGTGCAGATCCTTGAGTCTACTTAAACATGTGCACCAAGCTTAAAACTCACTCATATTTCTAAATTTGCAGCAATCATTTTATCAATTCCTGCTAGCTTTTCAGCGTTCAAATTTATTTGAATTGACTATCGGTCAAAATTATCGTAGAAAAATCTCGAAAATATATTATTAGAAATGATTAACACTAAAAATCTTAAATACATTCTATAAAATCAAATATGCAAGAAAAAGTCTTTTAATTTAACTGTAATACAATTTAAGAAATTTTTTTTTATGTAAAAAAGTTACTTCTTCGTACTTATATACCACAACCTTTTCTACCAATATGTATTTTATATATTCTTACACGAATGAGAACCAAGTTTATTGCTTGCCAAGTTTGCTATCGTTTCCAGTTTGCGAACTTGAGCTTGAACTCTGATTTTAAGTCATAAAAAAATTTTGATTTTTTTTAGCCTGTGAGCAATATGTTTTGTTCAAACATTTTTTTGTTCTTAAACTGATTTTTATTTTTGTACAATATTTTTTTGTGTTCATTGAACAATATTTATTTTGAGAACTGAATTTTTTTGTTCATATTTTTTTGGTTAAATTTTGAACTTTTTATTTTGTTTCATTTTTGGATTCAATCCCTGATCGTGTGTAAAAAAACAACCTTTTTAAATTATTTTTCTACATAATTTATACAAATATATTTTATAGATGATGATAAATACAAATTTTCATCATCATCATCATCATCGTGTTTCAAAAAATACCTTTATTAAATTATTTTTCTTAGAACTAATGTAACAAAACACAATATTTATGAAACAAAATCAATAAACTTGTTGATTTTATTCTTTTGTGTATTTATTTGTGTTGACCACATAAGAGAGGTAAGTTTCCCGGTAACAATAATAAAATTTCATTAAAATTCCATAAAAACACTTTTCTCATATTTGGCACATACAATAGAGTAAATAAGAGTCTACACTGTACACCATAATAAAAAAAAAAAAAAAAATTAAAAGGTTCTTAAATTCCACATAATAGCTCTTAAGTTATTTTCGTCTTTACACTATTGTGGGCGAAAATAGGCGTAAAGACTTGCTTTTGCTACAAATACCAAAATTTATTTGACTTATTTTGGACAAACACACCTGTTTCGAATGTTCTGCGATAACTTTGCTTTAGAATCTAAAGTTTAGATGGTTGGGGTGTTGAAAAATTAGCAGCAAGGCGCTGATGGAGCTAAGAAAAAAAAAACAAATAAATTTGATACACCCACAAGAGAACAGAGCTTGAACAATTGTTGAAAGTTTTCAGAGTGAATCACTTATTTGGTAGTCTTATGACTAAAAACGGAAATTATTTTAGACTCACATACATTTCTACGTTCTGCTAACTTGCTCATGATTCTCTAGCTGCCTGACCAAATTGTTCTCACGTACAGCTGCTTCGCTTCACATCAGGCGTGCTGTCTTCACAAAATGTCTGTTCATATGTCCTTATGTATGTCTGATGTTCAAGCCAAGTGCCCAAAGGGAACCCCCGTCAAAACAATGCCAACCAAAAATTCCCAAAAGTCCAGCTAAAGTTGTTTTTGTACAAAAAATAATAAATTTCTGCTATATTCTACGCATGCATGCAGCGGCAGGAAAGACAAAAGCGGTCAGTTGAAACAACTCACAGTTCTTTTGATGTGCTGGGTGTAGGTCAAAGCAAAAGGACATGCTTTATGTTTACATGTCATCCGAAGTGCTGCTGTGAAATACAACATATGTGACCAATTTGTGCACAAATTGTTGGCATTAAAATAAATAAAGCAACAAATTCCATTTTTTTTTTGTTTTTTTCTCTTCTATTTTGTGCTTATCTGTTTTTTTTGTGTTTTTTATTGTTTTATTTTGTTTTTGTTATAGTGATGATTTGGTAGGAATTTTGATGATTCTTCATTCCTTGATAAATGCACTTGTCTAAGCTTGACGGAAATTTTTTCAGGCATATTTTAAGCATAACCTTAGGACATTTTTGCGTCTCAAGGTAGCAGAATTAATGAAAATAAGCTCAATAAATATTTTCTCTCTGATAAATTGTGGCATGTGGCTGGTCAGATAGAGGTTCAATTTTGGAGATTTTTTTGTGGGTAGCAAGCCACAAGTATTTTATTTGAATGCTATTAATTTTCACAAAAATTTATAAATGATTTGCCAAGTCTTTGGGTGTGGAAAAGATGGCTTTTAATTTTTTGTTGCATTTCTTGCGGCAATAAGATTGAACAACAAAATGCGTTATCTATTTTTTTATTGATTGCGAGGTATCATAAAACGTAAAAAGATACAATTTTTGTAATATTAATAAAAAAACAAAAAATAAAAAAATAATAACAGTAATAAAAAAAAACATAGAATTTAATTATAAATTGAATTATTTTAGGACCTTATTGGTAATAAGAACAATAAAGAGAAGAGAATTATTTTGTACACAATGCAAAAATAATGGTTTATAATATATTATATACATATATCAAACGTGAACATTAAACTATATCGTATGTTTTTTTGGCATTAAGTAAAATGCAAAATATATGAAACTTATATTATTGGAAAGAACAGATATACAGATGTAGCACATATGTGCAGAATGTATACTGAAAAAATATGTTTTAAAATTGACGAAAGTTATTATTAATTTGACAAATTTTGTCTTAAAAATAGCTTGCAATAAATTTCGTCAAAGTAAGAGCAATTGTGTTTAAAATTTTTGAAAAATATATGAAAAAAAAAAGGTAAATTAACAAATTAGCAACATATCTTTTTGAACACATTGTATCAAATGTAAAGCTCATATTTTTTTTCCAGTGTTTATATAAATATCTGATGGTTTCAACCTTCTTAGAGAGAAATACATTTTTGAGAAAAAACCCTCGTTGATCAATATGAAATTTGGCTGGAAGAGAGCTTTTGAGTGGATCGAATTTGAGTTTTTTTCAAAAGTCATAATTTTATAAAAAAAATGTAGTTTCATGCATTCATCAATTGTCAAATTTGTAAAAAATGTGTGTTTGAATTAAAAAATTCAACTTACCATGTCAATACCTTGGTCGAATTTTAACCGTTTTTTTAAATTTTTTCTAATTATTTCAAAAATTTTGTAAAATTTCTTATGAAATTTGGTAGAGAGCTCTTGAGTGGATCGATTTTGAGTCAAAAGTCAAAATTTCCTCAAAAAATATAGTTTTATGCATTCATTAATTGTCAAATTTGTAAAAAAATATGTTTTGAATTAAAAAATTCAACTTACCATGTCAATTCCTTGGTCGAATTTTAAGGGTTTTTTTAAAATTTTTTTCTAATTTTTTCTAAAACTTTTGTCAAATTTTCTTTCAAATGTGATAACAATCACTGTAAAGCTCTAACCACAAGTATTTTTAATGAATTTTCTTAATATTGTCGCAATATTGTTGTAGTACTGTAACCACTAGTAATTTTAATGAATTGTCTTAATATTGTCGTTAGTTATTTAGCGTACAATTCAAACAAATGTCATGAAAGGAAGAAAACTGTCTCAAATTCAATCTTTGAATAAGTTTTATTTATTTCTTTTTTGTATTTAAGTTTGTTTAATTTTTTACCTGAAAAAAATTACTAAAACTTTTACCGTTACTTTTATGCTTCTATTTAAATTATTGCTTTTCAAAAGATATAAGAAAATTTAATCTTTTCTCAAAATATGGCTTAAAAATGATTTTTGTTGTAAAAAAAGAAAAATTCAAATTTGCATTTTTGATTTTTTTTTTTAAAGTCGATCTTTATTGCATTTCAGGTGAAATTATTTCGTTTTGACAATAAATTAAAAAACTTTCCTTGACATCTTAAAATGACGTTGACTACTCCCTAAAACTTTTTTGGCAAAATTAAAATTTTTTTGATATGTTTTTTTTATTTTTTTTTTTTAAATTATTAAAATTCAAACATAATATCTTTGAAGGAAAAAGGTCTATATCTCAAATAAGTTCAAAGTTATAGCCTTGTTCTAGTCATAATTATAAATACGCAAACAAAAAATTTGTCGAATTTTCACCACTGGCAATACTAGATAAATAATTGAGCCAGTTACATTTATATTACTGATGAATTAAAAAAACAAAATTTTTAAAAAAAACCATTATTAAGCATCTGTAGCTTCCAATCAAATAAGGATCTATGACATTTGTCCACACTGTAGCTCAAACAGTTGTGTGTCTTTTCTATATTTGTTTGAAAAGGATTCAATTAAGATTGCTTATTTGGCTTAAATATAAAATTTATAAAACTTTCATGTAACGGACGTTACATTAAAATGTCACATATATATCAATTCATATCTTTGATCTCATAAAAATTTTCAAAAGATTCTTTTCAGCTACTTTCTAAAGGGTAACTTCTAAAAACTAATTGATAACAGCCTCATAGCAACGGATGTGACATATACTGATTGGTTTTCTCAAATTTGTCAAGTTTTATTTAACGAATTGTGTTGAGTGTCAAAGATCTGTAAACAGATCCTCATTAAAATTTTGCGAAATATTTTGTGTAAGCAATAGATGTGACATATCAAAGCATTTTATACGAGCTCTCAATATTTTTGGGTTTTATTTATGTATTACTTCAAGTTTCGATTAATTTTTTTTTTTTATCCTGAACCAATTTTTTTTATCCAATGGATGTCCCCTATAAGTGCAAAAGGATTGTTTTGGTTCAGAAGATAAGCAATACTTTATATATAGGAGTGGAAAAGTGGAGCTGTCGTTATTATATTAAAAATCGTCAAATGGTACATTTTTTTGTTCCTCTTTAACGTTACACTCGAACGTATATATCTGCAAATATATCGAAAATATTCCATGAAACCAACATATGTTTGAAAGTAAGCCTCAAAATGTGCATGTCATGTGAACAAACTTTTCTTTAAACTTTTTTTATTTTAAAGATTTAACCAGATTTGTTTGTCTTTAACGTTACATAGTTTGGAAGTGAGTTTCAAGTTAGGTCTGCATTTTAGTTCGGTCGCAGTGAAAAAACCTACATAATAGAACTGTATCAAAGAAGAGGGATTAAAAAACTATTACAAATTAAATATTGAAAACGAAATGTTGTCGTGTCCAAAATTTGTGGTCTTTCACGTAACATATTCATAAATTTGTGTTCAGATTTTAATATTCTTTCGTGCGCGACACAGGTGAAATGAACATATGCAGTGAAGCGGGCCAAAAAGAGACTGCTTTGATGAACAAAATCAATAAAGAGACAGGCCCGTAGTCAAGCAGGGGATTTTAGGGTTCAACCCCCCCCCCCCATTTGCAGCATAGAGTAGACAAAATATCAATTCAACTCAAGCCGATAAAAACAAATGTTGATATTTTTTTCATAAAAAAATGTATGTACAGAAAATATGCTTAGAGAAAAATTTAAAATTTTTTATTTCTAAAAAAAACTTAAAAAAAATTTTAATTGCTAATAAAGTTGCTAATTAGAAAGGTTCTGCTTGAACTATGGTTATAAAACAATTGCAAAAAGTCTCGAAAATTGCAAATTCATATCATTATGAGTCAATTTTATCCTAAGAAAACTGTATCAAATACGAATGTCATCGGTTAAGTAGTTTCGAACATATTTCAGATATATTTTAAAATATTGATGAAGAAAATAAATTTAAAATAAATAGAAAAAAATTATCGTAACTGAAATTTCCTTACAAAAGTTACAATGGTTAAGAAATAAAGCCAGATTTCAAAAATACAAAAAGGATACTCAGTATGATAGGTGAAAAATTCAAAATATGATTATTCAAAATATGATTATTAAAAATTAAGCCAGATTTCAAAAATACAAAAAGGATACTCAGTATGATAGGCGAAAAATTCAAAATATGATTATTATTAAAAATTTCATGGTCAAGAACAAATTTCTAGCTAAATATATATTTTGTATTTTAAACATTGTAACAACTGAAGTCGTTACAAATAAATATTAAAATGAAAATAATAATTTTAAAAGCCGACGGCAACATTTAATTTAAATTAAAAAAAAAAATAAATACTAATGAATAAATAAAAAAGAACAAGAAGAATTAATTAATGAAGTAGAGTAGAATATAAAAAAAAACAAAAAAAAAAAAATAATAATGCGGATGGAGGATCCAATGTGGTCCCTCCACTAAGTACTTACCGCAGTGAAGGCTGCTTAATATATCAAACACAGTGCAGCACACATACACACAGAACTCGTTTAGCAGCAATGTAAGCAGCCAGGCTATTTATAGCAACGTTGCATTGTAGCACTTGTTGACATGCTAACAATGATATGATTCACATGCAGTTAGCAGTGAACATTGAATAAGTAGTGCGCAAAATGTTGATATAGGAATGTTGAGTTCGCTTGACATCCTAGTTGATTTCAATTAATATTTTAATTGCAAGTCAACTTTCGGGTGGTGATAAAGCCAGGGAATTAAGTTGATTACAGATTTCTGTAATCAAGCCACCTAACCCTCAAGCTCCGGCTTTTCAACTCCATTCAAACTCAAGCTCCGGCTTTTCGACTCCGGTCAAACTCAAGCTTCGGCTTTTCGACTCCGGTCAAACTTAAGCTTCGGGTTCAGTAACCCACCGTATTTTAAGTAGGTCTGCGTTGTGAGGGCCTGTTTTGCAGTCGGCCTTCTGCCGTCTACCGCCTGAATCAGTTTGGCCCTCTGCCACCGTGAGCACTGCCACTAATGTTTATATCGTATATGAACTAATTTTAGGTATTCACTAAGATTGTAATACATATTTTACATAAAAAAAAAAATTAATTAAATAAAATAAAAAAAAAGAACACAAAAGATTATTAATCGTGCTGAGCTAAAACCTTTGAGGTTTAGTGATTGTGTTGACCTTAACGTCAACCGTGACTAATTCTGCGATTTATTCATCTATTTAATTTCTGATTAAGAAAAATTTACTTTTGCCCAAGGGTTCCGAGATCCCTTGGACGGACCCTGGAGCGGCTGAGCATACCTCAGCCTTCGAAACAAAAACACTCGTTACAACATTTTACGTAATAAAGCTTTATAGCCCTTTTCCTTACTGATCTCTAATATCTGAGATTTGACTAATAACTCATAATCATCGCAAAAGGCGAAAAGTTTCATTTCAAATGTCCTCAAAATATGGAAATGCATATATATAGGATATCTTGCTCAGAAAATATATATTTTAGAAAAATCTGCTTCAAACATTTTTGGAAAATGCAAATATATATTTTAGGAAAAACTACTTCAAAGATTTTTGGATTAAAATTTTATAATATTATGTATAGTTTGTCGACTCAAAGAGTCGTCGTATAGGATTCATCAGCAAGTATTTATGAAAACTGAGTGTAGGTTCGTATCTAGTGACAAAATAAATTGTTTTCAAAACAAATAGTTAAATTACACCATGGTTGCCCAAAACTTCAGTTAGGATATAGAATAAAAAAAAATTGCAAAATTATTTTTTCCTTATTACAGATTTTATATTTTGTTTTAAATATATCTTTAATTTAAAAATATCTTAATGAACGTTATGATGATATTCAAATGTAATGCTGCAATTTTCATGTTATTTTTAATGGTAACAATCATATTTTATCCTGAATACTCATTTGATTATTGCTCACAATATTCTGTCAAAATTTCAACAAAAAAATTTAAAAAATATTAATTTATAATGTTTTTTTATGACAGCCATTCTCCCGAAAAATGCGCGGGTAGCGAAAAAAATTAGCACATGCAAATTTCATACCTTTAATGGGTGTAATATTTTATATTAGGGTGTCCCAAAAGAAAACATTTTTTCAAATTTTTTAATTCAAGCTATTTATGAAAATTTATTGGTTTATGGCATTTTTGCGATTTTTTCAAATATTTTATAATAAGTTTTAAGCAGGTTTTTCGGAGATTTCGGAGATTTGAAAAAGCTTCAAAGGCTTTAACTTTGGAACGGCAAGAGTAAAATAAAAATGTATTTATATAATATCGCATAAAATTTTTCCATAAAACTAGCTGCACTATAACTTTTTTCATTTTGATGGAATTTAAAAAAATTATGAAGTTTTGAATTAAAAAATTTACGAAAATAGTGAATATATCTGAAAACAAAAAAAAAAAATTGTCAAACTTCTGATTAATGTTGATTAAAGTTAAGTTTGAACATTTTTGTTATTTCGAAATGATCACTGAAAGACGAAAAAAATGTAGTTTGTTGACAAATTTATGCTGGATCTGAGAAAAAACGAATATTTTGGGAACATTTTTTTAACGTGGCCTCTAAACCTTTTGCTCAAACTTTTTTAAAAAGAAAACTCAAAAATACTTCATCCCATAAACTTCAAAAATAGCTTCAGCAAAAACAATTTTTTTTTTGTTGGTACACCCTAATGTATGTTAGCTAACTAGTTACCTATCTCTTAATATAAATTTACAACTATCTTTTAAATATTGCTCGCTACTAACCTTTTCCTTACATCATTTGATATTGTTGCAACCAAAGAATATTATTGTTGCATGTGCTTTCTTGCATTTTTATTTTTAGACAGGTTGATGAACTTTCAATAAAACTACAAATGCAACATGATCATCGACCAACTTTATACATACAAAAATAGTAAGCAAAAGAACTCAAAACACAGAACACTAGTGTTAAAAACAATAAAAACAACAACAACAAGCCAGTAGACATCAACAGCTGTTATTGGCTCTGGGCCAAAAGCCTGTAATTAAGCGCATCGCAGTAAAAACTCACTAAAGTATTGGCAGTAGACAAATCTACACAACAACAACAGCAGCAATAAAAGAAAACTACACTTGTAATAAAATAGCAACAAAAAATGCAAATAGCTTTTAAGGATTTACAATTTAAAAAGATTTTATTAGCCAAGCATCGAGCAGAGCGTTGGAAGTTTTTGTTTTTTAGAATGGCCAAAAAATATGCAACAACTTTTTAGAATTGCCAAAAAAAAAAAAGAACAAAACGATAATATAAAACAAAACATTCTTGCATGATATAAAGCAAAATGTTGTTTTTGTGCTTTTTATGCCTTCCTTTTTTATTTTTTTTTTTGTTTCTTTTTTGTACTGTTTAGTTTTTGTAAAATTTGCAACTTTATGCGTTAGCAAAGTTTTGCTGAAACGTGCAAAAATGCGATGGAATAATAGAAATGCTAAAAACGAAATTCTTTAAATTTTTTAAAAAAAAAAAAACAATAAAAAACTTTAAAGTATACGCAGAGAATATGGAGAATAAACTTTGTTGTAGCATAGAGCCAAATATATGAGTAGTCTAATATATTTATGAGGTGGAGAAAAAAAAAAATTGTTACATATTTGTGGGCTGAAATTATATGTTTGCTCTATAGTTCACTGTTAGTTTTGCATGGAATATTTTTAACTAAAACAATTAAACTTTAAATGAACATCAAGTTTTCTTTTATGATTTTATTTTACAAACATTTAAGCGAAATTTCAAAATTTTGGCAATAATTGCGAGTTTTTTGTTTTTATTTTCAATCAAGCTAATTTTTATTAATAATGCAAAAATTATGCAAGCTTTTTTTAAACTTATTTATAATGAAAGTTAGCACAAAATTTGCTAAAACTGTCAATGTTTATTTGAATTTGCCAAGAAATTTTTGAGAATATGTTTTTGCACATTAAAAAATAAAATTCCCATTCCGCTAATAGCATAGCCTCCAACATAATAGCCAAATTTTTCACAAATAAAAAAGCTTCCTCAAGAACATAAAGATTTTCTTGCAAATTCTAAGCATTTAGCGCAATTTTGGGACTACAAATTACTATTAGAAAAAAAAAAATTGCATGCGATAAAAATGGCAAGAAAGGCAACAACTCGCATTAAGCGTATCACGAAAAAAAAATAATGCTGCGCTCAAGTACTTCAATAACTTAATTACGCACAGCACGAGCGGCACACAAAGGCAATTTTGCAAAACGCTAAACACACAAGCATACACACATGCACACACACATATATGCCATGCACATACACACACGCCAACAGCCAAAAAAGCTGCCATTGTTTTTTACGCGCTAAATTAACAACTCAACCAAGCATTAGTTAGCAGTAATAAAAGCCGAATGCAAACACCCCGCATATAAAAACACACACACACACACACACACACACACACTAACTCATACACAATGCAAAAAGGCACAACAACTGATTGTAAAAATCTAAACAAATTTTAGCCAATCGTCCTTCAACTCATAACAAAAAAACAAAAAAAAAAAAATAGTCCTTTTTGAACAACATGACTGCAAACACGGAAAAAACAAATATTAAAATAGCAAACAAAAAAAAAAAAAAATACAACTACAACAACTACAAAACACTCGTCCGAACGCAAATATTGGTCAAGTCTAAGCCAACAACAACATTGGCAGCAGCAGCAGCAACATTGGCCACTTTAACTCCAACGAGCGACTGGTTGGCAGCCACTGCCTGCCTTAGATGACTTAGTTGGGCGCCTTTTGCCAAGTCGTATTTAATTTTAATGACTTTCATAAAAACTGGCGGCGCTAAACGAATTACTTTGGCGTGTGCCTCTTTTACTCAGTATGCGGGCAAAAATTCGCCGTTGTGCCGTTGTGATATTGTTGTAGTTGTTGGTTAGCGCTTTAGTGCCGGCATGAAATATTTAACGCTAATATGTGTGTGTATGTATTAGACCCAATAGGCAATTTAACCAGCGCTCTTCATACGAAGGCCTGCATTGACTGCTACTTTTGAAGACTAAACATCCGTTCCTCGCTGCTCTTATGAGTACTTCTTGAAGGCCTTCCTTTTCTGCACAAAAGGCAGCACAACAAATTTGTTTTCCCTACAAAGACTGACTTTTCATACACTTCAGGGCAACTTTTTCGTTAAAAGTTAGAATATATATCAGTTTAAAAATATGACGCAATAATGGCCCTTCTTACTGCTATATCAAAGATTATAGATTGAAATTAATCTAACTTAAAAAAACATAGGAGAGAAGAGAAGATAAAATCATAGAATATATAAATAAATTGAAAAAGGTGTAAAAGAAATAAATATTTTTTCAACACTTTTTGTTTACCCCTACTTTTAGCCATTCTAAAGAAGTGCTTCTATCAGGCCTCTTTTAAGCTATCGGAGCGGAAGGCCCCTGCGAAATTTTCCCACTTCATATAAAAAAGAAAGTGTAATTGTATATGAGTGCGGCAGTACTATAAAATCCACAGAAAGGCCTGCTAGCAGCGATGTCATTGTCTACTGGGGAATTGCTGTATCCCAATAGGCAATTAAGCCAGCGCTCTTCAAACGAAGGCCTGCATTGACTGCTACTTTTGAAGACAAAACACATCCTTTCCTCGCTGCTCTTATGAGCCCTTCTTGAAGGCCTTCTTTTTCTGCACAAAAGGCAGCACAACAAACTTTTTTTTTCCCTTCAAAGACTAACTTTTCATATACTTCAGGGCAACTTTTTCGTTTAAAGTCAAAATATATATCAGTTTAAAAATATGACATAATAATGGCCCTTCTTACTGCTGTATCAAAGCTTATAGATTGAAATTAATCTGACATAAAAAACATAGGAGAGAAGATAAACTAATAGAATTTGTAAAAAAAAGAAAAAAGTTAAAAAAAAAAATATTTTTTCAATACTTTTTGTTGACCCCTTCTTTTAGCCATTCTTAAGAAGTGCTTCTATCAGGCCTCTTTTGAACTATCGAAGCGGAAGGCCTGCGAAATTTTCCCACTTCATATAAAAAAGAAAGTGTAATTGTATATGAGTGCGGCAGTACTACAAAATCCACAAGAAGGCCTGCTAGCAGCGCTGTCATTGTCTACTGGGATGTTTACTGGGATGTTTATGTATGTCAGTCGTTGCGCCCAGCGAGTTCGTACTCCTAATTGTACACGCACTCTCGGCGTATAAAGCATGCATTTTTTGCACTATTTTTCGTTTATTTGTGGTTTTAAAATTAAATTTTACTTTTTTTGAAAGAAATGGATACTAGCGCTAGACTAAGATATTTGCATTTTTTTTAAAGGTCAAAGGCCTATAAAGCTATATAAGGTACAATATAAAAATATGGACAGACAGTTGTTCAGCAAAATGCAAGAATAAAACGAGGAACAATATGTGGAGAAAATATTTTTTCAAACCTCCATTTTTCACAAAATTAAATAAAAACAAAAAAAAATTTCATAAGTAACATATGGAGCATCTCCCAGTGGCACGGACGTGACATTCGCACGGTTTTAATTACTCGAAAAACAAGAAAGAAACAAAATGAGCCGATATGTATTTTTAAGTGTTCTAACGCGATGAAAGAGTGCTACATTTTATTAAAATATTGGCGAGATTTAGTACAAATTAGTACAAAATAATAAGCAAGCATTCAATTTAACGGACGCGACAAAAATATAACATTTTTAAGCTTGTATAGAAATATGCAAAATTTAGCTAATTTTTAGAAATTTTTCTTATACATAATATACATGTTAATGGAGGTCAAAGGATAACTATTTTTCGTAGACTAATGAAATATTAGAATTATCTCTTCCTTTTTTTTAAATAGATATAGCACGAATACGGACGCTACAAAATTTTTCAACGGTAGTAAAATACAGTAAAGATATTCATTATAAATTTTAATAAAAATACATCATAATAACTTAAATTCAAGTAACATAGCAGTAATACTTATCAAAATAAAAATAAAATAACGTTGAAAACTTTTAGAGTGCTTTATTTTAATGTTTTTCTTCACTTTTGGTGGACCTTTTTTGTGAGATGCCCATATGTCAAAACAAATCTTTAAGATATAAGAGTTAATATTGATAAGAATTTGGTTGCATATCAAAAAGAATTATAACATTGAGCAGTAGTAAAGTTAAAACGTTTTCCAACATAGCATTAAATTCTTTTTGTATTGTTTTTGTTTCTTTCTGTTCATCAAATAAAAAAAGTATGCAATGAAAATCACATCTTTTTTAACATTTCCATGTAAAATGACTCAAAAAAAGGATGTTTGACTATGTCATCGGCACTTCCATGCATTTCCATAGTTGTTTTGGCTTGACAAAATATTTTTCAACCTCCCCCCCCAGGGCTTAATGCCTTACCAGAGCATTGTGCCAATTATTGTCCATATCCTTGTCCTAATACTTGTTCTAATCCATGAATTTTATGTATACCAAAGCCTTGTCCTAATTTTTGTCCTTGTACTTGTTGTAGTTCCCGTTATAATGTTTCTATAACATTTTTTTTTATCACACTCCAAATCTTTCAAACATACTTGTTTTAATACTTGTCCAAATGCCTTTTTTAATCCTTATATTAAATATTTCTTTTTTAATCTTTTTTAGTTCCTTTTCCTAGTTTTTGTTATAATCCTTGTACTAGTTCTTTTCCTTATATTTTTCCCAATCCCCTAATGCACATATATTTCAAGCCTTTTATATGACTTGTTCAAATCTACGTTCTGATTGTTGTTCTTATATTTGTTCTAATCCATGTACTAATATTTGTCAAAACCCTTGTCCTGAATTTGTCCTAATGCTTGTTCCAATTGTCTTGTCTTTATCCTTTCCAATACGTTTTCTCATCACTCTCCAAATATTTGTCAAAAACCTTGTTCTTTTACTTAAGCTTATACTTATTCTAATCCTTATATTAATAACTTTACTTATCTTTGCCCAAATCTTCTTACAAGTTCTTCTTAAAATCCTTATTTTAGTCCTTTTTCTAATATTTGCCTCAATACTTTAATTTAACTTTATTAAATTCTTCACTGAGAAAATTGTGCTGCTCTTACGTTTATTTTCATTTTTAAAATTAGCTTTTAAAACGTTTTTTTGATTTTTTATAATAAACATTTTAACAAGAGCTTTTAAAAATACCAGTTCTCCTTTTAAAATGTCCGTTTTTAAAATGAAAATAAACGTTATAGAAGAAAAATTTGGGTTAAACGTTTTCAAAAGTAGCACGTTTCATACTTTTCGTGCTATGAAAAGTTTTCACAGTTTTCTCTGTATTTTACTAATGCTTGTCTGTGATCTTTGATTTTAACCTTGTGCTCGGCCTTTTCCTTTAACTTATATTTTCCCAAATCATAAAAATTAAAATCTTATCAAAATGCTATTTCTAATCCTTTCCTAAGAGATTTTTCATATCTTTATCCAAATCCTTTGAAAGTTTCCATCATAATTCTTTCTTACTCTTCTCTTATCCTTACCTAAATCAAAAACGTTTTTCTAATTCTCAACTTTATAATTTTCCTAATCCTTTTTCAAATCCTTATTGAGAAAATTCTTGTCTTAAAACTTTTTCTAAACTTTTTCTTAGCCTTGCCCAAATAATTTTTCAAATCTTTATCGAAATTTTTTGAAAATTTTCGTCTTAATCCCTTTTTTAAACTTTTTCTAATCCTTGCCTAAATAATTATTCATCCTTGCCTAAATAAATTTCTTAAAAAAATGTTCATCCCAATTGTTTTTCGAATTCTTTTCTAATCCTTTACTACAAACTTTTCTAAATCTTGTGAAAATTCTTGCCCTTATCCTTTTTTATTCTTTTTTCAAATCCATATCCCATTCTGTGAAAATTAAATTCTCATACTTATCGGTTTTTAATCCTTTTCTTTATCTTGACTAAAAAATTTTCCAAATCCTTATTAAAATCGTATATAAATTCACATCTTTATTTTTTTTCTAATCCTTGCCACAGTAATTTTCCAAATCTTTATACAATTCTTTTGACAATTCTCATCCTAAGCTTGTGCCTAGCTCTTAATTAAATAATCTTCCAAGCCTTTATCCAAATTTTGCACAAATTCTCGTTTGAATCCTTTTTCTTATCCTTTTCTAACCTTAATATTTGCCAAAATTTTTACACAAATCTTTTGAAAATTCTCATTCCAATCCTATTTTTATTCCTCCCCTTAACCTTGCCAAAATGTTATACTAAACCTTTATTCAAATCTTGCAAAAAATCTCGTCAGAGTCTTATTTTTAATCCTTGCCCAGATATTTTACACAAATTTTTTTCAAAATTCTGGTCTTAATCCTTTTTTAAAACTTTTTTAATTTTTATATAAAAAAACTTTCCAAATCTTCATCCAAATTTTGTTGAATTTCTCTTCCTTATACTTTTTCTACTCCTTGTCTAAATAAATTTCTAAAAAGATTCTAATTCCAATTTTTTTTTTATGCTTCTCTAATTCTTTCCTACAAACTTTTGCCAAATCTTGTGAAAACTCTCGTACTTATCCTTTTTTTTATTATTTTTCCAATCCTGTAAAATTCTATTTCTTATCCTTTTTCTAATCCTTGCCCAAATATTCTTTCAAATCATTTTCCAAATCTTGGCATAATTTTCGTCCTTACCCTTTTCTTATCCTATTATTGTTCTTGACTAAATAATTTCCAAAATTCTTGTCGAAATCTTTTGAACATTTTCGTCTTTATCCTTTTTTTTTAACTGTTTCTAATTTTTGCCTCAATAATTTTCCAAATTTTCATCAAAATTTTGTGAAAATGTTCATCCTAATCCTTTTTCTAATGCCCGATGAAATAATTTTCTAAAAAAAATTCTCATCCTTATTCTTCCCTACAAGCTTCTCAAAATCGTGTATTAATTCTCGTCCTGGTCCTGTTTTTTTAATCTGTTTCCAAATCCTTACCCCAATCCTGCGAATTCTCTTCCTAATTCTTTTTTATAATTTTAGTTCTCTTCCTTTTTTTAACAAGGAATAGAATTCGAATTCTCTTCCTTATTTTAACAAGGATTAGAAAAAGTTAAAATAACTTTTGAAAGAATTCTCATGTCAATCTTTTTTGTTGATCATTTTTTAATCTTTCACTGCAAACTTTTTGAAAAATTCTAGTCTTTTTTTTTCTAATCCTTGAAAATTTTAAAAATTATTACAAAAATCCTGCAAAAATTCTTCTTATCCTTTTTCTTATCCAATTTTCCAAATTCTTATCCAAATCTAGTGAAAATCGTCCTACTAATTTTATTGATATTTTTCTAATCCTAGATTAAAAACTTTTAGAAATTCTTATCCAAATCTTTTTCTAGTGCCAATTCTTTTCTAATCCTTGCCTAAATAATATTCCAAAGTTTCATCCAAATCTTGTGAAAATCCTCGTCATATTCTAAACTTCTCTTTATCCTTGCCCAAATAATTGTCCGAATTCTTGTTTTAATACCAATCCAAGTCCTCATTCTTATCCCAACCAAAGCCGGCTTCTTGTTCTAATATTAATAATCCCTGTCCTATGAGTTCACTATGAATTCACGTCGAAATAGATGTTCTCATTTAAAACTTTTACTCTTAAATCTGAGAAACTATTTATTTAAAAATAGATGTTCTCATTTAAAACTTTTATTCTTAAAACTAAGCAACTATTTATTTAGAATTATTGAGTTGCATCTTTTCTCTCACATAAATATCTTATAGTTTGTTCAAGTTATACTGTTCATAACTTGCTTCATCACACTTAATTTGCAACAAACTCTTGAGTTGCTGTGTGTGCGCAGTTTTTAATGTAGAAAATTAAGTATTTTTTTGAGAGATTTTGAGTACTTTTGCACATTCGCTGCCTAAAATACTACTCAGCAGTTTTTTTTCCCATTTGTAACATTAACCCTTGCTTGGTTACCACCGTTAGGTGGTAGGCAATGAAAACAACAAGCTTGTTATTAACAGCTGCACGCATTTAACTTGATTATATTTATAATTCGTTGAAATTTCTTGCTGTTATTTATTCATATTTTTTGTTGCGCGTCCTTTTTTGGTGGCTGCTTTTTATCTATTTTATTTTGTTTTTTTTTTTTTATAAATATTTTTCTTCTTTGGCTGTTAGCACATTGCTTGCGCTTAACGTGATTCTAATTTTAAACTAATTTTTTTGTTTTTATGTTTGCATTTACCCAACCCCCTACGCCCCTTTTTTTTCTCATAAATTGTTTCTGTTTTTTTTTTTTCTTTATGTTTTTGCTTTCATCCTTTTTGGCTTTAACGCACATCATCCACTGCTTAACGATTATGACAGAGCGCTGTTGGGATCTCTTTTATGCGTTGGTTGTTCTTTCTTTTTTGTTTTTTCTATCGTCTCACATTCTTGAAATTGCTATCTGCAACAACAGCACTCTTGGCATATTCTGTTTCGTCTATTAAGCACCGAAAATGTTTCTTTTATATGTTGTTTTATGTTTCCGTTGAAATAATTGACGCCTGCATTTTATGCATAAATCTCAGCCAACGCTTCTAGCTCTAAAGCTGTTTATAGCTGCTTTGTATCCATCAGTGCTTCTTCATTCGTTCATTATTTCGGTGTTGGATAGCAACAAAATATTGGCAGTATCTTTTATAGAATAAAAGCATCATTTGCGATATTCATTAACTTTAACGTTGTTTTGATGAATTGCGTCGTGGGCGTTAGGAAGGCGGAGAGGGACATTTCTCACGCTTAACTCTTACATTAACTTATGTTGAAACTAATATATAAAGGCGTTTACTTGAGAGATGATTTGAATCATAAAAATAATTATTTTTATAAAGAATTTTCTTTTAAATTCTCAAATAAGTTAAACATGTCATGATCAGCGCCTGGATTTGCGGCAATGAAAAATTAAGAAAAGTCAAAATGGACATTAAAAAAGGCATTTATTAAATTTTTCAAACGTATTGCTCCGTTTTATTGCTGCTGTTTTCCAAAAAGAAAAAAATTGGGTATTTTTTTTTGAAAAAAGTGTACTGTGGTGACCGTGGCATGCAGATTCATAGTGTGGCTTGGCATGCTCGGAGCCCGAATTCGATCTCCAGTCGAGGCGAAAAGTTATTTCAATAAAAAAAAAATTTTTTTGATCGGTCACCACCTCTCTGCAATGGCAAACCTCAGAGCCGTTCGGAGTTGGCATAGGACTTGTAGGTCAGTTCTCGGTTAATTGTGTGCAAACATTTAATAACACACACACACACAATTTATCATTAGAAGCTGTGCCAAGTCTTTTCAAGGGCTGAAATGGCCAATTTGTTTTTTTTTTTTACTGTGTAAGAATCAACCTGTTTTTCAATTTTATGAAACTATTTTTTTTTGGATATTTGAAATTTTAGGCATTTTTATTTTACAAAACAGCGAAATGGCAATTTTTCTAACAAAGAAATGGAAAACTGACAGAAAGAAAAAAATTACAACAAGGTAATATTTCTACTATAAAGAGTAATGAATTCCTTAAAAAATAACTTACTAACTAACTTGTAAGCAAACTTTAGTTGGAATATTAACAAAATTTGAAAAGTGCTTAAAATAGGCAAAACTTTGTAAAAAAACAAAATAAAATTTTGTGTTCGGCTCAGAAACTCTCAAAACGTGTGATTTTTTAATCCCCAAATTATAATTGCGGTACAACGAAATTGAGCCCTAAAAAAAGCTGAAGAGGTTTGACAATCGATCTTATATTATTGAAGGATAATAAACCAAATGGCGTTCTCAAATTGTTTCTATCAGACATCAACAAAATTTTTTCGTTTCGTTGACGCCGAAAAAATAATTATCAAAATTATTTCGTTTTTTAAATAACGTTAAAAATTTATCAAAATAAATTTCGTTTCGTTGAAAAACGAAAAATTTTCTATAATTTTCTCCTAGCTGAAAAAAATTTCTTCTGATACAAAAAACAAACGAAATTTTTTTGTTGAAATTAACGTTATTTTCAACGGTTGATTGGGAATAAAACGAAAAAATTTTATATCGTTTTCTCCGAAACGAAATAAATATTTTTCGTTTTTTGAATTAACGTTATTTTTTTATTTTCTTTCAACGAAACAAAAAAAAATATTTCGGTTACCGTTAAAGTTAACGTTAACGTGCATGCCGTGTTTCTATCCATCTAAATTTTGTGAAAAACCACTTTGAACACATAAAAATTCAATAAATTTTGATATAAAAAAGTTTAAAATCTATTAAGAATACAAAGAATTCACTTTTATTGAGTAGGTAATTGAAAATGTTAAATGTTTTGAGCAGTTAGAATAGTTAAACTTTGTTATACCAAAGTATATATAATTTCAATATTCAAATAGATTTTACACAAAATTAAGACGAGTTGGTAAAAATCTGAGTACACCGTCTTGTATATCATATTCTTGTTAGCGACTTCAACTTCCTTCGAGAACGTATTACATTCTCTGCATGCTAGTTCCTTCTGTGAGCTCTTTACGGGACTCTTTACAGGTGTTATTTGTGACAGGAAACTTAACTTTAAGTCTCATATTGATAATATCATTGGTAGAGCCAACTCTGCAGTTGGTTTCGTGAAACACTGGTGCAGAGAGTTTTCTATTCCTTACGTCACTAAATCGCTCTATCTCAAATATGCCAGCCAGGTTTGGTCTCCTATCTACAACACCCATTCAATTCGAATCGAAGCCGTTCAACGAAGATTCATTCGTTTTGCTCTTCGTAGTCTTCCCGGGTCTGACAGTTTCAACCTACCTTCTTATGACAACCGTCTTAAGTTGATTAACATTTAAACACTTGCAAAACGAAGGGAAGTTGGCGATGTTCTTTTCATTCATCAACTAGTTTGCGGAACCATTAATATCTTTTAATATCTTTTCCAATTAATATCTTTCAATAACAACCCACGCAACCTTAGGTCTATATCTCTCTTCCATCTCAACTTTCACCCCACCGGCTATGGATGCAGTGAACTAATAACCAGAATGCTTCGGGTAACCAATGCTTTGATCAATGAATTCAATTTTCATCTGAGCAGAGCACTACTCCGAAATATACTTCTTAACTACAACGCCGCTTCCTCCCCCTCTCTAATGTATTCTTGCAATTAAGAAATTGTACAATTGTTAATTATAAATTTTAGTTTAAAGTTTTTTTAAGTATTTATTCTGCTGTAATAAGCTTATCCAATAAATTAATAAATAGATTGAATATGTTTGCCTTCATTGAATTATGTAAGATTGATTTTCAAGCCTCTTGAGCTTTTTTATAACAACAAACAAAAACAAATAAAGAAAGTCTAAAGTCGGTTTAGGCCGACTATGAAATACCCTAAACCCACTTTTCAAAAACATAAAATTTTTATTGTAAATGGGCGTCTCCAAGGGCGGATGAAGCCTACATTTTATATGCATTTAAATGTTGATGAAAAATTTACACATACCAAGTTTTCTTCCTGTAGCTCAAAGTTAATGCCTTTATTGTGCTTTCGCTATGGGAGATGGGCGTGTTCATGGACGGATGACTCCCAATTTTGTGGGCGAATGATGTCCACTTTTCAAAAACATCTTTGTTTTGTTACAGAAAACATATGTGCAAATTTTAGCTCTGTAGGTTAAACAGAGGCTTATTTATTGCGTTTTCAATTTTTGGGCTGTATGGGAGGTGGGCGTGTCCGTGAGCGGATGACGTCCATTTTTCGAAGACATCTTTGTGTTGCTATAAAACACACACATGTCAAATTAAATTGTTGTAGGCTAATTATGAGCTGAGTAATGCAGTTTTCAATTTTCGCGTTGTACGGGAGGTAGGCGTGTCCGTGGGCGGATTCCAAAAATATTCAATAGTGCAGATCCTTGGGTGCATGTGACCATGTGTATCAAGTTTCATCCAATTATCTTAACTCCTTCTTCTTATCCTGTGTATACGGACAACACACAGACGGACGGACGGACGGAAGGACGCACGGACGGACGGACATGAATAGCTCGACTCACGTGGTGACGCTGATCAAGAATATATATACTTTTCTATACCGGACTCGCTTCGTTCTATGCGTTACAAACGTTTGCACAAAGTTAATATACCATGACCTTTCAGGTTTAGGCTATAAAAAGGCAGAGTCAACAAAATTCGGCCCCTGTTAACCTTTAACCTATAACCTATAACCTATAACCTATAACCTATAACCTATAACCTATAACCTATAACCTATAACCTATAACCTATAACCTATAACCTATAACCTATAACCTATAACCTATAACCTTTAACCTTTAACCTTTAATTCTTGTAGAGAGGTCAAAAATATGTACGTGTATTGGCGTTTTGAAAATTTTCGTTTGAGTTTTATTTTAGGGTGGTTATAATTTTTCGCCTTTTAACAAATTATTATGGTGAGTCATAATTGGAAACCATGTGTTTCTTACATTTTATCAATAGGATGTGCTTGAAGGCTTATGTATAGAACTATAACTCTTCGCTCTAACTAGAACTCTTCAGCGTATGAGTCTTTTTTGGAACTTTTGGAAAAGAACAAAACAGAGCCATAAAACGGGTTCATAGAGGTTCAAAATGTGGCAAGAAATTATTTGTAATAAAATTTTGCTAAAAGTCAATCAATACACCAAAGCTAAAAATTCAATTCGAACGTCAGAAAGAAAAATTGTAAATTTGTTTAAGGATTAATTTCAAACTTTTTTACAATTGGTGATAAGATATCTTCCAAAAACGCATTTGAGAAGACTTGTTTTTATGAAAAATATGTGTACAGAATCCGTTGACAGAATCTTGTTAATTTTTTTTTGTGTTCAACAGTGTGAATAAGGGCGAAGTAAGGGTTTCAGCGCAAACAAAATTTTATGAAGTTTTTTGTATGAAGTATGAATTGACAAAATTTATTAAAACCTTTTGTACATTATGAAGTGTACTTTTTAGAATACTCTGTAATTCATCCAGAAATATTGAAAAACACAGCTTTTCCCAGAACGTCTTGGAAAAATAGCAATTTGCTGTTTGCAATTTGACTAAATCTCGGTCGGAAATTATGTGAAATTAAAAACCATTAAAATTTGGTCAAAGTAACATCAAAACCTCTGCGTTCTTTGATTATTTTTTTTTCATATAAAAATTTTTTGTGCCCATCAAAAGTGTAAACTGCTATTTTCTCATTAAGGGTTTCATTAAGGGAAACCCTCTTAATGTAAAAAAAAAATGTACCTTAACGTTGGGAGGAATTTTATATGTTGTAAATATGTACCAAGTTTGAAATGAATCGGTTGAGTAGTTTTAAAATGGCATAAAACACGGGAAAATCGCGTTAAGTTTTGTTCATGTACCGCTTGTACGTTCGAGGTAAGGGAGCGGGGGGCTAGTTGTAGCAGGGGTAAGTTGTAACACGCTATTTTTGCCTAGAATATGAAAGTTTTTTACAAGTCTCTCTTTTTTTTCATCCTATATTGCGCGCTCTTTCAAACGAGACCCGTACGTGTCTCATCGGACTTTACATCGAGTGGGCGCAAACATAGGCTTTATTTCTAGCAGTTATTATAAAATATTTATCTTTTTATTTTTTGATTCTTGAAAGCATCTTAAGGATTTTTAAAACTCATTTAATTTTAATACTTTACACATACTTTATTACAGTATGCATTTTTTTTTTCTTCAAATAAAGTTGATTTTTATATATGAAAATGTTTGTCAAAAATTATATAAGTTGTAACAATTTTGTGGGATAAGTTGTAACATGTAACAACTTGCTCCACACATTTGAACTGGATATTCGGTGTTTGTTTATTTTATTATTATGTCTTAATAATTTTTTGCAGAATGAGAAATTATAAACAAAAGTCTAATCGGGCAACTCAAAGTAAAGAAATTTTCGAGTTGGCTGCTATTGCAGTTAAAGATCAGAAGACAAGTGTGGGAAAATCTTGTTCAATTTGTGCCAGTTTTTTTATATAGATATATAAAAATATAACATTGAATTGCCATTTGTTGGCTACAAAAACCCAGAGTGGTGTTTAAAGATAAAGATTAAGATAAAATATCTTCGTACCTACTGACGTGTGCAAATATCTCCAAATATCTCTTTTGGACTGCTTCTAATAGAGGTGAAAGAGTTGGCATACCTACCAATGTGCTGTTCACCAAATATACCAGCCTCATGGCACTTAAATAATATGGCTGGACCTGATTGGTTAAAAAAATTCATTAAAAAAGCAAAATTCACAACTTTCTCTAAGCACACATGAAACCACTTCTCTTAGCCGGGCCAGGTTCAACGATTAAGAATTTTTAAAAAAAATATGAAACTAGAAAATGGTGAAACTAGGCCTTAATGTTGTTAAGTACTTGAATATTTTTAGTTATATCAATTGAAAATATATGATTAAAGCAAAAACTTCAGTTTTATAGCTTGTTACAACATGCCCCAAGGCTGTTACAACTAGCCCCATGCACGGGGTAAGATGTAACACTTACAATTTTTTTTTAAAAATGTCCCTTAGTTACAAAATGCTTTCTATTCCAAAACTTTTTTTTAACGCAAGAATAGTCAAATATTTAACCTTTCAACTCGTGTTTTTAAAACTAGGATATATTGTGTAGTTTCGTTTTCCCATCATATTTTCCAAAAAGTGTTGCAACTAGCCTCCCGCTCCAATACATTTATTTAAAAATTCATATCTTCGTTTGTTTTACTCGGATCAACTTCAAATGTGAACACAATATTCTTGAGATATTGTGAATTTGTGTAACATATGGTTCAAAGAAAAGAGTTAAAAAACTTTACACTGCCTTAAATTGCTAACGTACATGTTATTTTTTGCGCAAAACTCCTGGAATCGTGTTCACAGGATAGGTCGTTGCTGGTTGTAAGTTTGTACAAGTAGTTAAGCCAATCAAACCATGTATGGATATATGTGTAGTTGCCGAGATATAATTCGCCGAAGTGATGTTCCAGACATGCCTAGTTGTGAAGTTGTCTAGAACGTCTTCATTCAGATGTCTCTGCATATGCCTCAACACTTCCGTATACGATCAATATTCAAATGGTTCTAAACTTTCTAAACGGTCTTTTCAGAAACGTGCAATCCGTTTGGCCATTTGCGTTTCTAGTATTAAAATAATTTTGACAGGCTCGTTCCGTCAATAAAATTTAATGCCTTTTGAAAAAATAACATTCTACCACTTTGGTCCATTGTACGCTCGTGTTATTTCTTATGTTGATGTTATAAGTTTTGATGATTAAAATAAAAAAAATAAAACAAAAATGATAGTAAACAATAAAGTTATTCAATTTTTACACGCAGGCGTGCCTTAAGGCACACTCTGTACTAAGCATGTGACTACTCAGTGGAATGAAGAAGTTCTAACTAAGTACTATAAACTTGCGTCTTCTCCAATACAATGTTTTTTAAACTGTCTTAGATGCGATTTTATTGAAATTTTAACACGTTAAAACACATTTTTTCCAACTCAAATTGATGTCCAACTCTAGTAAGCTTAAAACTAACATTTTTCTTTATAATTCCCAACATTGTTTTGGTACTTTTTAGTAGAGTGACTGTTTGACTGTAAGTATGAACGAAAAACTCGAAATGTTCTTAAAACAAATATAAAATAGTCAGATATTCCAGCGAAAAAAATTTGAGACAAAATTGCTTTTTAGATGCTTGAGAAGAGGCAACAGAACACAAAAGGTACACAGTAGCAGTGATGACAAAATTGATCAAGCATTAAATCCTAGCACAAGTATTTGTTCTTTTATTAAGTTGAACATTTTTGTTTCATATTGACTGTACAAACATAAAGTTATAGATATTTATATTTATTAACTCAAACACAAAAGACTTGACTTGAGCATTTTGTAACTTAAAGTAAGTAAAACTTCACTTTGAAAGCCACTTTATTTATTCTAAACATATTATTTGCAAAAGCAAAACAACTTTTTGCAAAAAAAATTTGCAATAAACAGCAGTTATATTTTATATGCAAACAAGTGCTTTACTCAATAAAAAAAAAGTTCAGTTGCTATACTTGAGTTTATTAGAGCCACAAATACTCCTACCAGCTGCTGCTGCTGTTGATGAGCGTGATGTGTGGGTAAATGTAAATATTTGTGATGCTGCTAATTTGCACATCGTACAACATTAAACAAAACTCACATACACACGCACACATATACACGTAAACATACACTCATACTTATTTTCATTATACCTACATACATGTCCGTGCTTGCTTTTTCATATAGATTGTGTGGGTGTTACTTATACAAACAAATATTAGTACACATAAACATACAAGTCTACTGGTACATATTATAAAATATTTAATATCAAGTTACATTATATTTGATTATGTTGATTGATCGTAGCTTGTGAGCAGCCAGAGCTGCTTGAAATAACAACAAGAGTTGTATTAAAAATTATATTCAGCTAGGCCGGTGTTAGTTATGCAATGCAAAGATTTGAAATCAAAACTAATTATATATGAACTAATTAATTAGCGTAGCACACATTTTGTGCTATGGTGTTTGATTAAAATCAGGCAGCAGGTACCACAAATATTCATACTTCCTGCCGCAGTGTGGGAGAAAAAAAAAACTTCTAAAGATATGATACATAATTTTAGGCGCTGGCGTTCCTGGCACGCATTCAACGATTGTCGCTTAACTAAGTCTAAATTTGAATAATTGCTGTGTTATGTAGGTTAGAGTGTTGTTACAGGAAAATTAAGATGAATTATTAAATATTATTTTAACGAATTTCAAAAGAAAAAAGCACTGACGCCTACACAGTCACTTGAAGACATTTTAAATAAATAATAAATTCCTGAATATTGCAGACCTGACTACCCGCTTAGCAATGCCTAGAAAATGCTTTGCACTGTCTATACTAAAAGCTGTAAATAATTAAGTTTTTACTGCTTATAACGACCTTCTTCACAACCTCAGCCAATTTATATGCTGCTTACACCTTAGCACAGCGCGACAGACGTTGACGACAGCTGTCAGCTACTGCTATCTTTTTCAGTTTGATTGATTTACCGAATTTGCGGTGCCGTTGAAAGTAATCAATGTTGGTAGCCGGAGTTTGGTGTAAGCAGCTCTTAAGCTATTTTGGCATAATTTCATTTGTTGTCATGACAGCAGTGTAGAGTGTAGATTAGCAGCAGAAGAAGAAGAAGTAGAAAAGAAGCAGAGAAGGAAGAAGAAGATGTAGCAGATATTAACTATATAGCGCATTGTTTGGCTGGTATTTAATCAAGAATTCAGCACGCAGCTTTTTTACTGCGAGTCATCGTGGCGTATGCGTGATATTAATTGAAATTTCTTTTGCGGTTGACAAAATAATTTCTTTCTTCGTATGTTTTAAGCATCAAGCAAATTAAGCCATTTTTTTTCGGGCTTATGCAAAATTCTAAGAAAAACCTAACGATGTGTGCAGTATAAGACAAAGGCTTTTTAGCTTTTGCATGGTTACCAGCGTGACAAAAAAAAAAGTTTTTATCTTATGAGCACACTCAACAATATCTTCAAGGTACGAAAATTACAGGTAAGATAAGCTTGAAGCTGCTTGAGTACATGTGAGAGTAATTAATGCTTATATGTAGTTGTTGTCTTTTATTTAAAAAAAACCAAATCTATAAAGTTTAACTTATTTTCAACATAAGTACTGCTACTTAGTTGGTAAATGATATTTTTAATATTACCTCTATAGCTTTCAAAATCAAGGTAGCCGTAGAAGCATCGTTTGTTTTAAGACTCTATTAGTGACCTCGATAGTTAAGTGTTAAGCGTGCTGAGCTACAAGCTACCGACCCCCGGGTTTGAATCCCAACCATGCCATAGTACCGTAGCGTGCTGTTCTATCACCCACCTTATTGTTTTTTAGTTTTTATCAACGACCTTCTGTCGTTCTTGTTCTTGTTCTTGTTCTTGTTCTTGTTCTTGTTCTTGTTCTTGTTCTTGTTCTTGTTCTTGTTCTTGTTCTTGTTCTTGTTCTTGTTCTTGTTCTTGTTCTTGTTCTTGTTCTTGTTCTTGTTCTTGTTCTTGTTCTTGTTCTTGTTCTTGTTCTTGTTCTTGTTCTTGTTCTTGTTCTTGTTCTTGTTCTTGTTCTTGTTCTTGTTCTTGTTCTTGTTCTTGTTCTTGTTCTTGTTCTTGTTCTTGTTCTTGTTCTTGTTCTTGTTCTTGTTCTTGTTCTTGTTCTTGTTCTTGTTTTTGTTCTTGTTCTTGTTCTTGTTCTTGTTCTTGTTCTTGTTCTTGTTCTTGTTCTTGTTCTTGTTCTTGTTCTTGTTCTTGTTCTTGTTCTTGTTCTTGTTCTTGTTCTTGTTCTTGTTCTTGTTCTTGTTCTTGTTCTTGTTCTTGTTCTTGTTCTTGTTCTTGTTCTTGTTCTTGTTCTTGTTCTTGTTCTTGTTCTTGTTCTTGTTCTTGTTCTTGTTCTTGTTCTTGTTCTTGTTCTTGTTCTTGTTCTTGTTCTTGTTCTTGTTCTTGTTCTTGTTCTTGTTCTTGTTCTTGTTCTTGTTCTTGTTCTTGTTCTTGTTCTTGTTCTTGTTCTTGTTCTTGTTCTTGTTCTTGTTCTTGTTCTTGTTCTTGTTCTTGTTCTTGTTCTTGTTCTTGTTCTTGTTCTTGTTCTTGTTCTTGTTCTTGTTCTTGTTCTTGTTCTTGTTCTTGTTCTTGTTCTTGTTCTTGTTCTTGTTCTTGTTCTTGTTCTTGTTCTTGTTCTTGTTCTTGTTCTTGTTCTTGTTCTTGTTCTTGTTCTTGTTCTTGTTCTTGTTCTTGTTCTTGTTCTTGTTCTTGTTCTTGTTCTTGTTCTTGTTCTTGTTCTTGTTCTTGTTCTTGTTCTTGTGCTGTCAGTAGTTCTTGACGTTCTAAGCATTTATTCGATGTGTCAAAAAGAACGTTCAAGTGCCTAGGTTTTCTCAAACGGTGCAAAAAATACTTCACTCCAACTGATCTTTTTCCTGTTCTTGTGTTGTCAGTAGTTCTTGACGTTCTGAGCATTTATTCGATGTGTCAAAAGGAACGTTCAAGTGCCTAGGTTTTCTCAAACGATGCAAAAAATACTTCACTCCAACTGATCTTCGCATGACCTAAACTTCATATGATAGGCCGAAAATGCTGTTCAATGCTCACATATAGGCAGAGACTTCAAGATCATTCATGTTCATAGAAAATTTATGGCCTGACGTCGCTAGTTCGTGTGTTTTCTAGGTTCACTCGGTGAACTTTCCAAGCTCATTTCTATACCTTTGTCTTGATTCCATTTAGAACATATCATTAACAGATGATTTGCTCTTCAGTCGCTCAGTACAATTGTGGAATATTCATGTTTTACGTTTTTATCGTCGAAACCGTTTATATATAGCGAAAAATATGATAAAATAATTTTTTTTTGTTTGAAATTTAAACTACATAGTTTAATGTAGTAAAAATATAGAAACATTTTTTTGGGAAGTTTTCATTTTGTATATTTTTGCTAGATTAAGCTCTGCAGAAATAGTTTAGGCAATAACACATGCTCTATATTACGTAGATGTTTATTGCTTTTGTTTAAGATCACAATGATTGAAATTAAAGTCAATAAATATTAAAAATTTCTCAAACTATGTGTCTGGAAGAAATCTAGCAAAACATACATAAAAATAAGTTTTTTTTTTTTAAAAGAGTTTGCTTTGAATGGTAAATAGGTTGGCTTTGGATAAAAATATATCATAAAATATGCTTACCATGAAAAAATTTTAAATCAAAATTACAAAATACTCAAACTTTTGAAATTGTTTCCAAAAACAAAATATTGAAAAAATGTCTTCAACATGCAGAGCTTAACTCATTTTGGCTTAAATCTTTTCATGTTTTTGGAAAGAAATTGTTTAAAATGTTTTTTTCTCAAAAATATATAACATAAATGGTGATTTTTTAAGAGTTTTTTTTTATAACTTTTTTTATATTTTTTATTTTTTTTTATAACTTTTTTTTTAAAAAAAACGCATAAATAGCCCGAATTTCTTCGGAAATGTTGTCTTCCAAAGCTGGAATAGTTGCTGGCTTATTTCTGTAGACTTTAGACTTGACGTAGCCCTATCTGACAACAACAACACGATTCACAACATTTGACAACATTTCCGAAGAAATTCGGGCTATTCCGGCCGAAATGCTCGAAAAAGTTGCAAAAAATTGGACTTTCCGAATGGACCACCTAAGACGCAGCCGCGGTCAACATTTAAATGAAATTATCTTAAAAAAGTAAATGTCATGAACCAATCTAACGTTTCAAATAAAGAACCGATGAGATTTTGCAAATTTTATGCGTTTTTTTAAAAAAAAAAGTTATCAAGCTCTTAAAAAATCACCCTTTAGTTCAAAAATTTCCCAAAAAGGGAAATTTTTAAAAACTAATTTTTAAGCACATTTAAACGATGTTCAACATAACATAGCATTCCCGAGACTTCTCTTTCTTCAGTTTCTCTTTAAAATGTGGAATACTCTCATGGTATCCACTTAGCGATGGTTAAGTCTAAATTCCAAAAAATAGTCTAATTCATTAATTTTATTCATTTAAAAAATGTATGATTTTTTTGCATATTCTTGAAAAAGCTTTGTATAGAATAATTTAATCCACTTCAATATCATCATGAAGCGACCACAAATTTTCGAGTGAAACCACTAGATTATGTTTTAAGAAAAAAAAAAAAAACTTGAAAAGTGTTCTTGTAACCATCAACGTATATTTTTTCAAATTTTCCCCGGAATTTGGTGACACAATTTTTTCAAATGTCAAACTGTTGACTAATAAATGTCTTTTCTGCAGAAAACATCCAGCTTTCTGTTGTCTTCATATATTTCCATCAACAATTCAGAAAAATTTCCATTTTCATAAAATTTCACTTCATTCAATCGCGTTTCTTTTGAAGAGACATATCATCGTCAAATTGAATTAAAATACGATTTAATTTCAACAGCTGGCTCAAAAACAATTTAGTTACCTTCCAAAGCTCCTAAGCAACAAGATACGCTATCGTTGTTGATGTCCCTGCTGCAACCTACACGACACGACTTACATAAAAATATGAAAAAATGTGAAAAAATTCACACACACAGTAAAAAATAAAAGTAAAATAATTTATCTTTCGTGCCGATTTGATATTAAGCTCGTAAGAAAAAAAAAATTCCGACCGGCACAAATGTTGCTCTTGCATGCTTTAAGGCGCCCACACATCATTTCCATTTTCAGTGATATAATATTTTCTGATATAAAGTAACTTCTTGTTGTTGTTGATGTTGATGTTTATGTTGTTTTTGTTGTTGTTGTCACTGTGCAATATATATAAATGTTCTTTTAGCTTCAGTTGGCATGACAGCATTTGATGTTGCCACCATTAAATAATACAGCATGATTGATATATCCGAAAGCTCTTTGCTGGCACACTGCTTGTGATTTCCGTCAGCTTTGCTAGGCAAGGCTAGGCTGCTCAAGTTTATGCTTGAAAAATTACCCACAAACACCTTTGTTGTGGCCATATAATAAATAGATTTAAAGCACAAACAAAAAAAAAATTAAATAAAAATATTACATTCTACGTGAAAAAGTACAGGTGGCAAGATTATTTTAAATATTTTGCTCTGACAATACTCTGTTTTTGTGGTTGCATAGCAGCAGCGTATCTTGCATTCTCATTAACCCGTTGTCACAGCAGCTGCACAGCTGAAACTAAATTCCAGCTAAATATTGCAACATTTTAAGCAGAACTTATTGTACTGCATAAATATAAAGTACGCTGGCCTACTTTTAGTCTCAAAAATTAAAAAAAGGAAAGAAAACAATAAATTTTATCATTCGCGAATTTCTAATGGGCTTGCATTATGGCAGAGTTGTCAACACATTTGTGGCCATAACTTATGCGCATAAGTGTACGTGTGTGTGTGCGTTTGTGTGTGAGTGTAAACGTTTGTCAGTGTGCTCTTACTTTGCCAGCAACAATGAGCAGAGAATGAGCGAGCTGAAAATTAATTAAAAATAGTTGCAGAAAGTAATAAAAAATAGTAGCAAACAAAAGTTCGAAACTGAAGTAGAAACAACAATTACTTTAAAAGCTTTTCAGCACAAAAACGGTAACAATTCAAATATTTCGAATTTAAAACGAACTCATTTCCAAATGAGTCACTTTTTGACAGAAGTTATTTCTATGGGGAAAAATAAAATTTACTTTGACGTTGCAACTTTTTGTATAACGATACCGTGATTGATAAAGTTTCATTAGAATTGTGTTGGCAACTTTACTCTATGCAGTGTTATAAGCTTTGGGGAATTGTTTTGACATATTTATTCAGAGAATTGTGGCAAAAACTGTTGTTAATTGAATGTCTTATGTCTTATATGTGCTGTTGAACTGCTGAATTAAGAAGTATGACTTGTTTAAATGTGATCAGAAAAGAAAAACAAAATTTCCCAAAAATTTCCCTAAAGGGAAATTTTCAAAAATCATGAAAAATAAAATTCTATGCATGTGTTTTAAACAAGACTTAAAATAAAAGACTTCAAATGCCTTTATTTTGCTATTTGAAATGAGAAAATTAAGAAATTAATTATGAAATATCTCTTTTGTAATGGAAATAATTCAAGGAGATGGTTTATATTGCGAAGCCTTAAAAAAAAATTTGAAATGGTACTCTTAAAAATAAGAAAAAAAAAAATAAAATTCTATTTGAGCACCTTACTCTAGACTTCAAATACTTTAATGTTCTTTTAATGAAATGAGGAAATAAAAGAAGGAATAAATTAAAATCATGAAAACTAAAATTTACCTAAAATGTTTCACAAGGGAAATTTTATATATGACTCATTTTCAATAAAAAATAATGCAACCAGTTGCTTTAAACATACAAATAATGTTCTTATATTGTTTTGTTATGTGTTAAAAACTGCTCATATATAGCAGAAAACCTTTAGGAATGGATTATATTATTTCAAAAAACAAACTGCATTGCTGAAATTTATATCAATTTTGAAAAATGGCTACATTTTCGAAAGTATTCCCGAGTGATAAGTAACAGTTGTCAAGCAAATTGTGCCCATATTAAGATTTTATGTTCGAATGCCGTTATATGTGAGGATATATGAACTAATAAATTATTTTGTTTGAAAACAAAGCTACAGAGTTCAATGGAGTGTAAATATAAGAAAATCAAAAATTTCCCAAAAATTTCCCATTTAACGGAAATTTTAAAAAAATAATTGTTAAACATATGGCTTCATAATATGGGCTTTCAAAAAATTAAATCAATGCAGTTTTGAACTCAAATGCACAAAACTAATTATTCTGTTCCAAAAATAAGCTACATAGCTTAAAACAATAAATGTCCAAAAAATTCCCCAAAAGGTACATTTTTAAAAATTCCCCAAAAGGTACATTTCTAAAAATTCCCCAAAAGGGACATTTCTAAAAATTCCCCAAAATGGAAATTTCTAAAAATTCCCCAAAAGAGAAATTTCTAAAAATTCCCCCAAGAGGGAAATTTCTAAAAATTCTTCAAAAGGGAAATTTCTCAAAATTCCTTTTAAATATATGGAAGCCATATATGCGCTTTCGTAAAAATAAATAACTGCAATTTTCGGTTCTAATTCTTCTATAATAATGGCTGGGAAATTAGTTTTGCCTGTGATGTGCACAAAATTAGTTATTTTGTTCGAAAAGTAAGCTAAATAGCACATAAGATAAAATTTACAAAATATTTCCCAAAAGGTAAATTTAAAAAAACTAACTTTTAAGCATATTTATGCAAAAGAGGTTCAAATTAATTATTTAATTCGACAAATTAGCTACAAAACACAAAATATCAAATTTCCCAAAAATTTCCCAAAAGGGAAATTTTTAAAAAATAGTTTTTCCATAATTTCAAGCAATGTAAGCTTTCAAAATATTGAATTAAAGCATTTTTGCATAACAATGAAAATATAATAATGATTGGGCAATTATATAATGCTCACACATTGTTTATGCTTTTTGTCAAATTTTTATAAAAAACAACAAAACTACACATTCTTGTTATTTAAATCAATTCAAAAGTTCACTTTATTCTCTTATGGAAACAATTTTCACATATGGGCATCTCCCAAAAAAGGTCCACCAAAAGTGAAGAAAAACATTAAAATAAAGCACTCTAACAGCTTTTAACTTATGTTTTTTTATTTTGATTAGTATTACTGCTATTTTACTTGAATTTAACTTATTACGATTTATTTTTATTAAAATTTATAATGAACATCATTACTGTATTTTACTACCGTTGCAAATAATTGTCGCGTCTATGATGTCGTGTCTGTATTTGTGCTATATCTAGTTAAAAAAAGGTAAGATATAATTCTCATGTTTCATAAGTCTACCAAGAAAAGTTATCCTTTGGCCTCCATTAACATGTATATTATATATAAAAAAGTTTTCAAAATGAGCTAAATTTTTCATATTTCTATACGAACTTAATAAAACTTCTCTTTTTTGTCGCGTCCGTTTCATTGTATGATTACTTATTACTTTGTTCTAGTTTATACTAAATCTGGCCAATATTTTTATAAAATGTAGCAATCTTTCATCGCGTCAGAACACTTAAAATACATATAAGGTTCTTTTTGTATCTTTCTTGTTTTTCGGGTAATTGAAAACGTGCCAATGTCGCGTCCGTGCCACTGGGACATGCCCATATGTACTTTCGTGCTATTAAAAAAAAAAAAAATAGAGTGTAATGCTAAGTCTTGCCGACTAACTGTTATTAAAATACATCATTAACTATGCCCATCAGTAGAAGATTTGATAAACTCGGTATCGGCTTGATTATTGTATTGTTTTTAAGAATGAAATAAAAATTCAACTTTCACATAAATTTCCAAAAGAAAAACTTCAAAAATATCCTTAACAGAACTGATATTAGGCGTGTTTTTGCTCAAAGCTGTTTATATATAGCTTAAAAATATTTATAAATTAATTATTTTCTTCTGAAAAATAAGCTCCATAGCTCGAAAGAGGTAAAAATGTTAAATTAAAAAAAAAAAAATTAATTTTTAAGTATTTTATAGCAATGTGGGTTTCTCGTTTTCTAATCAATATATTAAACTTTTAATATTTCATATTAAAGTGAGTATTTTGTCCAAAATTCATCTCACAATTTAAGCACATCTTCTGCATTTACATGCTTAGCTGCACATTTTAAGTGGGAAATATAACTTCTATTAATTTGTTGCTTAATAAATAAGCCTTATTGACGAAATGAGTCATTTTGTTAAATAAAATAAAAATTTCCCAAAAATTCCCCAAAAAGGGAAATTTAAAAAATTTCATTTCTGAACATATTCAAGCAATATACTTCAAAATTAATTTAATTTATGCAATTTTTAATGAGAATACATCAATAATAATGCTTCGGAATTAACTTTTACTTCTGTTTTTCACGTTTTTTGTTTAAAAAATTTTAAGATAACGTCAATATTTGTACAAAATTTTACTTGGTCTTGCATGAAAGCTATTTTAATACACTTAAGTGCTACTTTTTTTTTCCAAAAATTTAGAGCTTATAGTCTGCACCAACATCCATCCGTCTCGCTCCTAATTAAAATAAATCATAAACTATGCCCACAAGCAAAAGTTTTGCTCAACTCGTAGCCTCGCTTAGTCAAACTTTAAATTAGTGTGCAAAAGCGCAAAACAGGAAACTACTGTGGCGTGTACCAAAAAAAAAAAAAAAAAAAAAAAAAAAAAAAAAAAAAAAATGAGCAATTCCCAAAGTGCGCACGCAAACATAGACGCTACAAACAACATAAACACACATACACACAGAAATACACAAACAAGCTTAAACTAGCACATATTTAAGTACGCTTTAGTCACTAGCACAAGCGAAGCGGAAACTTTAACATAGTTTGGTGCTTTAATAACCCATTCGCAGGCCAACAACAAGCAAAGTAACACATGTGTAGGCTATAGCTGCTCTGCAAATTGTGTTGCTGTTGTTATTGTTAATGCCGCTCTGCTAAAGTGCAATATGGCAGCAGGCAGGAAGTTGTGCATTTTTCACAGCAATTCATGTAGAATACAATTTTAAGCACTTGCAAGTAGTTATTTTTTTTATTTCAACGGTTCTCTAAAGTTCTTCTAGAGCACAACTGAGCAATTTATTTTTCAATATTTTACCGTTTTATTATAATATATTTTATTCATTCATAACGATGATGATGATGATGATGATGATGATTATTAGCATTGAATTGCATTTATAATTGGACAAGTTGTTACTACATAATAACGAAAGTTTTCTATCTGCTATAGCTACTAGCTGAGCAAGGACAAAAAGCCATTCAATTTGTGCGATGGATAAATTGGCAAAACATTGCAAATAGAATGTTTCTGTTGTTCTATTAGAAAAAAAAAATAAACTAAAAGAATGATAGAGAAAGTGGACGGCAATGGGAGAGAATGGAGGGCAAAATAGTGGAGAGATGCTCGAAGTTGAGCTTTGTTATTTTCCTTTATTGAAGTCTATATGAAAGGTTTCAAAAGTTATGGCCATGAAATCATATAAAAATAATATAAGTGCCGAGATGTTGAACTACTTGAATTGTTGTAGTTGTTATAGTTGGTTATTCTGCCTAACAGGCATGTTGACATGAAAAGATAATTTTTTTCTATATCAATATGAAGTTATGTTAGACCACTGCATAACTATAGCTTTATTGAGAGTGTGCATGTGTATGTGTATTTTTTTTTTTTGTTTAGTTATGAAGGATATTTATATGCCTGACAAGCACGTACTTGAGATTAACTTGAAATTGATCTTGGACAATTTAGCCAATTACTGTTAGATATGAAGGAAGCTGAAGCTTATTGTTTGTGCCTTGCTTTTGCACTTGTTTAGTGAAAAGATGAATATTTGTATGATTGTCATTCATATGACATAATTGTTTGCCTGCATGACTTATTCTAATTCAATGTTAGTGCATAATTGTGCTTATGTAACCTACATAAGGTTGTATTTTTGCTCTTCTGCTCGATAGGATTGACATATATTGAGTTGTGAGCATTGTTTGTTGAGATAACAAGCGTTTTGAAGCTCGAATATACTTAAAATCAACTTTTATAAAGCGCTAATGGCTTGAATAGGATTTTTTATTAGTTTTTAAAAATTTCCCTTTTTTGGGAAATTTTCGATGGTTTTCATCAATATTATATGCTGGTGCATGTTTAGGAAAAAATATGAGCAAATTTAAAATTTTCCCGTTACTAGTTTAATAATACTATACTTTCTATATGGTCTATATAATAAAAGTTTTTTTTCATCTCTCTGCTATGTAAGATTTAATAAATTTGGTACAAATACGTATTGATCAGTGTAAGTTCCGTACTAAGTAGGCGCTTATAAATATTCTCCATATTATTTCCATATTGATAAGATTTTTCTCTTTATATACGCAATGCTTCAGCAAACTATCTTTTTAAAGGCAAAATTCTCCTCCACCCTATTAAATGGGTCTTAAAAATCAAAACTAGTCATTCAAAACAATGTTATACAATCATATATTTTGAAATTTAAGCTTTTTTGAAAATTTCCCTTTTGGGATTTTTTTTGGGAAATTTTAATTTATGCCGATTTCACAAATGTAAATATTATTTACTCCGTAAATCAACGTTAAAATGAAGTTTAATGCTTCATTTGTTGGGTTTATCTCTTATTAACATATATTGTGTGCAGACTCTAGGCATTTTTCCTAAATACACAAACTCTGTTACTTTGCTCACTAACTTTATTACTAATGCCTCGATTAAAACATTTGTGAACTCATTATTTATATTAATTCGGGCTATTTACTTAAGTTCTCAAACAAATTAATGGCTTCAATCGAATATCTACACTCTTCACACCGAAGTATTTTCCTAGCCCTCTACATACATCTTAATTTTGGCAATCAAAGTATATTGAAATATGTTGATTTTGTTTTTTTACTTAACTCATTTTCACACTTTCACTTTCCCCAAAGGTAAAGTTCTTGTCAATAAATCAAGAAGAAGGCAAAATAAATAAAGTGTGTTTTACCACAAACACGCACCATATTAAACTACCAACACATACATCATAAATATATGCAGATATGTACTACCACAGTATACACGCATGCTATAAACTCTGATGGCAATTGCTGAAGTATTTGACAGCTCACACGTGGATATTAAATAAATATGAACTGACAGTTAGATGATAGAGAGAGAGAGACTGAGGACAGAGAGTCAACAACATTAAAAGACAAACACATAGCAAAGAAAAAAACACTAAATTTACTTGCTGCTTACGAAGGTAAACAGATCAAAAACCGGATTGTATTAAGAAGGTATTGGTTAATATATATCGCTTTTTTTCCGACACCCAAAATTATGCAAAGCAACTTTTAACGATTTGATGTTAAGGCAAATGGTGCCTGCAAGCCGGTGCGTGTGTGCATGAATATGTTGTATATGTTTGTTCCCGCGTTACTTTTTTGCTGTAACACTCATAAACAAACACATATTACATATATTAAACGTCAATCATTTCTAAAACGAAGAAAAAGAAGCAGAGGTTTTTGGTAAAAATATATTCTTTTTTCGCAATACACAAATTTTTTTTTCATATAAATATTTTGCATATGTGGGCGTTGAAGTCGACAGAAATCAAGTCATTAAACTTCAAAGGCTTCTTTTTTTGACATTTATTTATTTATGATTTTGGTTTAAGTGTATGCGTGTGAACATGGTAATGACTACATTCACAATTGTTTGATTCATTCGTTGTGACAGCCTTTTCTGCATGCAGCTCTTGCTAGTTACTCATGGCTTTGGGTTTTAATTATTATTGCTTTTTGACATATCAATGAAATAGAGACTCAAATTGCAATCGGTTGAGCAAGAAAATACTTTTCTTAAACATTTCTTTGTAGTCTTCAAAAATTCTTAAGACCAAATTTAGAGGCAGGTTTTTCTATCAACAATGAATATTGCATGACTTAAAGGAGGGAGTTTGCAAACGGACATAAACAAGGTTGGACATAAACAAGAAACAAAAAAAATGATAAATATATTGATTTCCTCAGGAATTTTAAGAGGATAGAATTTTGTATTAAAAAAGCGTTATTTTGTGTATACATACATACCTGTAAAAAAATATTTTATTCGGATTGAAAATATAAAAACATTTTAATTCTTTATAAGAAAATTCAAAGATTTTTGAAAATTAATTTCACTATTTGACAAAATTATACTATTGATTTATAATTTCGAAGTTAGTGATCCCATATATCTATTGAAATAATAAATTTGGCTGTTTTAACAGATGTTTGTAACAAGATTATGGCCGGAGAGTGCTATAAAAATTTTCCGAAAAATTTCCCAAAAATTTCCCAAAAGGGAAATTTTTAAGAAACCTTTAAAAAGCCATATCACTGTCTTCACACTTACTTTTAAAAATAAAGTAGTTTAATTCGGAACTTATTTTTATCCATTGGTATGCTTTGGCATAATTGTTGTGATCAAGTGATGAGGTTTTACAATTAAATAGACATGACTGAATTAAGGAAGGGCAATTTTAAGTTTCCATAAAGGTTTAAGTATCCATAAGTAAGAAAAAATATGACAAATATATTGATTTCCTTAGGAATTTTAGGTCAGAATATTGTATTTTAAACAAGTTTTTTTTCTTATTTCATAAAAGCAGAGAACGAAATAAGTATATTTGTCTTAAAGAATCAGAAGATATTTCAATTTTTGTCATGGGATAATTTAAGGACTTTTAAAAATTATAAGTAAGTGGCTTTTTGGGTAATTCATAGTATTTATGTTTAAATCGTTTTAATAAACATTATCACGAAGTTTATGTTATCATATTTCCATAGAAAAATTTAATTTCACTGTTTTATCACACTTTTGCAACAGGATTTTGGCCGGAGAGTGATATAAAAAATTTCCCAAAAATTTCCCATAAGGAAAATTTTCAAAAAACCTTTCTAAAATCATATTACTGTCTTAACACTCACTTTGAAAAAAACAAAAAAGTGTAATTCAGTGCTTATTTTTATCCTTTTGAATGCTTTGTGATCAGGTTTCCAATCTCGAAAGAATGATTGACTCAAAGGAGGGAAGTTTCAAGTTGGCTTAATGGTAGAAATAAGTAGAAAAAAAATATGACAAACATATTGAAGGATTAGATATTTAAATTAAATCAGGGTAATTTTTTTATATTTCAATAAAAATTTCAAAAAGAGAAATAAGGATATTTTTATTTTAGATTAAAAATCAATAGATATCTCAATTTTGTCATGGGGAAAAGCTAAAGACTTCTAAATATTATAATAAAGAAACCTTTTGAGTAATTCATAGCACCTACATGTTACGTATTTCTTATAAATATAATTCAGTTTATCTTATAATATCTGTAGAAAACCTAGATTTGACTATTTTATTACAGTTTTTAAAAGGATTTTGGCCGGAGGCGATAACAAAATTTCCCAAAATTACATTTTCAAGAAATCTTTCAAAAATCAGATTTAAGTGTTTTTCACTCACTTTCAGATGTACATTAAGTGCAATTCATAATTTATTCTTGCGCTTTTGAGTGCGTTGGGAAATTTTTGTGATATTTTTTTTTGTGAAAATTGAAACCATTTGGTATAAAACACTAAATTTTGCGTTTTTATTACATTGTAGTAATAATTTCATGGCCGGAGAGTCATATAAAAAATTTCCCGAAAATTTCCCTAAAAGTTCTCAAAAGGGAAATTTTCAAAAATCATTTGAAAATCACATTAAGGCATTTTAAACTCAATTTTAAATATATATGTAATTTGGAGCTTTTTTTGTGCTTTTAAGTGCTTTGGTAGAATATTTGTGATAATTTTATATTCGTATTTTATTTCTAAAAAGAGACATTCAAATTGAAATCACTTGGTTGAAGATGGCAATACGGCAATATTGGTAGAACCAAAGAGATAAAAGCTTTAAAATAGACTTAACTAAAGAGTAAAATTTGTTTATCTTATTTTCATAAAATGGATTTTTTTTTAATTTCTAAGAAACGTGAGAAGCTTTCTCGTTAGCCTAAACAATAACTACAAATAATTAAAAAGTGTTACCCATTGTTGTTTTGACGCTTAAGCCTTGAATTAAAAATTTTTAAGGAATTTCGTCAAATATTTATGTATTTAGTTTAAATTTCCTATAAGTAAAAATGTAGGCGTTTAAAACATTTTCATCTCCTTAAGTGATGGGTTGTGTATCTAAAAAAAGCAAGCTTATAAGTTTCTTAATATAAAATTATATTTTGCAATCAAGAATGGTGGTATGAAAGTTGTCAGACAAAGTTATTTTCTTAATTAAGTCAAAAGCATGTCGTGGTAAATAAAAAACAAAAACTTTTAAATAAAAATGGGTAAAGATTGCATCATGAGCATTTGTTGACAAATTAATTTGAAAAATAAATAAACAATTTAATTTTTTTAAATAAAATCATAAAGATCACGGGTTATTTTTTAGAAATATTTAAAAACTTGGACATTCTTTTTTACTCTATCCAACAGTAAGAAAATTTTGAAGAAATACTTAAAAATAATATTAAAAATAAATAAGTAGTCTTTAAGAGACGTCAATCAAGAAAAAAAAAATTGTTTTATTATAATTTCAACGTTTTCTTACTGTTTAAAGGCATTAACAAGTTCATTTAAATAGATACCTACACTGAGAGACCCTTGAAATTTGCAAAGGCATGAAATTACAAATTTCCCAAAAATTTCCCAGAAGGGAAATTTTACAAAAACTTTCTTTTAAGCCTAAAGTACCTTTTTTGCCTTCTTTAAAACTGTTTTTATGCATTTCTGGTAACAAAAAAAAAATTCCCAAGATATTAAAATGGTAAAATAGACCTTCTCCATAATAAAAAATGAAGGGAAATTGCATGAAATACACAATTCATAGCCATTAAAATTTAAACAGCACTTTCAGACCGATTCCAGGTTTGTAAAATCCCCCTAAGAAATAGTTAAAAACAAGTTATTATAAAAAAAAATACGTTAAAAAACAGCTCGAGTCTCTGCCCAAGTCATCAAGCTTAAAAAACAACATTAATAAAATGGACTTCTAGGAATGCAGAAAATTTTGAAATCATTTATCTCAGAAAAATATAAAATTTCTCTTATTATTAAAAACTTCATTCCATGTGATTAATGGTAAACCAGTCGTCGGCTTAAGCTTATCCCAAAACTAAGCAAAGAAAATTTCAACTGTAGCTTAGCTATCACTGTGGCTTATGTTATGTTTTTTTCTGCTATACCTTCCTATCTTTCTGTGCATTTGCTGCTTGTTTACTTAAGTCAGAAATTCAAATTTTCACTAACCGCAGTTGAAAGACATTTTGCCAGCATAGCTTAGTTTCGTTGAGGCTTAGTAAGATGACAAGATTGTCAAACCTTGAAGACAAACTGGAGACATGTTGTTGGAACAGTTGTTGTTTTAACATCAACAAAAATCCTTGAAATACTCGTGGAACAACATAAGAGCGTAGAAAAAAAAAATTGTGCGCTTCAACTGCTAAATGATTTTATAACACAGCAACTAATTGAATTTTCTCTTGAACTTAATTACTTTTCTGTTTGTGTACATGTCTTCGGCAGGGTAATATTTTAATGCCTTTGTGTGTGTGTGTCTGTGTAAGTTTGTGTGTTCAAGCTAGGCAAGAGGGCGCATATCTACTTAAAATTAAACACGAATAAATTTTATGGCTCAATAATGAGCGCTGGCAATGAATTAAATGTAATAAAAGCGAGAGTATGATAAGGCAGACGGATGCGAAGTGGTTGTGCAAGCTTAGAAAACGGAAACTCAAAGGTATGTGCGAGCAGCATAGCAATGCTAACAGGTGTCGGAGTTCATTGTTAATGGTATTAATTACAAATGTCATATAAATGCTAAAGTGAAATTTTACAAAGGAAGCACTGCCGCAGGTGCCAATGTTTAATTTATGGTAACTAATAATTCCTGGATTAAATAATAATAATGCATTATTATTATTATTATTATTTATACACCGACAAACAGATGTAGATTCAGACAAAGAAACGGAAAGAGCAAATTTAATGAGCGACAATGTTGATATGAATCAGATAGATAGATTGCTGACAAGCAAATTTTAGCAAATGTGATTGCTTGAGGTTATGATGAAAAAGAGCTAATTTAAAACTATTTGTTTTAAAATTACAGAAAATATTTGTTTAAATACAAATATTTCATATAGCATATTTTGTATAGAAAAATATATTGCCTTGAATAACAATAGCGATTTAAAATATAGTTCGTTTTGATTTTTAGCTAAAATGTTCACAAATAGAATTTTTAAGTGGCTTATTTTCATTGAGGAACACAAAGAAACTATTTAAACTCTTTTATTGGTAGTTATAGTTGGATTTGCAAGTTTTTTGAAAATTTCCCTTTTGGGAAATTTTTTGGGAAATTTTTATTTTTTGATAATTCACTTAAATATATTATTTTTTAAATAAGGTTCAAGCCTTGATTTTGTTTTTCGCATTATTTCACACAAATTTACCGGAATAATTGTAATGGAAGACACATTTTCCACTATCCAAATTTTATCCAATGCGTTTTTATTGAATTTTGTAAAATTTGTTTTAATATCCCTTTTGGTAAGTTTTCATTTTCGGGAAATTTGTTTATTTTGTTCTTATACAGAATAATGTTGCTGTTCTAAATTATTTTTCTGCATTTTGTTTCTGAATAATACAAATAAATTCAAACGAAACATTCGTTTAACACAATCCACAAACACACAAAAAATAGAGTTATTTTGAATAATATAGATTTTTGAAAAATACTTTTGGAACATTTTTTGGGATTTAGAAATTTGCTTATTTAGTTCTTATTAGGAATAAAAAATCTATTCCAAACTATTTCCGTTTATTATCTTTAATACATAACAAGTTAATTCAAACCAAACACTAGTTTTATACATTGCACTCACATACATTAGACCAAGTTTGAAAAATGTAACGTTTTTGGGCACATGTTTTTTTTTCAAAAATTTGCTTATTTTTCGGTTTTAGGGATAACTTATATTTCTAACTATTTTTCTGAATTATGTTTCTCAATTATACAAGATAATTCAAAAGAAACATTTAGTATTCCCACTCCACATACTTAGAAATTGAGTAAGTTTTGAAAATAAAGCTTTTTTGAAAATTTCCCTTTTGGGAAATTTGTTGGGAAATTTGAAATTTTTGGAAATTGCTTTAATTAGGAATGATGATACTATTTCAAATTACTTTACTGTTTAACATTTCTCAATAATACAATTCAATTCCAACGAAACTTTAATTTTGCACACTCCACACACACAAAAACAGAGCAAGTTTGAAAATTCTATCGATTCTGGGAAATATTAGGAAATATATTCAAACAGAAAATAAGTTTTACACACACAGAAAAGTATAGTTTTAAAAATCTAACATTTTTGAAAATTTCCCTTTTGGGAAATTTTTTGGGAAATTTTTTATTTTTGAATTTTTAGAATTTGTGCTTATTTTGATCTGATTAACAACGATGTTGTTATTTTTAGTTATTTTTCTTAATTATGTTTCTCAAAATACGAATAAATTAAAACAAAAAATTCATTTAACACACTCCACACAGACAGAAATTTATTAAATTTTGAAAATTAAGTTTTTTTGTAAATTTCCCCTTTGGGGAAATTTTTTTGGAAATTTTTATATTAAGAAATGTGCTTATTTTGCTCTTATTGAGTATGATTTGTATAGCTACTCTAAATCACTTTTCTGTAAAAAATTTCTCAATACTACACATAAATTCAAACGAAACAATAATTTTACCCACTCCTCAAACCCAAAATTTAAGTTAGTTATAAAAATCTAGTTTAAAGTACTTTGTTTCGAAGTTAAATTGAAAATTTTCTCTTTGCGAAATTTTGCTTTTTATTGTTAAGATAAATTTTCTAAATTAATAATTTTATTTGTTACAAATTTTGCATAAGTTTAAATTAAAACTTCGTAGTAAAACTAAAAAATGATTCAAAATTTTAAAAAAAAAGTTTTTGATAAAAGCACAATAAAAAACACTTTAAAAGTCTTATTAAAGGCTTCATCAACCGAAACATTGTATTTAGGCGGAAAAGGCTTATATAAAGCTCAAATATCATTTATACTATATTGCCGTATGTCAACACATACAGTTTGAAAAAAAACCCAAGGAAATAGCCTTGACGTAGTTATCTCTGTCATGAAAGCAGCTTCAAGCAAGTGAACAAAAAAGCCCAACTAAATCCAAAAGGATTGTAAAGGAGTTAAATAAAATAAAGCGGCTCACAAGGCGCTGACATGTCTACAAAACAAGAATAAAAATGTATTATGAACGCGCGCTACTGTGTGTGTGTGTTTATGAGTGTGTGCAAAGGATTAAATGTGGTGTATTGTTACTGTAAGCATAGCGAGTGAAAGTATATATTGTTATTTGAATTTTTATATTATTTAGAAACTAAAAAAAAAAGTTTGCCAACATTTTTTTCAATAATATTCACTCGTATCAAATTCAAATTTGGCTGCCTCCAACCAAATTGAAATATTGAACAGCATAACAAGAAATTTAAATTTTTAAAATATATAATATATGAATGCAAAGTTAAGAAGTTTAGATGAAATTTTATTATATTCAATGAATGTTTTTTTAATACCTAATCGATTGTTTGCAATCTATATTGATGGAAAATGTGAAAAGAATGAAATAGGTTGATTCTTGTTTAAATTTTTTTTTTGTATCATATTAACTTAAATGCGTTTTAACATATAAAATGGTCTGCGTAAATTTATGGTTTCAATTATTTATAAGATAAGCAAAGCCAATAAATAAAATATTTACATATTAAGCAACTACTTTTTAAATTTATTGCTATGAACTCTTGATGATAACAATTGTTATTTTCTTTTCTTTCAGGTATGTTTCAATCACCTCCAGCGTTATGGGTAAATAATTTCTTAAAAATATTAATATTTGTTCCTGCTATTGCAAGATATATTAATGTGTTAATTATGAAAAAGGAACACAACTTTGTTTTAAACAACTATAAAAAATTACAGCAGATTATTCAGAGTATTAAAACATGCAATGATGTAATTCAAAAAATATTATTTTAATAATAATTTATTCCTTCCGCTGATGCCATCATCCTACAATTCTCTTTTCAACGTACACATAAGAATAATACAATATGAAAAGTTATGCTAACTTTACGAATAAAACAAAAAAAAAAAAACTATTAAAAGTGCGACAAAAGTTGCCAACTATTAAAACTAATTCACCATTTATAATGCTCTACAAAATACAAAAAACACCAAGAGGGAAAACATTAAAAGCTATTCAGAGACAGAAGAATACAATGCGCTGCAGTGTTATTGTACTGTAGGTACGGTCAGTTGTATGAATTGGCTTTTGTTATTGTATTGCATACAGAAAAAAAGTCAGAACAAGCAAACACATGTTCACATAAGCCAAAATATGATTTGAATAGAAAAAAAAAGCTTAAAAAGAATACTTTTCTATAGTGAGAGAAATAGTTTTTGAAGTTATAGAAAATTATACAAATTCTTGTTGTAAAAAAAATACTGATTTGTTCATCTTTTAGTATTGCTGTTAAGTATTGCACTCATAAATATATGTGCGTTGCAAAATATTTATAAAAAAATTCTTTTTTTCTGTTTTAAAGTCAATCTCAACATAAGCTTTCATAGCTATAAAATTATGCACAAACACATTGAAACTAAAGTTGCTTGAATGGCTTTGTTTAAAGTTATGAAAAGTTGCTCATTTAATGCTTGATTAAATGTATCAAAATAAATATAGCTCGTATTCAGAGTGTAATTAAGTTTATTAAAAACGATTATGTATTCAATATAACGTATGAGTAACTTTTAATTGCTGGCTTTGTTATAACTTTTGACTTGCTATATGTTTTGGGTAAAGTTTCAATAAAATAATTTTAGAACGTTATTTTTCACTCATAGAATAAAATATGAACATATAAAGGAACTATAATAATTGTTTAAACGTTACTGTAGTTATTGAAAGCATAGATTTTATTCAAGAAAATTTAATATGCAGCTATATATGAGTCGATATATTGCAAAGTGCCTTATCTAATGTTAAAGCTACTTGATGTTGCTAACATGAATTCCTTTTTTATTTTATTTTTTTCAAATCTAAAATAAATTTGTTAAAAGCTAAGTTTAAGTTTATAATTCTTAAAAGAAATATATATTTTTAAGAATTATATTTTGAGTTTTATTCCAAATAATTTATGAAGCAACAGATTGCTACAACAACAAATTCTATTGCAGAACAAAAGCGAGCAGACAAGACTACTAGACCATTTGACATAAAGCTCAAAATATAATTCTTAAAAAAATTTATATATATTTTTATATTTTTTTTTTTATATATGTATATTTTTTTAAGAATTATAAACTAAAATTAACAAATTAATATGCAACACTTTTAAAACTCAGCTAGGACTTAGCTTAATTTGGATTAAGTGGGGACATGACATTGGCCGTTATTTTAAATTCGACTTGTTTTTTGTATTTGAGTAAATCTTCTTAAGATTCTAAGAAAAAATTTCTTGGAAAAATTCCTACGTGTTTAAAAGTTACAGCCGGATTAGTGAGAGCGCATTTTTATTTTTCTTTGCATTTTTCTTTGTTCACAAACTTTGAACGCTTTTATCTCGAAACCATGTTTTTCGTACTAGTTGCAGCACTAGCGGGTTAATTTTTTGACGAAATTTTTTTTTTTTTATTTTTGTAAACTTCATTCGCTATCTCATGACACCAACTTTTATTTAAATTTTTTTTCGATTTTTTATGAAGTTTTAGAGTCAATATTTTTTTGGAAAAAACACACTATCAAATTTGGAACATCACCAAAAATTGAAAAAAAGCTACTGTTATACGGTAACCAATTTTGTTAAGATTTAAAAAAGCCATTTTTTCCAGATCCGACAATTTTTGCGACTCCCAGCACTCCAACCACGAGGCCCCGTTTTTTTTTCTGCCACCAGTTTGGAGCTCTATAAAACCATGTTGAAGTGAAAAATATATTTGTTTGAATGCTTTTTCTTGTATTCTTGTTATTTGTTTAATTCTCTACAATAATAAAAAAAAGTTTTGGAAAAATTTTTGTTTTTGACTGAGTTATGAATTTTTAAAAAAAGGTCTGTTTTCTCTGTCGCGAATGTTATGTCCTACCTTAAGTTACACACAACTGTTTTTAAAGCTAAATTTAAATTAAAAGTTTTTGTTTTTTAAACAATATTTTTAAATATAAAAACAAATTGAAAAAAAATTTCAATATTTAAAACAAATGTTAGGTCTGTCACTCACTTCAAATAATTTTAAGTTGTACAAAAGCGTTTTTTTACACATTTTTCCAGCTCGAGTGAGAAAAGGAACAAGCAATTTGTCACTCACTATTATTCCAATTTTACTTGAAAAATTTCTTCGAGCGTGAATCTCAAGCTGCAAACAGCTGATTGTCAAAGCGATAAAATTAAATTGTTGCATTGTGTTGTGAAAAAAATGCATGCAATTGGTTATCAAATTGATAAAAATAGTTAAAATAAGCAAAATGAAAGCTTACGAAAGTGTTTTTAATGCAAAACCAAAGCAATTAAATTTTATTATTTTCGAAAAACTGCTGTTATGCTTGAAACTCACTTGAAACCGTTTCCGTACATTTTGACGAGTTTTTCATTTTGACAGGTAATCTCAAAATGACTCTCACATTACATGACACATGACAGGACTCTCTATTACTCGAACTTTACTCCGAACTTAACTTGAAGTGCGTACGGAAACAGACCTATTAAAAAGCATGATTTTTTCGATTCCACTTTTTAAGTTTTCAGAGTTTTTGACGTCAGTTTCGTAATCAGTGACCCTTGGGACCCTCCGAATTCCAAATACCAAATGTGAACTGCATTCGATGAAGTTTGCATTTAAAATATTTTAAATTTTGAAATTTGAATAAGGTTATATTTTATCTTATGTTCCATATATGTAAAACCAATTCGAAAAATTCAAGAAAGTGTCATTGTAATCAGATAGCAGTTTCTTAAGGTTATTTCAAAGAAATAATGAGAGAAAACTATAAAAAAAGAATGGAGTGTATAGTTTAAATTCAAAAAGATTTGTTTTAAATTTTGTTTTGCAGAAAGCAAATGCTTTAAATTGCTATTTTAAAATTTTTTGCTTAACTTTAAAGCATGTTTTTTTCTCAAATTCAAAAAGATTTGTTTTAAATTTTGTTTTGCAGAAAGCAAATGCTTTAAATTGCTATTTTAAAATTTTTTGCTTAACTTTAAAGCATGTTTTTTTCTCAGTGTAGGCTTATGAAGTATTTATGTTCTCGTGGCTTGTATTGTGTTCATTGATCTCATGAATAGTTTATGGTACTCATGTAATTACTTACTGAACCAAAATTCATCAATGCAATTCATGGAGATCATGTGAAAATTCATATTTGTTCTTGTTGTCCTGATATTTGTACATGCATTTTATGTATTTTATTCACAAAAATTTTGAAATTTTTTTGAAAGATTCGAAATTTTCCATTATTTCATGCATTTTGCACACACACTTTATGAAATTTAAACTCTAAGCTTATGAAATATTCATGTTCTCGTGTTTTTTCTTTTGTGTATTTTGTACATTGATATTATGAATACTTCATGTGATTCATGTAATTGATAACTGGGCCGGAATTCATAAAAGCGATTCATGATAATCTTGTAAAAATTCATAATTATTGTGTACTTTTTTGGTTCAGTGTAGAACAAGCATGATTGTTGAATTATAGAGTGTAAGTTTTGTTCATCGAGAGAGAGCTCTCTCTCTGCTACTCAATTGCCTACTGAGTCAAAAGAGTCACACCTTGTGGCAAGAGTTATTCATCGTCTAATGTCAATGCTGATATTTTCCTTAAGAACCTCAAAAACCATAAAAAATCCTTAAGAACCTCAAAAAAGCTGTTGTCAACAGTGACGCTGGGACTCTAGTTGCGTACTAGTACTAATACTAGTACTGTGATACGCTAATACTATGATAACAATAAGGATAAATTGTGAACATTATTTCAAAAATTTGTCAAAATCATTACACCGACAATTTGAAGGTTTTTAAAATTATCAGTATTATTTAAAATAATTTTTGACTCAATGTTAAATTTCACTAGGTAGAAATTAAAAATTGAAGAGTTAAAAAAAAAAAAATTAAGTACGTTAAAAGTAAATTCAAATTTAAACTTTATGTAATCAGCTTAAGCTTAAAACACATCATTGTTACATCAAATAATTACATTGAAAAGAAAACACATCCCGGTAAGCCGTTGCTTAGCGCAGGTTTGCGCATAATACATATGAAACGTAAAAAAACCTCTTTGTTCTCTAGAGTATTCCTCTGGAGTGGGTAAAGACAAAAACAAAAAATTTAAATAAATTTAAATTTTTAATTTGTAATTATGTTGTTTTTGAAATTACTAACAGCTGCTATAAAAGACATAAATAAAAATATTAATTCTTCTTTTAGCTTAATGAACATCCTTCCTATGAAAAGATGACATGCTCTAATCTTGCTTGTTGCAAGCTGTGCGCAAAATAATTACACCGAGGTTAAACTTCTAACATATTTTTGATGGCAAAATAATTGAGCTCATAATAAAGTGAAATATGCACAACAATAACAACAAACAAGAGCAGAGCAAAACTTGAAATAATTTTCTTTTTTGCTTAATTTGAAAGAAATATGTAGGAAAAAAAAAATGTTAAGCATTATATGAGGATATTTGAAATAAGGCAAAAGGGAATTATTTTTTCCATGCTTTTCTTAATTCAACTCTTCGACGTTTTGTCATGTAGTTAGTGGAGGGGGCAGGATTCAGATATGAAATGAGTGTACATTAAGCTGACAGGCAGACAGCCAAACCAACAGATGTCGAAGCAGATCAAATCAAGCTTTTTGCTCAAGGCTATTGCTTTAGCAGAAAAACATGCCATACACACCACTCACCAGAAGCTCGATTTTTGTTTTTTTTTTTTATATGCTCCATAACAGAAAATCTCAATTGTAGCAAAATCAAGCATATCTGTTTTTTTTTTTCTCTTCTTTTTTATGTGCTGTGGAGCACTTTATTAAATTTATGCACACACACAAGCAAACAAACAAACAAACAAACATGACATATCATTCGCTATTCTACATACAATCTTTTCATCTGAATTTTCACTTTCATTTTTTATTCAATTTATTTTGGTTATGTTATTTTGTGTTGTTTTTTTTTCTTATTTTTATTTTTTACTATAGCAGAGTGTGAAAAAAATATTCCCAAGAGCAGAGAAAATCCTTTTTTAAGCAAAATAACAGCCCACCACCTGACAGGTGGTTATTCTACAGCAGCTTGTTTACTGTAGGCAGGCATAAGACATAAGTTATGCGTCATGTTATGCGTTATGTTGCTATTTTTTTCGCTTATTTCTTATTATTTTTCTGCTTCTCCTACTTTGTCTTATATTTGTGAACGTATTGAAAATCCTTTGAAATTTTTTTAAAGGTGTTGCCACCCTGGGCGTTTGTTTATTTCTTGTTTATAAAGCTTGCATTAAAAAAAAATATTTTTTATTGTTTTAGTGAGCTTTGTTTTTATATTAGTAAATTTTTTTTTTTTTAACATAAAAATATGGCGGCATTACAACAAAATCAGCTGCTGTCACGTTGTGTGCTGCTAAGTAGGAGTATATTAGGTAGGCGGAATATTGTGCCTAAACAGCCTTTAGAATGTTGCACATGTTATATTAAAGATTAAAAAGTCTGACATGCAAATGCTTTGATTTTATTTTTTATTGCCTTAGTTGGTGTGTGTGAGTATAAGTGTGCAGTGGAATGTGTTAATGTCAGAAGAATTCCTTGAAGTCGTGCTCCTGCTGAGCAAGCAATAATCCAAGGTAGTAATTTAAAAATAAAGAAAAATACACTTTTTATTTTGCATGGCTTTTGCTTAAGAGCATATTAAAAATGTTGAATATTTTAAGGCGAAATACAAGTGATATTTTTTTTTTATTATTTAATTATATGTTTGACATAATTGAACGGCAGTCATAAATTTATCAATTATAGACAACGTTTAATTAAATGTCCTAATTAATAATCGATTTTTACGAGAAATAAATGTACATTTTCAGATTTATTTGAATTAATTGCTATTTTTAATTACTTGCATGTTCAAATGTCAATTCATTTATTTCATGACATGTTTATGCAATTGTAAGTTATGTATTTAACGTTTATATCTACTTACGTAATTGATGCAAGCAAAACTTTCACTAGATCTCAATGGTTTTACAGTGGTTGAAGTGTTTTGTTGAATGCTTATGAAAACTCAAAAAATAATTAAATAATTAATGCAATGAAAAAAAGCCTGATGTTTGGTTTTCACTAAGTCATTTATCTTTTTACTTGTTTTAAGTTTAAAGTGTAAAATATCACAAAAATAACAACTTTTATGCAGTTTTTAAGAAAAACATGTAAAGAGATCAATTTTTTATATTTTTCACCATTGTCAAAGGGAAAAAATTAACAACATGTTGGCATTTTTCATTGAACTGACAACAACTGACCATTGAAAATGACAAGAGAAAATAAGGCTTGAAAAAATTTTGTATCTATTTATAAATCGCTGAAACATTTTATAAAGAATGACGAAAATTCTTGCATAAATACATTCGCACATACTCAGTCCCAATCCCAATCCCAATTCCAATCCCAATCCCAATCCCAATCCCAATCCCAATCCCAATCCCAATCCCAATCCCAATCCCAATCCCAATCCCAATCCCAATCCCAATCCCAATCCCAAGTTAATAATGTTCCAAGAGGTTCAAATTGTTCAAAAATGACCCAAGAGGTTCAAATTGTTCCTTGGACCTATATAAAGTTGTTAAATGATTTTCTATGCGGAGATAGAAGAAATCGTTAAGACTCTAGCTCACCTCCCTTTGACCCATATTGGAATATATATAAAAAAAGGAACTGAGGTCGAGGACATGATTCGAATGCTAGAAAAACTGAGTTATACTGTGTGTTGAAAATGTTTGAAATCAGTTAGACGCTATGGTAGTGCCCTAGGGTAGGGCCCTAAGCTTCCAAGCGTTGACCGGGAACTAACAACCACCAGTTGCATGAAAACCTTAATCAGTTTTCCAGATATCCTTTTATGAAGTTGGTTAATTTTATTGTGATGAAAAATTATTAAATTTTGGTAAATGCGTTAATGGATATAATGCGTTAAGTGAAATATTTCTGTGATAATAATGCAGTTTTACATCATTAAATTGAAATCGATTTTTAGGAACATTTTTTTTTGTTTTTTGCAATGACACTCATGCACAAAAGTACATTTGTTTCTACTTACTGTGTGTAAGCGAATAACTGTAAAAAAACTAAAGGAATTTTTTTACTTCCGTCTATGAAAAAATATCAAAACATCACCGTGTTTATGTTCCTCTAGATGAGAACCTGCCTTTAGGTCCATTCCCACCTATATTTTTCACAGGAATTTTTGTTCTTAACTTCTCTCTCGTATAGTTTTCGAACCAAAGAAATGCCTTTCTCTGCGTGTTTTTTGTACAGTTTCGGTATTCTTTCGTTTTTAATGCTACATTGATTCTTTCTCTAATTGACTCATACGCCTTTTCGAAGGTGGCTTCTTTAGATGTATGTCGTCAGAGTCCTTCGAACGCCCACTTAATATAAAATCCTTCCATGCAAAAATATATCAACATGACTTTTCGGGAAGTATAATTTGTTGATATAGATATTTTGAATAGTTTAGTTATTGTAGAATTCTGTTTCCAAATGTCAAGAAACTTTATTGCGAAACTTTTCGCCCAAGTTTACATACAAATTGACAAATAACAAATTGATAATAAAATACCAATCGATAGCTCCTTGGAAACGTCAAAGAATAGATTAGGTTAGGTTTATCCGGCTGTCTCTGTTTGAAGTCTCACATAGACCCTTCGGTCCATAGTGGTATTGGTTGCTTAAACCTTTAAGGATTTATGTGGAAAACTTCAAATATTTGTTTGGAACTCGCAAATCTAAGGAGATATTCTAAAGAAATTCTGGCTGCCTATTTTAATAATAATAACGTTCGTGAATCTGAAGTATTAAAGTCTAGATCTAAGTAAGAAAGGTCATATGCAAAGAAGGTGCTCTAGTGTTTCTTGAACGCCTGGTTGCTTACACTTTCTACGGTTGTCATCTGTGGTAATACTCAGATTTTTCAAGTGGGGCGTAGCCATGTGGTAACCCCTGTGGTTAACCACCAGAGTCCTACTGTCTCTTTGGGTGCGTGTCAGGATATACTAAGCCCGTTTTTCACATGATATATTCAAATGATTCTGGAGCGATACGTACGTTTACTATAAGCTCTAATTCCAGCTCGGCAACCTCCTTTACTAGTTCGTGCTCAATGCATGTAGTTCGTCTTTGCTCTTGATTTTGCCTGCCATTATTTAGTGGTGCGGAACTTGTGACCTGTTTGTCCAGTGCCTCTCTGTGGACTAAGTGTTTAAGACTTCAGTACAGCCTGGAAGATTTACTGATAGAAATACATGCAGGGATTCTTGTCTACTTTGAGTTCGTTCATCATTGTCTTTTCGCGGCTGTATCTGAATGAAGGGCTATTTTGAGAGCAGCTTCCTGAGTCTTGCTGTGTCCTTAGTTTTCTCAGTGCCCAAACAGAAGGATCTTTTTGCTCGGCGTACATTGCTTTTGAAAAGTTTGTGCACACATTGGTATTCCCTCCATATTTATCATGGTAGTTTAAAGAAATCGTTATAATAATCTTTGTTCCACAAGGTCAGGATTTCATCAAGGTGATCTTATATTCCGCTTCGTTCACGTGGGTCTACAAGAGAAGTAGTAGGCTTTTATTAAAGGTTCTAAAAATGTCTTCAGGGACCTTTCAATGTCGGTTTCAGTACTAATGCGTTTATGTGAGAGTTACCTGGTTTCTATGATTCAGTTCGGGTTCGTGTGTCTTTGGTTTCTAAAGATCTTTTGATCTATTTGTGACCCGAGAAAGAAGGCTATTCAAGCACCTTTCAATCTATTCCAAGAGTGTTGGTATTTGATGTTAATATAAGGTCTAAAACGTTAAAAGAGGTAGGAATCAAATACAAAAAGTATTGTGATTTGGTGCCTTTAAAACAAAGCCCACGTTAACCGACGCTATTCACGGTTCCTGCACTATTTCCGCATCGTAGCAATAAATTTATAACAACAAATAAAAAAAAAACAATCTGTTCATTTCAGCCCATGAAATGTTTTTGAACAATAAGGCATACTTCCTAATAATTTTTCTGCGCATGTTTGCACTAAAATATGCCATTTGGCATATTAAGTTTGGCATATGAAGTTGGCGCTTCAACTTTTGAATGATATTTATATCTTTAAGACGGTTAAGTCAAGTTCTCTTATTCAACTTTTCTACTTTTAAGCCATTCACAAGCGAGTTTGGTGCTTTGGATCGTTATCCTCTTGTAATGTCCAATTTTTTGTATTCGTTTCAAGCCACTTGTTGCCAGAAGGAAGGTGAATCCAGATTCTGCTTGAACTTAGTTAGTTTTCCAAAGCCGCGTTCTAAGAAGCCTTCTTAAACATGGAGCTTCACTGGGTGTTTGGCTGTTTACTGGGTTATTAAATGTCCTTTTTCTGACCAAGCACGTCTAATTGTATTGAATACTATTTATCTTCAAAATATGTTTTCTTATTGTGACTCGTTGTTTGATCTGAATCTGCTGCAACAGGTTTCTTATTAGGGGTATTTACCAGTAGCGTTGCAAGGGGGGGCGGGGGCGGTCCGCCCCGAGTGCACGCCAAAATGGGGTGCAAAATTTGGCAAAAGAACTTTTTACCACATTATATTTAATTTTTTTAATTAAAAGAACACACCTCAATGACTTCGGTTTTATATTCGAATATCAAAAGGGTGCAAAAGTGAATACAAATATTATTTACCATCACCAGGACTTCGTTTTTATTGAAACAAACTTGAACTTTATATAAAATTTTGTTCAATATTAACGCTCACATTAAAACCCAAGTCAATTCCATATATAATTTTTCATTGGTTAGGGGATCAATTTCCCAACAAATTATATTAAAATTTTCATGATATAAAGATGGAGTACAAATGGAAAAATGTAAAAACATTATTTTTTATATTCCATTAAGTTTTATAAAAAAGCACTTTTTTACTTCTTATATTCGGAAGTGTTCAAACTTGCTAGCATAGTAGACATTTCTAAAACCATTAAGTTTCGAAAACCTGCAGGATTTTCAGAGTATGATGAATGGAGGCGTCAGTTGTTTTGTAAGCAATACATTTCTCCAGAACTTTTCAGAAAAAACATGCTCATGTCATAAATGTCAAAAATAAAAACATACTTTTTGATTTTGTGATTACTAAGTTCTGAGACTATTTATCATGAAACAAACCTTATTTACAGCTTTTAACCTGCTAGAACATAATTTTGAATAGTGAAATGTTCTGAGTATACTGTTACATAAAACCTAAAACTACTAGTTTAAAAATCATTACTAAACTTTTTAATTGCTTAAAAATTTTTAAAAAATTAAATAGATTTAAATTCATTACATTTTTTATTTAAATTAAATAAATGGCCTTCTATGAAAATTTATGGCGTTCTGACTTTTTTTTATTTTATTTTGAAAATGTCTATTAAAAACTTTAAGATGGTTTTCTGACTCCTTTATTTTCCTAAAATAATTATTATTATGTTCAAATCAACCAACAAATATACAGTTCAACTATCAACTATCAAAAATACAGTTTTAAAGAGCAGATAAGATGCACAGTTCCTTAAAAATTATTCTAATTATTAAAATTAAATTTTGTTCTCAATTACCAAATGTGTAGAATCAACAGATTTATTTGAATTGCCAGTTCTTTTTGAGACATTCATGACTCTTGGCCTTGTCCAACCTGGGCAAGTTTGCTTTGGGAATTATGTAGATAATGAGAAAGAAACAAATTTCTGATATCAATTTGATATCACTGTAATATTGTCATACTGAGATATTTATGGTGGTATTTATGGTGATATTTATAAATTAGTCAAATATTACAGACCTCAATCTTGTCTATAAAAGTCCAAGCGGAGATTAATATACTTAGATATTATAAAGAAATTGATGAAAATTATGAAAAATGTTATAAATGAATTTTAATATTTTATTTTAACTTTTCATTAAAGTTTCATGTAGAAAATGCGGGTTGATTTCGAAAAAATATTTATATTTATAGTTAATCAGGGTCACTAGGGAAAATTTGTAAACATTTTGCTTCCAGATCTTATTTTTTCTTCAATTATGCGTAATTTTTCGTACATTTTTCAACGTTTTCTATAGTAAACTAACTTAAGTTTTTAAAACTTCATAATATCAATTCTTCAATTATATAAAAATGATATCGTGTGGTTTACTGATAGTAAATTTTTCTCTCAGAACTTGTAAGCCTGGTAGACAAAAAAATTGAAACAATTCAGAGAAAATTCTTTAAGTTTCTGAAAATTTTAGATTACTTCTTTTACCAAATATTCTTGGATAGCATAGTTTTGTTTTTTTTTTTTAATCTTTTCTAAAATATGTAATTTTCTTAGAGGTTGATAGAGGTTGACTTATTTTATAAAAAAAAATCTTCTAAAGGGGTGCGCAATTTAGTTTCCGCCCCGGGTGCCACCAACCCTAGCTACGCCACTGGCATTCACACTGCCTTGGGTAGTTGGGTAGATTGGCAAATGCTGTACGTTTTGTTTTTGTAAAAGTGCCATGCTACCCATCTACCTATCTACTCTCGCTGATTCCATGACTTGTTTGGGTAGAGATTGATTGAGTACTTTTTTCATGGGTTACCACCTTTTCCAAAAAACTAAAACAAAGTAAACAAATAATAAGTGAATAAAATAGACAAATTTTTGAGATAAAAATTATTTAGGGGACGTGACACCTTCAAAATTTTTTTTAGTTTAATGTTTCAAAATGCGTATAAGTTGAATAAAAAATAAAATATCATTTTGAAAAATTTACAAATATATTTTTCGAAAAAAAAATTACACAAAAATTTTTTTTTTATTTTTTTCACATGTATTGCTACTGGAATTTTTTAAAAAATCATTAAAAAATTATGGCGGGATGTCCCATTGAGTCGTTATCACGCCCGCCATTGTTTTTTGATGTTTTTTTTTTTTAAATAATTCCAGGAGCCATATATGTAAATAAAAAAATCAAAAAATATTTTTTGTGTGTAATTTTTTTACAATTCTCCGAGTTTAAGTTTTCAGTTAAAAAAAACTATCTGAACGAAAAAAGGCCAGGTGAAAAATATTGAAGACCCTCTCTGGACGGTCTTGCCAGTTTACATGTAAAAAACATCACAGGTAAGTTTTATCTACATGTCATAATTAAGTCCAGCAGCTATTTCCTCAGGGAATTATGGAAGCTGTTAAAGCTATTGTTCATCGGAGTCATTACTGCCAGCATTTGTTTTTTGGGATGTATACGTTTGTACAAAATATATGCATTTGTAGAGGCCATATACACAAAATGGTAGAACAAATAAAAAAAAATTCATCCTCAATCGGTAATGTGTCGGGCGCGATGTTATCTAAAACATAGTCTGGATCAGCGACACTTTCATCACTATAAAAACTTTCATCTTCGCTCTCCACAGAATCCAAGAACTCGAGCAATTGCATCAGACATAGCCTCCAAATTGATCGTTTTTGTATAACCACGATTAGAATGATCTATCCTTCGCACAAAAATCAAATAAAAAAGAAAATAAAATAGCAATAAGTGAAACAATACTGAATGAAAAGGTAGCGCAAGCCGTGAAGACCTTCTATAGACGGCCTTCACTTTTTCGTTTTCTACGCACAACTTATATTATGTTTCACTTCATATAATAACAAAACACAAATACAACATGTGAACTACTTACCGTTAAATTATCACGCTAAACACTTTATTTTGAATGTCTTTTTTTTTTGTAATAAGCAAAAAAAAAATTTACACAATAATTAACGCTGTAGTTTTGCCGACTTTTCACATTTAACTGCTGATAGCTCGCCAACGACTGATCAGAGAGCGTTCGTTGATATACCTAAATGTGAAGTAAAGAACTCTTTTAACGGTTTTCACTTGTTTAAGAAAAAAACAATAATTCTTACGTGAAACTGGAACACAAAATTCGAAGACCGTCTATAGGTACGGTCTTACCGGTTGGAGGGTTAATTTTTCAAAATGATATCTTATTTTTTATTCAACTTATAGGCATTTTAAAACATCAAAAGAAATTTTTTTTGAAGGTGTCACGTCCACTTAAATGCTACAAGGTTCACGATAAAAATTACTCCTATATAAAATAACTTTTTTACGTCCGTACAATGGCCTAAATTTTGCGCTCATAAAATGACATGAATAATATGGTGGCAACTCTTTTCTAGCGGTCACTCATCTCTCATCAGCTGTTATTCTACAAAGTAGGGGAGACTCGTCCCCGTTGTCACAAGTACTAGTTGTCACAACGTCGATATTTTTTTGATTCAACACGTTAGCGAGTTGAATATCATTGCCATCTATACGCTATTGCAATGTCTAGCATCCCAAGAAAATTTAAGTGGCGTTAGTTTTGTTTTGCAGAAATTAACAGAGATTTAAGAAACTAAGTTGGATTTGTGTATTTTTATATTTTTTTAAAATTTGTGTTTCAACAAATAGAAATGTGTTGTATTCAACTTTAAATAAATTTCCAATAAAATTATATTTTGCAAATACTTTTGAATTTTTAGATAAAACTTTATGTTTAAATTTATAGAACAATGTTTAGATTTTTATCCAAATGGTCCAGGTTGTCACAGCACTAGTGGGGCTTGTTGTCACAAATAATTTCATATAAAAATTTTGAAAGTATTCTATGTTTTATTTGAATTTGATGCAATTGCCAAGAAATCGCAAACGACTTAAAAACTGAGGTCGGACATCTTCAGATATCATGATGCAAGCTGAATACAGCTAGTATCAATGAAAATAACGTGGATTCACTATGTGTAGTTTGTTGTCAAGCGTCAAATCCAATAATAATTGTCGTCAATGCTTAAAACGCAAACGTTGAGCACATAATGCATTGAAAGTGATAGTTTGATAAATTGCTACTTAAATTGTTTTTCGGACTGTGTCAGCAATGACAATTAAGAAGTGTGACAACGGGGACTACGCAGTAAGACAACTTACCCCATGAGTGGAGTAACTTGTCACAGACGAGTTACATTTTTTATCAAAGAAATTTTTTAATTTATTTTAAAGAAATATACGTTTTTCATATCAGGATTGAAGAATAAAAGATTGAATTTACAACTAGTAGCATTCTTCTCTACTCAATTGCAGCTTAGTATGCTCGCAGTAATCAAAAGTACTCAATCTACCTGCACCCAACTACCCTAACTATTTATTTTTTTGTATTACTTTTCTCGAGCTAAGGACGGATTAGCATCCAAACGACGCTTAATCTACAAAATCGGCTTCTTTTAACTTTTTATCGAAATACCACGATCACGAAACTCATCACGATAAATTAGATTTTTTATTAAATGTGCCTGCGGTTCACAATAAAATTTTCTGTGTGCATAATTCACAATAGAGTAATAATTAATAAAGTAACCACTTTTTATTAATGCCTCCAATATTTCGTCGATACAATAAGTCGGGCACGGTCTTCTGGAAAACACTGACACATACAAAGTTCTTAATAGCCATTTCTTCAGCCAAGTGTAAATTCTAATGTTTTCATCTAAATGTACACAACTTTAATAAAAATGCTTAAGATAGTAAATTTAGCTCACACCATTCTGTATTTTTATGTGAAGTGGATGAAGTTGTAAAATATTCCCTCATTCCCCCTTTGAATGATCATCATATTTATTATCAATTTCAGAACACTTTTAACTTTCATCAAGTGAGTTGGCGAGCCAATTCTACATAAATTTAAACTTTTACTTTGAGACTGAAAAAACAAAAAAAAAAAAAAACAACAACAACTACAACCGCAAAATAAGCAACAACAATTTGTTGGTAACTTTTATTTATGCCTTGCTCTCTATCGATTTTCATTGCTGACCGGCTGGCAGCAACATCACCACCAACAATAACATCAGTAACACTTCCTTACAATTTAACCGCATTTGATTGCATTTCCAGCAATAAGAACAACAATAACAACAACTCAATGTCAGACCCAGAGACTAGTCCACATAAAATTGTGTCTGAATTGTGGACAACAGCAGACAGAACCTAAATTTTAATGGGCGGTGTTTTTCAGGCTGTTGATTTTGTTTTTTCTTGAACCCGCTCTTTATTTATTTTTCTGCTTTGTTTTGGTGTATTGCTTGTGCTTCTTTACCTTGGTAGCGAAAATTGGTAAATGTATAAAATATTCTGCAAAACTACAGGAAGCTGCTATGTCAGGCATTTTTGTTGTGTCCTTCTCGTCAACGTCCTGCTCAACGTCATTTAAATAAGTGAATCAAACGAGCAAATGATGAATATTATTCTAAACAGCTGCGCCGCGTCACTGAAGTTTATGTACATAATGTTCTTAGTAATGATCATTGTAATCATCGTCATTATTATGTGTATGCTTTTATTATGTTAATTTTTTGTTTTTACGCTCCTTGTGAAGTCCCTAAACGGAAGAGCAAAAGTCGAATTCTCACTCCTTTGGGATGAAGTGAATTTTTTAACTTTCAACATAATTTGAAAATATGTTTTTAAGTCATTGCAGCAATGTTTCTGAGTGTTTTGCATTTTAATGTAAATCACGGATATTTAAAAATGAATTCACAAGATGCTTAAAACAAAAGAGAAAAAAACGGAAAAACAAAACTCAAACTGCAGAGCCTTGAACGCTGAGTCTGTGACTCATAAACAAAAAAATCAATATGACACATAAAAAAGCTTCTTATTTTACTGTTCTGCAAATGTCACCTGATGACTAAAATAAATCTTAAAGCAAAAATAAAAACAAAAACAAATTTATTTTGTCTCCCTTTGGCAATAAGAGCAAATAAAAAACTCCACATGTTATAATTATGAGCTTGTTTATAAGATGTAGCTATGATGATATATGACATGTTGGTTTGATGTATTTTTACATGTATGACAGAAATTAAGTCAAATACACAGGCAAAACAAGCCCCCCAGTCGGCAATGTCAGCACTTTGAAGCGCTACTAGCAGGCTTTCATATGGATTTCGAAGTGCTTCCACACTCATATCCAAGTATACTTTCTTTTTTATATGAAATGGGAAAATTTCGCAGGCCTTCCGCTCCGATAGCTCAAAAGAGGCCTGATAGAAGCACTTCTTAAGAATGGCTAAAAGAAGGGGTAAAAAAAAAGTATTGAAAGAAATTTTTTTTTCTTTTAAACCTTTATCTTTATTTTATAAATTCTATAATTTTATCTTCTCTCCTACTTTTTTTATGTCAGATTAATTTCAATCTATAAACTTTGATACAGCAGTAAGAAGGGCCATTATTATGTCATATTTTTAAACTGATATATATTTTGACTTTAAACGAAAGAGTTGCCCTGAATTATATGAAAAGTTAGTCTTTGAAGGGAAAAGTTTGTTGTGCTTTCTTTTGTGTAGAAAAAGAAGGCCTTCAAGAAGGGCTCATAAGAGCAGCGAGGAAAGGATGTGTTTGGTCTTCAAAAGTAGCAGTCAATGCAGGCCTTCGTTTGAAGAGCGCTGGCTTAATTGCCTATTGGGCCACGATAAAACTGATACACACAGACACACACTAACTTGCATTGAAAAGCCATAAAAGCGCCCAATAGACAGAAATTAAGTAGCTGCCTTTAGCATAGCGAAGCCGTTTATGACCCGCTGCTGCCACCATTGCTGTCAGGCACTTAAAGCGGCTTTTATAACATCATTAGAACTGCCAACATATAATATAAGAAGCTATTAATTACAAAAACAACAACAAACAAAAACGTAATAATATAAACACATACAAAGCTATTATATGCGTATGTATATGTATACATATGTATATCAAAAAATATATTTATACTCTGCTTTGCATGCATTCACCAAGTATGCCAACCATGCTGTGCGTGGCGGTGTTATGGGGAGAAAGAGGAGATGGTGATAAGGAGGAGGGGCTTGACACAGCTTTTAAGCTTTGTTTAGCTTTCCCCTCTATACATTCCCATTCAATGCCTCAAACTTAATTAGCTCATAAAAGTTTTGCTATTAACATAAGCAGTGATAATCTGCACGAAGGATTGCCAACGGTATCAACCAACGATATGGTTTTTGAAGTTGGTAATGTTTGGCTGTCATCGCCTCCGGTTGAGTTATGCTTTAGCTGGAAATAGCGTGAAAGAAACATTTAACGATAAAACTATTGATTTAGCACACAGCTTAAATTCAAGTCAGAAAGTATTCAGAATGTGATCGGTTGGTTTGATTAAAAAACTTTGACTTCAATAGAGGATGTTTTTGTTTTTCTATTTGATTAATTGTTTTATTGTTTTTAAAAAAAGTAATTTAAGGATTCTATAATTTTTAGCTTTAATACATTCACAATAGCTGGTTTTCCTGACGCATGGTAGATATCTTTGTCAGAAGTGTACGTTTCGATGTCATATAAAAAACGGAAACTTCTCCAAAGAACACTCTTTCTTCAAACACAAATATATTGAATTTCAGTTACTGGACTCAAATTATGATTCCATCGTTTAAGATTAGAACAAAGTCGATAAACTGGCTAGAAAGGGAATTTCCATCACCATCCTTCCAGAGAAGAAAGGGATTGGTATTCCTTTAGCCACTTTGAAATTCCAATGCAGAAGAAATTTTTTTCGCAAAGCCATGGCCATCTTATAATATTAAACGTTCCGCTCTCCATTTTAGTTAAGCAGTTGGAGCACTGCTACATATGGCTTCCAGCTGGGTACTGAAGCCAAGCACCACTACATAAGCTGTATTACCAGTGAAGAAGAATGTGTGGAGCATCTCTTTTGCAGCTGCTCTGCCTTAAATGGTAGTAGACTACGCCATATTTCCATATTTGTTCAATTTAACTTTCCATATTTGATGTGGTTATTTGTTTTGAAAAAAATGTATCAATACTTATCTTAATATATAAAAGGCAAGCGTCCTGCTCCGTGCTCTATATCGTAAAACATGTTCAGCCTGGACCATGACCAGTTATAAATAATTCATTTGAAATGTTTGTACTTACTAAACCTTTTGCTCTATATCGTAAAACCTGTTCAGCCTGGACCAGAACCTATTGTTAAATTATCTATTTGAAATCTTTATACGTACTGTACTTTTTAAAACCTGTTCATCCTGGACCAGAACCTCTTCTAAAATTATCCATTTGAAATCTTTGTACGTACTGTACTTTTTAAAACTTGATCATCCTGGACCAGAACCTGTTGTAAAATTATCTATTTAAAATCTTTGTACGTACTGTACTTTTTAAAACCTGTTCGACCTGGACCAGAACCTGTTGTAAAATTATCTATTTGAAATCTTTGTACGTACTATACTTTTTAGAACCTGTTCAGTCTGGACCAGCACCTATTCTTAAAGTATGTATTGGAAATCTTTGTACTTGAAGACTATCGTCATTTTCCTCAACTACTATACATCAAACATCATGTCTTGCTATTACAGTACTTCTTAATTAACAGAACCAGAACCTATTCGGTCTGCATAAACTGAACAGCAATTATTACATTCAGTGACGTTGGTGTCAATTGGAATTGCTAGAACTAAATCACAATGTTCGGTCTCCTGATCCAAGTTTTAGCGATTGGCTACTCAAGTTAAGAAATGGAGATGAAGATATCATAGAAATTCCAGATTATTTTGTTTGTAAAGGTTCGCTTATTAACCCTTTCAATGGCTTGCCTAGAATAATCGTGGACAATTTTTTTGAGCTCATATTCCCATCATTTAAGCAATAAAAAGATTATAAAAACATCCTTCTGATTTTTACATGAGCTGCTTTGCTTTTGGCAGGCTGTCTAATATAATGGACAAAACCATGATAACGTTGTATTATAATATTTTAGTTCAACTAAAACAATCGGAAACAAATGCAAATGCGTTATTTATGCAATTGTTATTATAAAAATAAAATTATTCTTTGCACACCAATCACAATAATCACTTCTTTTTTGCAAAATTTATTAACACGCGATATAAAAAAATTGAAGGGTTCTGATGGGCATAAAATCGAAAATCTAACTAAGTTAAACGTTATATATCTCCCTAAAATTATTTTTGTCATGTTAGCACAACTTCATTTCATAGTACCAACCTATTTGATTTTAGAAAAGACGTTGGAAAAACAAAAAAAAATTTTTTTTCTGAAGTGCCCAATATAATGGACAAATCCATTGAAAGGGTTAAATAGATTTCTGGCGATACTTTGAGTCCGAATAACATCAACCGTTATTCCAAAATTGCTATCCTGTGCACAAAAAATTCCGATGTGAATGAAGTCAACGAGCAAGTTCTAAATATTTTAGTTGGTGACACAGTGAGAGAGCTGAGCACGGATTAAATTGAATACAGTGATGATAACGATAAACAAAATTACCCTGCCGCATTTTTGAATTAATTTTATCCTTCAGGAATGCCACTGCATAAGTTAAACCTCAAAATTGGAAGTATTATAATACTTCTTCGAAATTTCAATACCAAAAGAGATATCTGTAATGGAAGGTGGTTAGTTTTGAAAAACCTAAAAACTTAATTAATCATCGCACAGGTATTGACAGGCGCACTGCCGAACATGAAATAGTTTTCATACCTACAATTGATTTGGCCCCGACAAACACAGATTTGCCTTTCACTCTCCGGAGGCGACAATTTCCAGTTAAACTGACATTTTCAATGACCATAAATAAATTTCAAGGTTAAATATTGCAAAAAGTAAGAGTTTTTCTAAAAGAACTGGTATTAAGTCATGCGCAGTTTTAGCGGGCTGATGATGTAAAACTAAGCATTATAGATGCAAGGCAAGGTTAAAAATTCTAAGAATTTTTTACTAGAAATGTTGTTTATAAAGAAGTTTTATCAAAATAATTTAATAAATATCTTTTCAAATAAAAACCTTTGTATATAAATCCAATAAATTTTTTGTCGCATTTTGTACTCTAAGTGGTTCCTTCCCGTCGAAGGACGGGCTTTTACACTAGTAATATATATTTTATTCACTCTTGCATTTTTTTTAGTTATTTAAAAACAAATGTTTAAAAAATTAACTTTTATAAAAATATTTTTCTCAAGATTATATTTTGAGATAGGTTAACTTAAAAAATAAACTTTTTTCAACAAACCACTGTGAAACGTTTCATTGATGTAAGCAGTAGACCGGATTGTAAAAAAAGTTGACGTGCCGGTATCTGAAATATGAGTTTAATGTGCTCCTCGTTAGTAAGAATATTTGTAAGCCCTGTTCGAAAACAAATTTCATGGGAACCCCCACAAAAAAAGTAAGCAGTTGTGAAAACTGTAACAGGATCTTAATTTTTTATAATTTTTTTTTTATAAATCAGGGTGTCTCAAATTAGTTTTGTTTACAATTTTTCTTTTTTTAATAAAAAAATACTGAAATTTATTCATTCCATATAAAATAACATGAAATTTAAATAATTTTTGACTTGCAAAAAGTTCTTTAATAAGAAAGTAATGAACAAAATTTTTGAAATCTGAACGGAGAGAGTTGAGCACATGAATAAAGCATTAAACACACAATTCATGCAAAAATTAGCCATGATTCTGTGCATTAAAACAGAATTCATTGTATATGACTTATGATCGCATGAGTCGTGGTTACATGCACTTAAATTCTAAAATGATATAATTTTGCAACGAACTGCGAATTTCTTAAAATTGAATCACAATTTCGAAACTTCGAGTTTAGCCAGGCTTCCTGGTGTTTGCTTTAAAAGCTGGACTGCCTGGGTTCAAATTCGGATGAGGGCAGCAACATTTGTTTTTTTGAAATAATTAGTTTTTTAAATAAGACAACATACTTTTTGGATGAAAGTGCAATCTTATTTCAGATGTTATTTCTGACTAAGCAACTATTGTGATATATAATTGGAATCCTAAGAATTGAATTTAAATTTAAATAATAAATAAGCGCATAATTTAACTGGTATGTTTTCTAAATTAATTTCTAAACAACAAATACCTAAGTCAAGACACGAAGATTTTGATTTATAAATTAAGCATCCGATCAGTTTTATTACTCGCATTTCCAATTTGGTTTTTCATCTCGCCTTCTGTAGCCAAAGAATTGGAAATTCTCGAACGAAATATTTTATTTTTTGGTCAAACCCGGGCTTGAACCTGCTTGCATTTTTATAAAATCTCAACGTTCAGCACGCTCGACCAACTAGACAATGAATTTCTATGTTTCTTTTTCAATATAGAATTATAAACAAAATATTTGTAAGAATATAAAACATGATTTATGCAATAGTTGCTCAAAAAAATATGATATAATTTTCAACAAAAAATATGGCTTATGAAATAGTTTTCAAAATTCATGAGCAAGAAGACCTTAACACGTGAATTTTTGAGTATGGTGTATGCGAACAGTACACGGTTAAAAATCTTGGGCTAAATTTTAATCTTTTTTGGATTACATATAGGACACGAACAAAAAAAGATTATTTTTTAATTCAATGAAAAGTTTTAAATTTTCCAATCCAAAGAGGATGTATTTTTAATCCACAAAAAGTTTACAATTTTTTAATCCAAAAAAGAATAATTTTTAACCCACAGAAAGTATAAAATATTATAATCCAAAAAGAATAAGATATATGTCCAAAAAAAGTTTAAAATGTTGTAATCCGAAAAGGATTACTTTTTAATCCACAAAGATTCAACATTTTCTAAACCGAAAAGACTAAAGTTTAATCTTTCATTTACTAAATTTTTGTTTCATTTAATTAAAAATAAACTTCGGATGCTTTAACAACATAAACAATTATATTTAGCGTAAATTTCGTAGTAGTAGTAGTTTTCAATTTTAGGTAACATACTTAACACTTTTTAATACTTTTTCCTGAAAATACTTTTTTACAATTTTGAACAAGCTAGGTGGACAAAATTATTATTTTTATAATTTTGAACAAGCAAAATTATAAAAATAATTTTGTCCACCTAGCTTGTTCTACCACAAAACACTGTGAGACGGCTCAAAACTTGAGGGACGAGAAGAATGCGAAATTTTCTTCCTGGATCTTAGGATGCCTCTTAGGAGCCCTCTTTCATACTTCTTGATCATGGCAGCATTATTCAATCAGAAGTCTTGGCGATCAAATATAGAATCAAGCTGTATAAATTTGTTGGAAAATTTAAAAATCATCACGTACTTTCACACCATAAAAAGTAAAATAAAAATTACTTTTAATGTTTTCAAAAATTCAAGTCGCTTCATTTTCATTACGTTTAACGATTTCTGTTGATCAACTCATTTATGAAAATTGTTTTTATTTTTTTTTTTTACGATGACCAGTTTTGCTAAAACGTTGGAATAATGCTGCTCTTCATTTTAATGCAGCAAACTTAAGATATTTTTAACAATTTTTGCACAATCCAGCGATTGAATCATTTAGATTTTTCTATATTTTTCATGATTTTTTTCAAGCGCATTTAATGCTCTTACTGTGGAACTTCAAAGCATGGACTGTGGAACGTGACCTTTTTTTTGAAATTTCACATGGTTGTTGAGACGTTTCGGTTTTTTATAAATTAAACTTTTTAAAATCGGCACATGTATACATTTATTCGATTCTCTCACTTTAATTTGATTTAAGGAAAACTAGGTAATGGTTAAAAATCAAAGAATTGAATGGCTGTTTTTTTATTTTTATATATATCCCTGCAAAAATTTGGAAGACGATCGGAAAAGAAGTTGATTTTCCGATGCACTTGTAATCGCTAAAGAATTCTTCGGAACATGGATTGCTTTTCGATAATGCAAGAAGAATTTTCAAAATCTTTCTTCTGGCGATCGATCGAAGATGTACTGCCCAAACAAATGAATGCATAATTAAAAAAAAAATTTCAAAATTTCGGTAATCGTCCATATCGGCAATCGTTGGAAGATGAATCGCTTTTCGATTGATCCAGCGAAGTTTGCGCAATTCATTAACAATTTTCAAAATCTTCTTTTGCTCATTTTAGCTATCGTGCGAAGATGAATTCCTTTTCGATTGACTCGTTGGAAGATGACTTTATAATAAATTTTCAAAATTTATCATTGGAATATGAAGCAGACTTTGAAAAATCATTTAAATTAATGAAATAGGTTATGATATTAAAAAAAAATGTATCTCTCGTCTGACTTGCATACACTGTTTATATCAGAAGTAAGTCAACAACCGCCTGCAATGTTAGATAAACGAACAAAAATCTCATAGATTGTCAAACGTTTAACTTTGCAACCTATCAACATAAAGCTATTTATCAAAAAAACAAAAAAACCATCTGTGCATTGATTCAAAAATTTCAATTAAATGTCGACGATACATAATCAAAGCGGTAATTATTTTTAACACGAGCCAATGAAAACTTGCACAAGTTTTACTCTGCGTTTTTGATGAGCTTTTTCAAAATTTTCTTGCCAACAAAAAAAGTATGTATTTTATTCTCACTTACAGCTAGATAACAAAAAACAACTCTGCCTTCTAAAAAAATTTTATTTTTGTTGTTGTTTATTGTTTGAACTCTTAAGACTTTTTGAAAAATCATACAGAATATATCAAGAGCTAGCTTTGAAGAGCTGCTTTGTTGCTTTAATTTTCTTTCGGTTGTTTAGACAATTTTAATTGAAAGCCTCCCCAAAAAAGACAAGTGTTTTCAAAACAACACTTAAGCACGTTTTGTGGAATATCGAAGTAAATTCCTTAAAGTGGCATTTAACGAAGTTTCATCAACAACATCAAATTTTATTGTACATTTTTGTTTTTTTTTTTTTTTTTTTTCATTTCTATGAAATGAGTAGAACCTTCAAATTGTTTAAATTTACTTTCATCACACAAAATGTTAATCCTTCTAAATCCTTGCTTGTTTGGGTGTAAGCTAAACACAACTTGTCGACAGTCGTAAAGACAAGCAACAGTCAGGGTTACCCATCACTCCTACTGCTGCTGCTGCTGCTTCTTCTTCCTCTTTTCACATACGCAAAAAGCTTTTAGGAATAACTTGCAAATCCATCGTTAAGCTTTTGAAGACAAGTTGTTATAAGTTAAACTTTTATGTGGCATTAAATGCACGAATACATGCATGAAACTATTTGTGTGTTTGTGTTGGGGCGTTGGATGTTCTGAATGTGAAGGTATTCAAGTGTGAGTTTGTTAGGTTGTTGTTGTAATTGTTATTGTAGTTGCTGTTGTAGTTTTTGACGTGTCAAACGCATGAATTTTGAAGCTAAACATGTCTTGCGTCTTAATCGTGTTTAATTCTAAGAATGCAGCTCTTGAAAGTTTTGTGTTTGGGTCAACAACCCAGCAGAAAAAACAATAAGTACTTCAGAACAAGTAAGGAAAGAACACACTAAGCGACAAGCTTAGCTTAAGCGAAAAATCTAATATGGTTATTGGTTTTTTAAATAATTTATTTGATCGAAGGTGTTATGATAAAATATAATTTAAAAAAAAAAATGTAATTTTAATTAATATTCTCCCTCTTTGCTAGAGCAATACTTATTAAACAGTTAATTCCAAGAAAATATTTCAATTCTTAGTCAGCAAGTTTGTTATAGTATAAGTTCTAAAAATAAGTTCTGTTGGGTCATGCCAAAGATTGAAGGTCTTCAAGTGTAAACACAAGCACTAGCTTGTGTGGGTGCACTGAAAGGGCACACAATAGATTACTTTCTCTGTGAGTGTATGTGTGTGTCTGAGCGTTGTGAGGTTCGTAAAGATATTCTTTTCAAAGTATATCTAAAGTTATGATCATGTTTTGACTGTTGTTGCTACTTTTGAGTTTGATGGCCAACAAAGCACAAAACAAAATTACCAACAACACATTGCTTTTTATCAAAGTTCACAGCTAAAAAAAAAGAGTAAAGAAAAGTTTACAATTTTGAAATTCTACGAAATTCTATCGTAGAATTAAATTTATCTACGAAAATTTTATCAGTCTTGCTGCATGACTTTCAACAAATTTAAACAGTTGACAACAAACATAAAAACTTACCAAGAATAACAAATTTAATCAGCAACAATATGAAAACAATAATATTTAGCAAAAACCAAAAATAATATCGGTCTTTGCAAACCACACAGAACACAATATAACCCAAAAGAAATAGCCGCTAAAATTGAAAAGCAACACTTTTTCGTGTAGCAGCTGTCAGTTATTTATTTGGCTACTGATGAAAATTAAAAATTTATAAAAAATTCATAACAATTGTTGAGCTAGTTTTATTTGTTTTGACCAAAATTTTTTACTTTTTGTTATTTTCTTTTCTATAAAGTGAAATGACTAATTGTTACAGTTCAGTGGAAGTTTTTATATCCTTGAATGCAATCTGTAATCTTATGAATCTTTTCATAGGTAGTCAAGAAAGCCCAAATTTTATTTAAAAATAAGGAACAAATATTTTAAAATTCATATCATTTTTTCGCTGAAACTGTAAGCAGCGAAATTTTGTAAGTCCCGAGTATGGTTAAATTGAAATTTCCTTGAATTAAAGAATAGTTAAACTTTTGTAAAGAAAAATTGGTCAAAAAGCTTCATAAAAAATCTACATGAATTTTGCCTTCACTATTCATGTAAACTTAAACATAAGCTTCAAACAATTATACATAGCTTGAGGGTATTCATATACAAGAAGATAACAAGAACAAGTAAGATACAAGAATAACTTATGACTACGTTTAGAAACATTCATAATCTAACGTTGACAAAATTCTTAAATTTTCTTGAAGTCTTGAACACAACTATCTTCGAGAAAGTATAATTCGATTAAGTGAATTATAGTTTTGTTTTTAATTTGGAAAGATGTTTTTGCTTCTTCTGTAAAATTCTTCAAATGTAACTTTTGTAAAGGGCTTTTTCGATTTGAAATTTTGATGTGAAAAATACTAGAACAATTGTCAAAAAACAAGTCACAACAACCCAATAAACCCCATACGTACTTTTACGTGTACCATGTTCTTTACACCGGCTTCCGGTTAAGCTCAAGGTAATGCAGTAGGTGGCTTGGGTATTCGATTGGTATGCATGTTTGACTGCCAACCCAGAGGTCTCGGGTTCAAATTCCGGCCAGACTGTTGTGTTTTGCTTTTATCTGTTTTTTATTCTTTGCTCATTTCTAAGCAATTGAATTTAAAAATCCATCAATGTTTTCTAATTGGGAAGTTGTATATGATGCTAAAAAAATTTGGTTTGCATTAATTGATATCTTGAATTCACCGAGGTTAAAGATTAACACTTGCCTTAGATTCAAATTCGGTTGTTGTTAATGTTTTCCGCCATTCCTAGAACATTCTACACTTGTTTAACTACATTTCACTTACATACCTACCCATTTTCTACATTTCATCAACCCATTTTTGCACAATTTTTAGGTGATTACGTGATGATGCAAAAAATGTTTATTATGTATATATTTATACGGCTGTTTTTTTATTAAATTTCTTATAATTTTGTACATATTTTTAGAACTATATTTTAACTCTGCACTGATGATGATTTTTTGTTTTTTTAACCATTTGTATTCCATATGACTGCGCACGTTTTGGATTAAATACACGCTAGAGTAATAAACTTTCTTGAAATGCTCACCGAAATATTTCTTCAGTTTTAAGAAGAGCAAAAAAAAAAAACCATATTAAAAAAACTTCATGAATTTCTTTTAACTACTATTGCATAGAATTAAGTGTGTGCAAAAAATTTCACTGCCATAAGCCGAGTGGAAAAAATTAGCCAAGTAAACATTTTTCACTGACGTACTTCACGCCACTTTCGAGTGCACAGATTTATTTTACTAATTTTCATAGTAAAGGCGCTGTGGCGAACGCGTGGTTGAAGCGAAAAGCTTTTGCAAGATTGCAAAACATTTTGTGTGAGTTTTTGTGTTTTTTTTTTTTTTTTTCGCTAAACTTAAATGCTTTGCGCTGTGGCATGCTGGTAAGCAGAATTTTAGAGTGAGTAGTAAAACTTGACCTTAAGCAATTGTTCTGCCTTTCTATTTTATTGTTCTCTTTTTTTCCCTCGTTTTTTCGTAAACTTTGTTCTTCTGCATTAGTAAAAGTTTAGCAAATTATGCAATTAGCCGTCTAGGTATGAAGGCAAAAAAACTTTCAAGGTCACTTAAGTGTTACATTAGCAAAGAAATAAATTGGATTAGTAGTAGCAACAATTTAGAGAAGCTACAGAAAAAAAAAAATAAAATAAAATAAAATAATAAAATATATATAAAAAACAAGCAAAGAGATCAAGAAGTTTTTACGACTTGAAATTAATTTCAGCTTTTTAGAGTCAATTTTTTAAGTTGGGAAAGGAAAATGTTTACAAAAATTCTTAGCTGGTCAATTTATACAGCCTCAAGCTTAATGCCCTGCAGAGCATTTGAGTGATATTTCATGATTTAATAAAATAAATCTGCTCTCTGGCGATTGCTCGACAGTATTAAAAGCATTCAAGTTGCTGAGCACACCATGACGTATGCGTAACATTTTTCTCTATTGAATTGAGCTTAATTAAAAGCAACAACAAAACTGAAATGTTTACTATAGTTGTGTCTGTATGTATGTGTGTTTGTGTGTGTATTTATGTGTTGCCAACATATTCTGCCTTTATGTATTACACATTTGCATTTAAATGAAAATTAATTTACGCCTGAAAATTACAGACGAAACACAGCTACAGCTGAAATATAATTATTTTAATTTTCATTTTATTTTTACGTTTCCATGGAAAATTGCAAAAGCATCAGTTAATGAGCCTTAAATGCTTCAGCAACCACAAAACGTGCACCTTGAAGCAGTTGCTGCTTTTGAACGATTGATAATTTCCATGGGCCAATGTTTTAAGTAGCATTGAAAGCAATCAAAAGAAAGCCGTCAACGAAATGAAGCAGCTAGTAATAAATAATAATAGTAAAAAAAATTAAAATCCCAAAGGAATAATATGCTTTAAACAGACAGTCAGAACGCGTTAAATAAATCGATAAAATATATGACTATAGGTACAAAGTTGAAAAGCAAAGAAAGTGGTTGTCACAAAATCGAATCGCAATGAGTGAAGAAAGCTGCAATAATTCCATCAGGTCCAGCATTAAAATCCTTATCGATCCAATATACTTTAAAATATCCTCAGAAGTAAAAGGTTCTGGAAGGTTAAAAAGGAACTTTGGGTCCTGAATTCATATATGCAAAAATTGAAAAGATTGGCAAATAAGGCACAAATTATAACGGCAACGTCACTAAATCCATCAATGGTTTTGAACGATGAAGGGAATCCAACAGATTTTTTCTTTGAATTTATGAATCCCCAACATTTTTTTGGATCATGGATCATTTTTTTAATGCGATTTCAAGTATTTGTATATGAAAATAATGTCGAAGTTAATATTTAAACTGAGTTAACATCAATAAATATTCAAAACTTTTAAATTATTTACCAAAAAAATAAATATAACAAGAAAATTTTTAAAGAAAAATATGATTTGAGTTGGGCGTTTTGCCGTATCATGTCTCATAACCAACACAAAAAAAGGAGCACCAGATTCGACCTGCACCGGGTATTATCAGCTAGTATTTTTTATATTTGGAATAGTTTATTTTTGTCTTCATATCCTTTTTGTAAATATACAAATAGTTTTTTGTAAAGCATGGAAAGCTGCTTATCCAATAGTGCTTATTAAAATTTGTAGAAGGAAAAGAAATTATTCTTGAAGATAATCAACTTTTTTAATTCTTTTTTAATCCTTTAATCAAACACGGAATTCAATACCGCACGTGATCCTTGAATCACCTCAAAAATTGCTCCCGCTATTTTTCTAAGATTTTTCCCATCAGCTAAGCAAACACAATTTCAAGCATGTATTACCGAAATGAAATATTTTTTTCAATAGATTCGTTTTCATCGGAAGTATTGCCATTAGTTATATTGACTTCGGTTTCTTGATCACACTCAGATGACTCGACGTTCTTATTATTTGCATACGGAAAACCTAGTTTTTATTCATATGTATAAGATCTGTAATATTTTAAGTTTTAGTCTACTAAACACTCAAAAGCTCTTAGGGTCATTTAAGACTCAAAACAACTGTAATCTTATTTTTAGTTGTGAGAATGATTTTTTAATAAATTTTTTCCTTGCTGCTCAGTGAACAAATTTTTAAATCATTTGAGGAAAATGAATAACTTTTATATTTGCTTTTAAAGGTTTTTCGAGAAAGTACCACCGTACAGTTGGTAAGTTAAGTTCGTTAAGTTTGACAGGTTGACTCAATGCACTCAACATTGACTTAGTTGAAAAGAAGGCGAAGCAAATGCACTTTCCATTAGTGTTACTTTCGTCTCTGTCCGATGCATAGTTTGCGAGCTACACTCGCTAATGAAACAAAAATCAAAATTTTACGCCATCTATTGGGTAAAAGCATAAAACAATATGTGATCCAACTCGGTTTTTCATAAAAATGAAATCTAACCGGATCACAGACCCATTTTCTAAACCCTTTGACGACGAATGGGTGAAAAAGAACCCATTTATATTTTAAAGTCGTGTGAGCACATTTTTCGAAATATTTTCATAAAGTTAATTTCTTTCATTTCTCAAAGAATAAAAAATGGCTTTTAACGCGTGCCACATTTTTCGAACTTGTTTTAATTTTATGAAAAAGAATAAACTTGGAAATCAAAAAATATTTTTTTCCATAGGTATAGACTAGTCCAAATTTCTCAGAGACTATAGTTAAAGGTACCACAAACGATTCTCAAATCTCAAATACTCAAAGCGGATTTATTTTTTCATCCCAATTAAGTCAAAACCTTTATGAATCAGATACTCCAAGAAAGTCCAAAATAAATTTTCCTGAAGGGTTAAAAATAACCCAATTATTTTTATAATTTTTTATAATAATCCAGGCATTTTTTCAATACTTACAGTAAAAATTTTTTTTATTTTTTCACTTTTGCATAGAAATATGGCATCGCTGATGACAATTCCACAAAAAATTTTAAAAAATTCACAGCGGTATAATTGTCATTCTCAAAGGCTTTAGTTTGACAGTATGAATTCGTTGACTGAGTTGAAAAGACTTTGTGATTGATATCTTGTGTTAAAATAGAACAGCACTCATTTCTAAGTAGTACATACGAGAACCCAATAAAGAAGTAGTACATACAACAACCCAATGAAGAAACCTGCGAATCAGTTCGTATAAAACAAAAACAATAAATGCAAAAATAACGAAACAAAAATAAAGAAAGCAGCAGGCACAGCATAAGCAGCTGATGATTGAGTTTTTTACATAAAATTCTAAATTTTTCTTCTTGTATTTTACTATTTTGTGACTTTTATATAATAACGACAAAATCCTTAATTAGATATGCATTCAGCGCAGGATGTATCTGACATTTTAGTATGTATATTATCTGTGAACGATGAGTATTGAAGGCTGTAGGTATACCTTAAAGTATTCGTCAAAATAGTTTCATGGTCTTGGAAAAATCTGTTAAAACGAAACCATGCAAACCGCGGTGTAAGACGTAATTCTACTTCAAAAAATTGCATTTTGTGTTGACCCACATTTCATTTCCATTTCGGTTCACTTTGTATATTTATGTAAAAATCAGTAAAAAAAAAAAAAAAAAATAATTTTAACTCTTATATTCCCATTTTGGATTTGATTATGAATATGTACTTGAATTTTTCCTATCACTATCAGTTTTTTTAAAAAATAGCTTTGTTTGAATTAAAAGGGCGAAAAAAGGACGATTTCACTGAGGTTTTTTCTTTTTATTTCAATTAAGAAACAATTACATAACTTTTTACACATTAAAAATACCTTTGAACATTCCTTTGACAGTAATAAATATTTTTTAAATTTTAAATACTTTTTTTACAGAAGTTCTGATTGTGAGATTTTCGCTTGATATTCCGAGTTGAATCATCTCGTTTTAAGAGCCAATAATGGTCTACTATAATTTTTTTGTTCCACCTTCTCTGTTAGCGACGTTCTATCTCTTTTAAACCCTGAATAAATTTTTCGCCTTGCTTTTCACTCACTGCTCCCAAATTATTGGAAAAGTACACTGAGGGAAAAATGTGTTAAAATTAAATGAAATTGTGTTCATATCTAACGAATTTGTTTTTGAAATAGAGCTTGGAACAAATTCATTAAAGTTAAACACAACTGTATTTAAATTTAAATTCAAAACAAAAGTTTTTGTTTTTAAAACAATGTTTTTGTTACGAAAAACAAAAATTTTAAAATTTAAAACAAATATTTCAAAGCATATTTCGATGCCATTTTTTTAGCTTTACCGAGTTTTTAGCATCAGATGTACAGACAGCTCTACACTCGGGACCTCCGAATGTTAACTCCATTCGAAGAATTTTGCATTTGAAATATTTTAATATTTAATTAATTAGTTTTTATTTTATCGTATGTTCGATATTTTTCAAACCAATTCAAAAAATTCAAAAATTTTCTTGTATTCAATTTTTTGTTTGTTTTTTCAAAGAAATAATGAGAGAAAATAAAAAAAGAAAGTAGTTTATTGGTAGTTGAAAATTAAACACACTTGTCTTAATTTTTGTTTTGTAGAAACGCAAAGGCGTTAAATTTCTATTTCAAAATTTTTTGTTTAATTTTAAAGTTTTTTCTCAGTGTAGTCTTAATGCGAATTAATGAAATGATTTAATTTCATTCTCATCGAAAATTTAAAAAAAAAAACAAAAACAAATTGTCCATTTCAGCCCTTGAAAGGACTTTGACCGAGCTTCTAATTATCAATTGTGTTGTGTGTGTTATTAAATGTTTGAACACAATTGACCGAGAACTGGACCTACATGTTTTATGCCGACTCCGAACGGCTAAAGTTCATGTTCTCAAGAAGCTTTACATGGCATTATTTACTCTCTGAGGTTTGCTATTGTTTGCAGAGAGGTGGTGACCGATCAGAAAAATTTTTTATTAAAAGAATTTTTCGCCGCGATTGGGGATCAAACTAAGGCTCCAAGCATCCAAAGAAACACTCTTAACTTGCATGCCACGGTCACCACCACCTACATCGAACATCTCAATTTGCCAAAATTTGCAATAATTATCTCACAATTTCCTCATAATTAAGACTTTTGTGGTTTTCCAGAAAATGTCTCACTACTTCTTGCAAAGATTTCCAAGCTTCGACTTCACTCAATTCACTTTAATCCCAATTCACTCAACTGAACTCAATTTTTCATCGTAAGCTGTATTTTTCATCCATTTTTTTTATGTCCGAACCAATGAAAATACCTTTTTTCAGTTTAGCTTCAGACAGAGATGAAAAAAAATTTGGTGTGATACTAAAAACCTTCTCTTCGTTGCTCATCGTTTCACAAATTTTCTTATGATCTCCAGTTTTATGTGTAAAGGGGGTAGGTTTCAATTTAGAATATTGAAGTGGCGCCGATCCGAAGTAAGATTATTTAAATAATGAAGAACTTTGGTTGTTTTTATGTGATACTCGATAATTAATAATTATTATTATTTCTAGCTGGTACCCGGTGCGTTGCAGCCGTCCTTGTCCAATGTGTGTCCAGTTTGCCAATAGAAGATCATCAACAAATAGTAACTCCACTCTGAGTTTCATTATTCTGTGGCCATTTTTTCCAAAGCTATTAAATATAAAAAAATTAAATTAATCTCTCATGGGCGGAGAAAAACCTCTTATTCAATACCCGTTTTAGCTTGCGGGTACTTCCTAGTAGTAGGATAAAGCCAAGTAGTTACTCCAAACCGAGTTTCTTTATCATGTATCTTTTCTTTTCAAAGCGATTAAATTTAAAAAAAAAGTGTCGTATATGGGTGGATCTACACCCATTGTACTATGCCTGTTCCAGTAGCAGGACAAAATCAAATAGTAACTCCATTCTGAGTTGAAATGTTCTGTGACTTTTACTTCTAAATCTATTCTCTATCGAAAATTTGAATTGTATGAATGAAGCCAGTTCCGGTATTCCAATGCCCGTGTCTGTTTTATAATTGAAAGACCTGGCTCATCAGTTACTTCATACGAAGTTTCAATGTTATACAATATTTAGTTCCAAATTTATGCGATTTCAAAAAATTTCATTTTATGGGCGGTACCATGCCACCCTTTCCAAATATTGCTCAAATTTGGCAGTCGAAGGTCAAGACTCAATAGTAAGTTCGTACCGAGTTTCATTGATGTGCGATTTCTAGACGAAAGTAAAGCCGAAAATTTGTGTTCTTGAAAAAGTGCCACGCCCCTCACGGTCAGGAGCGTGAAAAATACTTTACGACCTATTCTCATAGAGTTCAAACACTAACACCGTGACACGAGATTTTTATATATTAGATAATTTCAACACATTGACAAAAAAAAAAAAAAAAAATTGGCCATTTCAGCCCTTGAAAGGACTTTGACCGAGCTTCTTATGATCAATTGTGTTGTGTGTGTTATTAAATGTTTGCACACAATTGACCGAGAACTGGACCTACATGTTTTATGCCGACTCCGAACGGCTCATGTTCTCAAGAAGCTTTACATGGCATTATTTACTCTCTGAGGTTTGCCATTGTCTGCAGAGAGGTGGTGACCGATCAGAAAAATTTTGTATTGAAAAAAACTTTTCGCCGCGGCTAGGGGTCGAACCCGGGCTCCGAGCATACTAAGCCACACACTTAACCTGCATGCCACGGTCACCACAACACATTGACAGCATAATTAAAATTAGATTCAACGAAGTCTTTAAACTATCACATAGCTCATATGGTTGAATTTAGTGAAATATTCTATCTATGGTCTTTTTCTAATCTGCATTACAAAGGATTAACCTCATTATTCAAATTATCTCGAAGCAAGACATGAACAGTAATGAAGCAGTAAGTCTTCGTTGCATACAGAAATCTTTTTGATATCGTTGATGTCCTTTTTTGAGATACAGCATGAAGGCATAAAAGTTAGCTTTGTACAAATTAGACAAAAAAAATATGTTACCTACTAGAATTTTTTATTTTTCTTAAAAAAAAACTATATATTTGGCAAAGCTTCATTATATTTAAGATGTTTGAATTAACTGGATTAATATATAATAAATAATATAAAACGTTAGTTGTTTGCTTTTAAAATAATGTGTTTTTTTATATATAAACCAGACAGCGACTGCCTATAGTTAAATTTATATTGTCTAAGTTTCAATAGTTTTTATTTGTTTCAGAAAGTAATACTATGATTAACACTTTATCGTACTAAAAAATAATAACCAAATTGAGAAGCTGATTTGAGCACATTTCAATTTCATCGATACGGCAATAACTAATTGGCCTCATCACCTAAAAGATGACGCATCTGTTGTTGAGGTAAAACACTTTTGCAGACACAGCCAATCATTTATAGCGCACAAATTTTGACGCTAGCTTATGAAGTTATAAAAAAAAATATGTATATATATAGCGTTACACCAAAGTCCAATGGCACTACTTTTGGATGCTTTATTTATATGAACAAAACAAACTATAAAACAAAAAAAAAAAAAAAAAAAAATAATAACACCAAAAAAGTTTGAAAAAGTAGTCGGTGTAAAGCTAAGAAGAAAAAAAAAGAACATATAATTATAAAACTAAAGCACATCATAGCCAAATGACAAAAGGCCATAAAATTGGCGTCGACAAGTCTGTTGTCTGTAGACAAAAAAAAAATATTAGGAAAAGTAGAAGAAGAAGAAGAAGAAGCAGAAGAAAAACACAACATGACCAAACTAAAGAAAGAGAAACTACAAAAGAGGAAAATTGCGCTGATTTTTCTATTTTCCGTTCAAGATTTTTTCTCGTTTTTTTTTTTTTTTTTTTTTTGGGTACACTCAGAAAAAAGTCTCTTGGAATATGAAAAAAAACGACAACATATATAGAGAGAAATTGTATAGACTTTGCTTTAGAGATTGCTTTTCTCTAAATGTGATCCTAAAAATTCTCTAAAAATGATTTAAAGCTTCTATGAAAAAGAGATATATATAAAAATATATCGTTTTTAGAGAAGAAGACTTTTTATTTTTGAGAAAAGATTTATTTTTATTGAAGAAAATACTTCTCATAGCGAATTTTTTATCAAAGTATAGCAAAATTTTTTCATTTTCGATAAATTTTTCTCTATAAATGAGAATGTTTTTGTGCGAGAAAAATCCTGGAAATCCTTGATATATTTGCATTTCCCAGTAGTGAAGAAATATTTCTGCAAAAATGCTAAAATTTAACTTTTAATTGAACAAAATTTTATTTGAAACAGTGAAAATTGCTATTATCGAAAATGGAGAAATTTTTTATAGGATAAAGATATGTGTTTTTTCTGAGTGTGTGCTTAAAGATGAAGGCGTTTGTTTGTCACGTAGAAAAAAAAAAAAATTTAGTCAAATGCTTTTGTTCTCGAGGCTCTCTGCTGCGTTAAGGTTTCAATGTTGGCGAATTGTTAACATTCATCGCTGTTGTTGTTGTTCATTTTGTTGTTGTGGTAACTGCTGCTATTGTGTGCTTTTCTTGTTGCCATTTTCCGCTTTACTGCCTTTTTCTACTCTATCAAATTTCCGCGAGGACGTACAAAAAAGTTAGCCATTTTTAGATATATTGTTAACAAAAATATACCAATTTCTGCCACAATAGAGTAACTTAACTGTAAGCTTTAAGTTAACTGAGGCTTCATTTTGACAAACAACTTGTCAACAGTTCATTTTGAATTTGAAAAATTAAATAAATTTTTTTAAATAAATAAAAAACAGTTTTTGGAATAATTTGAATTTAAAAATTTAAAAAAAAACATGTTATTTTAAAATAATTATAACGATATGCTTTAATGTCATTATTGTATTAAGATTATTAAGTACTCAATTCAATATATCGCACACCCTCTTCAAAAGTGGCAAAACTCAAAATTTTTTAATTTTGCCTTTTTAATGTAAACCAATTCGGAACGCACATCTCCATCGACTGTTAAAATTTTGTTTTAATCTGATTGCTCTTTCATTTTTAAAAAATAATTTTGTGTCCTTCTTTTGTATGAAGTTGCTTTGAAAAAGAAATAGTTTTTTGCTTCTGCTGAAAATTTTAAAATTTTGAGTTGTGTCACTTTTGAAGATCGTGATGCTACTATCGTGCAATATGTAGCATCTTTTAGGCACACTTAATTATATTCCAATATTCTGCACGTCTTTGACATCTAATTAATAAAAATTGACTAAATAATGTGCTTTTTTGTTCTGCTTTCTGCTTTTGTGATGTTCTTCAAACATGCCTGCGCACAAAAATCATCTACTCGTTATTTTACTGGCTTGTTATTATTAACATTTTTATTAGCTATTCCAAGTCATTCATAATGAATTATGTCCAAATACTTATACATGAATAATATTTACTGCTTGTATATTATTTTTTTGCCTATATGTTTGTATTAAACCTTAGAAATATGACAAAAATACAAGCATATGTGTGTGTGTGTGTGTTTACAAAAATAGCCCAGCGAAACGAATATATCTTTTTTGAAGTCATTGAACGGAAGTTTATCCGACAAGGTAGGGTTGAAATCACGTTCTTGCCGGCTGCAAGGAAATCAATTAATCAGATTAAAAAACTGAACATTTTTTGTTCTTTAATGTTTAAAAATAAAAGCAGTGAATTTTTTCTTTTATTAGGCAAAAATGTTTTTCTTCGTTTTCAAATGAGTTAGAAAGGAAAGTTTAACAAACATTTTATTTAGCAAAGTGAATTGACATATCCTTTGGAACATATTAAATTCGTGTTCTCAAGCCCATGATATGAGTGCACAGGTACTACCATTAAATTTGTTGAAATTAATGACTGTAGCATGCTTTCATATATAATTTATAATTTTATGAATATTTTTTTAATATTTAAAACCCAAGTTTCTTCGAAACAAAAATTTTTTAGAGAAAGTCTATCAAACTGGAAAAAATTTGTAAAACTTTTACTTTCTGCCATTAAGTAAGCAATTGATTCAGTGGGATGTGACCGCAAAGTTGCATGTAAGGTGTCATTAAGAAGGTCAAAGATTTTGATCATATAATCATGTGGGTTGCTTATGTTCTTTTGCCGATGCTGGCAGCAGCAGAATCACGTTTCATGTTGTCTGACTTAATTGGCTTGCATTAATATGGAACAGCCTACAAACAGGCAAAACTTGAATTTATTCTAGACTTAGCAAATTTGAGCAGTTCATCTATTTGATTATAAATAAATAATAATTATTTTATCTTAACGTGGGTTTTAAGACTTCATTTCTTGGATTTTGCTGCATTTCAAATGACCAAAACATTATTCCGAATTTTTGACAAATTTTTTGAATTTTTGAAAATCTTTTAAACAAAATTAATGATACTCTTCATTTAGAAATAATTTTTTTAATTAAATATATTTTTCAATTAATTTGTTCTTTTGTCAATATTTTTAAATTTTTTAATTTTATGAAACACACGTAATAAATTTTAAATTTCAAATATTCACTTAAAGTTTCTTAATTTTAATACAATAATTGTAAAGAATTGTCGGATGAAAATTGAACTTTGAATTTTTTAAAAAAAGGGGCCCTTGAAAGGAATTTGATTGAGCTTCTTATGATCAATTGTGTTGTGTGTGTTATTAAATGTTTGCGAAGAACATGCTTTATGCTGACTAAGAAAGGCTAAGGTTCATGTTCTAAAGCTTTATATAGTATTGTCTACACTCTGAGGCTTGCCATTGTCTGCAGAGAGATGAGGAGGTTTAAACTAGAATTTATTTTCATTTCTTTGAATATTTCTTTCAAAGAAATTCTTTTGATATATGGGTCATTCTTTTGAATACCAAACACCATTTTGACCGACACATTTTTGATTTACCTGAAACATTTTTTACGGGTTCTATATCGAAAAAAAGAGACATGTGTTCGAGGATTTTGTTTTTGTTTTTGAAGTGAAACTTCTTTAACGGTGAGTGAAATTTCAAGGTCTCTTATTCGTGACGCTAGGCTAAAGTTTTCAATTCATATGAAAATTTTCAAAAAATTATAGCCGCTAGCAAGAACTGAACCCGGCCCATCACTGCTCATGATTCGGAAGCTCCACCATTACGCCACATAGGCACATGATAAGCAGGCAAACAAAATGTAATTAAAACTGAATGCGTAATATTCTGTCCGTAACATAAATTTTCTCGGAGGCTCCTTCAACGAGTACTATGCAAATGCAATCTTGCATTCAAAATGTGACAATGTTAAGAAGACATTCGAAAGCAACTAAAACACCAACTGAACTAAAACAAGTACCGAAAATAACTGTTATTTTAAAATTTTCAAACAAAAAAAAATTGTTAAAAGACTCTTTCAAATAAACCATTATGTTACAAATGTCCTCAGCCCACGAATATTATGTGCCTTTTAAAGTGAAGACTGATTCTTAAAAAGTTAAAATTTAACTGTTATTTTTTGCCTTGTATATTTCGGGGAAAAATTAAGGTTACTTTTGACTTTTATTTTATCGGTCAAAAAAGCAATCATTTGTGACGTTAATTTTTTCGGCCGCTTGACAGATTGAACTATTGACACCATGTGTTAAATGTCTCACCGATGAGATGAAAATAATGGTATCAGAATTTTTTTAGTCGGTAAAATTACTTTTGAAATTATATAAATTACCTGATATTTTTGACCGAAAAAATAAACGGCAGAAAATAACTGTTATATATGACCGATAAAATAAAAGTCAAAAGTAACTGTTATTTTTGCCCATAAAACAATAATGCACAAAATAACTTTTTATTTTTGTCGGAACAAATTAAAATTTAAAGATAACAGTTAATATGTGACACTTTCGATAAAAACCATAGCCGGTACGGTTCCTGGATGTAAATATTGAATCAACAGATTACTATTCCATTTAGTATTGATTGAATTTCTTTTCAGATATTTTCTCTCTCTATTTTGCACTAAAATCTCTGTTATTTCTTACTGTTTAAGAAGTTTCACTTCTGCCAGGTGTACGGTGCTACACGCGAGTTTTTTTTTTTTTTTTTTTTTTTTAAATAGAGGGGTTACACATTTGAGATTTTTGTGAGTTTTGCCTTGGAGGCGCTTTTTCAAAATTTATTGCTTGAGGTTGAGAAAATTTGTTTCCTTTTAATATGAGATGAAGATTTGTACAATAAATTCCCAAAATATATCAAAAATACCATAATTTTTGGTGATTTTGAAAAAAAGGTGACCGCTCTTATTTTAGCCTGCCTGTCTGCATCGGAGTTTACTATGCACGCAGCCTTGCAGCGTGGTTTGTATGGAGTTGTTGTAACAGATTTTTTCAAGGCCATGAAACTTTTTTGACGAATACTTTAGGGTATACGTACAGCCTTTAACCCTCACTTTGGCACCAATCTTTTACTACGTAATCTGGCACATATTTACATTTGTAAATATTTTTTTTTGTCATCATTAAAGATAAACAGAACCTCAAAATTTACATGATTTTTTAGGTGGAATATATGTATTAACACCTTCTAAGTCCAATTCCGGAAAAATTTACACACCGCTCTCAAGTGGTTTAGAAGTTATAGGGTTCGGAAGTTGGGAAAATGGGCCTGGAAAAGTCGTATTTTTTTTCAAACAATATCTAGCTTTATGGGTATCAAAAGAAAGGTTTTTCTATAACCATTTCAAAGAATTATTAACCATTGAAATCCATGCATTATTTCCTACGATATAGCGTTTTACATATTTTGCACACTTGACGGTCCAGCTCTTTACGAAATAACCAAAATGTAAGTATGAAGATCAAATTGAAAAAAATTTATAGTTCCAATGAATAAACAAAAACCAATTTCAACAAAAAATATACTTTTTTCATTAAATTAGTACTTTCAGATACAATATCAAAACTTGACATATTGTTGTGCCAGCGAACCAAAAATTTCTGTTCAATAATATTTTCCCAATATAAGCTATCAAATACGAAATATGTATATATAAAAAAATATGAAGAGTTTTTCCTTATCATTTTTTTCTATTATTAATTCAAAAAATGCGTTAAAACACCATAAAAGCCTTTAAAATACAAAATATTTACATATGTAAATATGTACCAAACTACGTTATAAAAATGAAAAATTTCCAAAAAGTATCAGAAAATTCTAAAATTCAAAACAACTTTTGAATTTTCAGAAAGAAAACCAAAAAATAGCCACAGAGTCCAAGCCATATTCAAATCGCATAAAAAAGAAAGGAGTTATGGCAAAATTAAAATTGGGATATTTACATATGTAAATAGTGCCAAAGTGAGGGTTAATACTAATCGTTCAAAGATAATATATATACTAAACTATTAGATATATACTGCGCTGAATGAATATCTAATTTATGATTTTGTCGCTATTATATTAAAGTCCCAAAATAATAAAATACAAAAAGAAAAATGTACATTTTTATATAAGAAAATCAATTATCAGCTGCTTATGCTTACATTAATTCGCATTTGGACTACTTTCCTAATAACGTGGGAGCAGTAAGTGAAGAGCAAGGCGAACAATTTCTCCAGGAGAAGGTGGAATAAAAAAATGATGGTAGACCATTTTAGGCTCTTAAAACGAGATGATCCAACTTGGAATTTCAAGCAAAAATCTCACAATCAGAACTTCTGAAAAAAATATCAAGATACCACAAAAGTATTTAAAATTTTAAAAAATATTATTATTACTGCATTGTTGTACGTGCATTATTACTGTCAAAGGTATGTTCAAAGGTATTTTTAATGTGTAAAAGTTATGTAATTGTTTCTTAATTGAAATAAAAAGAAAAAACCTCAGTGAAATCGTCCTTTTTTCGCCCTTTTAATTCAAACAAAGCTATTTTTTAAAAAAACTGATGGTGATGGGAAAAATTCAAGTATATATTCATAATTAAATCCAAAATGGGAAAATAAGAGTTAAAATTTGCAGACCCGTTTACTTTTTACTGATTTTTACATAAACATACTAAGTGAACCGAAATGGAAATGAAATGTGGGTCAACACAAAATGCAATTTTTTTGAAGTAGAATTATGTCTTACAGCGCGGTTTGCATGGTGTCGTTTTAACAGATTTTTTCAAGGCCATGAAACTTTTTTAACGAATACTTTAGGGTATGCCTACAGACTTTAATACTCATCGTTCAAAGATAATATATATACTAAAATATTAGATATATCCTGAATGAATATCTAATTTAGGATTTTTTCACTATTATATTAAAGTCACAAAATAGTAAAATACAAGAAGAAAAATCTAGATTTTTATATAACAAAACGACAAAGTTTAAAAATTTCTTATAAAAATGAAAATTTAAAAATGAAAATATATAAAAAGTTTTTGAAGTTTCAATAAATCTCAAAACAAAAAATGCCTAAAAATAATCTATGAAATTTTTAAAAAAATCAAGCGTTCCGCACTCACATTTTACGGAATTATGTTATAGTAATATTTCGATTAATGCATTTCAATTAAGCTGGTAAGAAATTTGATTATTTTTAAATTCTCCCTCAACGTTTTTTAAAATATGAAATAAAATTTTAAGGTTCTAAAGGATTTTGTGCATTCTTTTTTCGTATGAAAAAAGGAATTTATTAATTTAAAGCTTTTTTTTAAAATACTAATGCAAATATTTCAATATTCATTGTATGTATTTTCTTTTCTTTCAGGTATGTGTCATGACAAGTGTACCATTTTGGGTAAGAAATTTTTCAAAACTTTTTAAATCTTGCTTTTCAATGTTTTCAATGTATTTCTTTTCAACAACAACGTACCTTTGTCATTGCAAAAAAAACAGCTACCCTGAAAGTTTTTAAACCAAAAAACACAATTTCTAACATGTCAACACTAGAAATAACATCGTCCAAGGATGTGTTATTGGCAATAATCAAAATTCATATTATACGATGTCAAAAAGTTTCAATCATGCCGAAAACAAAGATTAAGATAAATAAATAAACAGAAAGTTACACAAACTTTGAACTTAAATAAACTTTTGCATAACAACAAGCTTTGTGGAAAGTTTTTTGATGAAGGCTTTTCTTGGCTGTTGGTTTGAATATACATGAAATGAAAATTTTCATAAGTTGGCATATGAGAAGCTAACCAATCAACCAAGAGTAAAATTTTTTATTGTAAGTTATTTTATTTTTAATGAAAGTGGATGTTAAAGTAAGGTTGCATGAATTCCTGGTCTACATATTGCATTCGCCATAAAGTGCGTTCATTACATAAAATATTTGCCCAAAAAATAGTGTTCATTCATTCATTGTTTGAAAACAATAATTTTGGTAAATGTTTAAAACTGTTGTTATTCAATTGTATGTTATGTCCATGACCATTACTTTCAATTTTCTTTCAATTTTTTTTTCTGTTAAATTTTTGAATGCCTTTTATTGAACTATAGACCCAAATTTCTTAATTAGACCACAACATAAACTTTTGAGAGTTCATTGCATTTTAATTGAAGCAAAGTTTGTGCTGCACGAATATTAGTACCTACCATTATTATTATTATTATTTATAATTGTTTTAATTTTACCGAAATATTGCTCAAACGATGCAACATATTTATTCGCCCACAAAATCTCTGTCAGAAATTAAAGTATCGTAAAATCTGAAGACAAGAATTATTTAACAAAAGTAAGCAATAAATTTTCAACAATAAAAAAAACAACTTAACAGTTCTGGCTGTGTGTGTATTTCTGTTACTGTGTGTTTTTGTGTGCCTTTCTTTATATCTTTTCTCTGCGGAGAAAATAAAATTTATTTCTGCCATTTATATAACTCATAAACATTATGAAATCCTTAAATTTGAATGTGTTTTTTTTTTATTAACATGCTTAACATGATGCATGAGCTCTTTAAGAGGTTTAAAAAAAAAGTATATATTATGTTGCTGATTCAGCAATGCATACGCATCAATTAGGTTTATATAAAAAAAAACCTTAAATATTTAAAAAAAATTATATATAAAAACCTGCATATATTTGCAGTCAATTATTAAATAATTGAAAAGGTTATATTTTGAAAAAAATAACATAACGTAAAGGATAATTCTCTTGGGCTGCATATTTGATATTTTATTTTTTGTGAGCTGACTTGAGATGCTTATCGACAACAAGCTGACAGCAAACAGCAGCATATTAAAGGTTATATGCCGACTAGAAAAGGAAACACAAATCCTTTTCGAGTACGTTGTAAGCTTGTCAGCATATAACTTATGTATATTGATATATATATAGTATTAAGGATAGCAAAAACTAGCTCACAAACAGCCTTAAGGTTGCTGAATAAAATACTTGTCTGAATTTTTAAATTGCTGTTGTTAGTAAAATTTACTCAAATACTGGGAAAAAGTAAGAGAAAAAAAAAAAAATCGGCTCTTTCTATTTAGTACTCAAAACCTCATTAATTTTGACTTAAACGCAGGACCATTATGCATCTTTTTTTATAAAAAGAATGTATTGAGAAATAAGAGCTCAGTTTATTTATTGCTGGTTTTAAAATTTGTTCTAAATTTTTCAAGTTTTTACTATAAAGTAAAGCAACATTTGATATAATTGTTGTGCAAAAAAATGTTATCAAACTTTTTGGAGAATATATTTATGTTTAAAATATTTGACTTCCGTAGCAAGCCTCTTATGAATTATTTTGTTAACATTTTTAAATTTAGGATGAGAGATACAATTCCTAGAAGACGTCCACAGTAATAATTTTCAATTAAACTGTTCGTTATGGAATTTCAGTTGTATGATTACCTTATGTAAAGTTGGTTTTTGTCATAATTTTTTATATGTTCTTTTTATAATTTCTTTTCTTAAATCATTTTAAAAGAAAAAAAAAACCTATTAAGAAGAAATATTTAGAAATGTTTATAAAAGACAAGCGTCGCACAGTGTGAAATTTTCGCATTCTAGTGGAACTTAATTCCAAATCTTACTGATCTGCACCCACTGTTACCTAATTTGACAGGAAATATAATTTTTTTGTTATAGCAATGCAAATTTTCAGTTTTTTATTTCCTTATAAAATGATGATATAAGAGAATAAAGAATATACCAAAAATTTCCTTTCTTCCCAAAAATTTTAGCGTTTTAAATATTTTTTAATGATTTAAGTATTCTTTGCTTACAGCACACATTGTATTTTTCATGTTTTTTACTTGCATTGTTTAATATTAAAATTATTAATGTATATTAAATAAACTTTAATCGTTATCTGATAAGATTTTTCTCAAATACAGAAATTAAAAAAAATGTATCCGGAGGGGCAAAAAGAAGCATGAGATTACCTTTGGTTCTGGTTTTAAAATACTCAAAAAAACAGGAAATGAAAAAAAGAGCTTGTCTACACGTGTCTACAATTTTAAAACTCTGTCCAAAGTGCAAACATGCTTATATTTTTTTTTTTTTTAACCTGAGAAGGAAACAAGCGAAAAAGTATATAAAAATGAAAAAAAAATATAATCTACTTATTAACGCGTAAAGTGTAAATATTTTAGATTCTAAATACTTATAACCTTTTTTCCCAATTGCAATGGATTAGAAACAAGATTATTCCATAATTGTTACAAGAAATAAAAAAAACTCCGTATCTGATTTTTTTGATAGTAAACCTTGACTTTGATCACTTGTGGCAAAATATATATTGCAAATACATAGCAATATTATGCAAAAACAAACGGTTTGGATTATTAAGAGCTGAAAAAAAAAATTTTTTCCAGGGAAGACCAACATAATTTTTATAATTAAGTTCCGCTAGAATCCGTATATTTCACACTGTGCGTCGTACTCCGTGCCCTAAATCGCTCAAACTGTTCATAAGTCTTATTGTATTGCTTTTTAGAACTTGTTCAGTCTGAACCAGAACCTGTTCTAAAATTAAGCATTAAAAATCTTAGAAGATGAAAACAAGCGTCATTTTCTCCCACTATTATAAAGTGCTTCTTAAGTCCTATCCAACAACTGAATCAGAACCTGTTCAGCCTAGCTTCGCACCTCATAACGCTCAAACTGTTCATTATTGTTGTTAAGGGCTTAATATAAAAAAAAATCGTCAGCCTGAAAGTATGCACATGAAATTTATTTAATATTAATCAGTAACGATACATTGACAACGACTGCAACATAAAAACATTTGAGGTGAATGTAAAAATGTTGTCATATCGTCTGCAACTCAATTATTTTGAATGGGACCCGCCGTAGGACGGGCTTTTATATAAGTAATAAATTACTTAATTTACTTAATTTTAATATAATTATCGCTTAAAAACTGATGAAAAGTTATGAAAAAGTGTATCAAATGACTCGTAACTCTTCCCAGCGAATCGCTAAAGACTTCTCTCGGTGGTTAGTTCGCAATTCTTAATACCAGCGAATCGATTAAAACCCTTCTCCACGGTTTGTTGGAGAATCCTTCAAGCGAGTCGCTTTTATGGCCTAAGCTGCTTGTATTCGCCGATACTCTGATGACTCAAAAGAGCTCGTCGCCGATTGTTTCATCTTCCAAGCGATTCTTCCAAGACGGTATTGAGGCGACTTTACTTGCTTGCAGGGCATAATCTTTGCAATGTATGTATGTGATTACTTAACTCTGAAAGCACTAAATACAAGACTTTTTTATTTTGAAAATAAGTAATTTGCAGCATTATTTAGCTAAAAAGATCATAGGTTTTTCCTTTTTTTTTTCTTAGCTGGTTAATATGTTGAAGCTAAACGAAAAAATATATTTCTGTCATAAAAGTATTCATGCTCAACATTATTGTGCGTCACTTTTGTTGCACGTGGCAACGTTTATTGTGGAAAAATATTATGTTTACTAACTTTATGTAAAGCTAGCTGTTGCCATGCTCGAGAATAACGTTTCAAAATAAAATAAAATAAATTAGCTTCAATTTGTAACAATGTTCATGGTAAATGTCGTTTTATTTATTGAATTATTAAAACAGAGCGGAAGTGTTGAGATTGAATGTCTACACAAACTCTACATATCCGCTTTGGGGCTGAATGAAAGAAAACTGAACGTTTCTGTTTAGAGAATCGGTTTCTGAATGATAAAAGTAATACAAAATCTTGAACAAGAATTCTTTTTCATAAAAATTCTTTTCTGAAGTTGTTAGTTTAAGACCAACAAATTTTTCATTCAAACCACAATATGACTCTCTATTATATTTAATTTCAATAAACCACAATTTTCTAATATTATCTAAAACAATATTCATTGTTGCCATACAAACAACCACAAAAATACAATTTTGTAAAATAAGCTGCAATAACGTGTTCCAAGTTAACCGACATAAATGTCAAAAACATGTCAAAACATACTGCAAATAAAATTCATAAAAAAAAAATACGAAAGCATCAAAGTAAAGCATTGCAAAAAATTCAAAACTAGGTCAGCACATTATTATAAGCACAATAACCAAGTAACAACAACAATAAATAAAAAAAAACAACAGCAGTTCAAACAGATAGAAATGCACATAAAACCCAGCGAACAAAAATTATCTTTTTGCCCACTGAACAACAAATAAAATTTTTGCAATAACTTAATGTTATGTAAACGTTTTTAGGAAGCTTGTATGTTAAAAAACAAAAAACTCATGAACATGCCGAAATAAAAAATTGCAACCGAAAAATTTGCAATTTTGAATTTAATTTCAACTCAATTTCAATTCAATTTCAATTCAATTTCAATTCAATTTCAATTCAATTTCAATTCAATTTCAATTCAATTTCAATTCAATTTCAATTCAATTTCAATTCAATTTCAATTCAATTTCAATTCAATTTCAATTCAATTTCAATTCAATTTCAATTCAATTTCAATTCAATTTCAATTCAATTTCAATTCAATTTCAATTCAATTTCAATTCAATTTCAATTCAATTTCAATTCAATTTCAATTCAATTTCAATTCAATTTCAATTCAATTTCAATTCAATTTCAATTCAATTTCAATTCAATTTCAATTCAATTTCAATTCAATTTCAATTCAATTTCAATTCAATTTCAATTCAATTTCAATTCAATTTCAATTCAATTTCAATTCAATTTCAATTCAATTTCAATTCAATTTCAATTCAATTTCAATTCAATTTCAATTCAATTTCAATTCAATTTCAATTCAATTTCAATTCAATTTCAATTCAATTTCAATTCAATTTCAATTCAATTTCAATTCAATTTCAATTCAATTTCAATTCAATTTCAATTCAATTTCAATTCAATTTCAATTCAATTTCAATTCAATTTCAATTCAATTTCAATTCAATTTCAATTCAATTTCAATTCAATTTCAATTCAATTTCAATTCAATTTCAATTCAATTTCAATTCAATTTCAATTCAATTTCAATTCAATTTCAATTCAATTTCAATTCAATTTCAATTCAATTTCAATTCAATTTCAATTCAATTTCAATTCAATTTCAATTCAATTTCAATTCAATTTCAATTCAATTTCAATTCAATTTCAATTCAATTTCAATTCAATTTCAATTCAATTTCAATTCAATTTCAATTCAATTTCAATTCAATTTCAATTCAATTTCAATTCAATTTCAATTCAATTTCAATTCAATTTCAATTCAATTTCAATTCAATTTCAATTCAATTTCAATTCAATTTCAATTCAATTTCAATTCAATTTCAATTCAATTTCAATTCAATTTCAATTCAATTTCAATTCAATTTCAATTCAATTTCAATTCAATTTCAATTCAATTTCAATTCAATTTCAATTCAATTTCAATTCAATTTCAATTCAATTTCAATTCAATTTCAATTCAATTTCAATTCAATTTCAATTCAATTTCAATTCAATTTCAATTCAATTTCAATTCAATTTCAATTCAATTTCAATTCAATTTCAATTCAATTTCAATTCAATTTCAATTCAATTTCAATTCAATTTCAATTCAATTTCAATTCAATTTCAATTCAATTTCAATTCAATTTCAATTCAATTTCAATTCAATTTCAATTCAATTTTAATTCAATTTCAATTCAATTCAATATCATAACAACATAATATTCAAATAATATCAATATCATGTGAATATCATATCAATATCATATCAATATCATATCAATATCATATCAATATCATATCAATATCATATCAATATCATATCAATATCATATCAATATCATATCAATATCATATCAATATCATATCAATATCATATCAATATCATATCAATATCATATCAATATCATATCAATATCATATAAATATCATATCAATATCATATCAATATCATATCAATATCATATCAATATCATATCAATATCATATCAATATCATATCAATATCATATCAATATCATATCAATATCATATCAATATCATATCAATATCATATCAATATCATATCAATATCATATCAATATCATATCAATATCATATCAATATCATATCAATATCATATCAATATCATATCAATATCATATCAATATCATATCAATATCATATCAATATCATATCAATATCATATCAATATCATATCAATATCATATCAATATCATATCAATATCATATCAATATCATATCAATATCATATCAATATCATATCAATATCATATCAATATCATATCAATATCATATCAATATCATATCAATATCATATCAATATCATATCAATATCATATCAATATCATATCAATATCATATCAATATCATATCAATATCATATCAATATCATATCAATATCATATCAATATCATATCAATATCATATCAATATCATATCAATATCATATCAATATCATATCAATATCATATCAATATCATATCAATATCATATCAATTTCATATCAATATCATATCAATATCATATCAATATCATATCAATATCATATCAATATCATATCAATATCATATCAATATCATATCAATATCATATCAATATCATATTATTAATATTTCATATCTTGTATGGCATTGATATCGGTGTTGCAAAGTCGGACTAGACCGACTTCAGATTTTCTAAACTTGGTTACTTTGAAAATATTTTATGTGAAAATGATGCTTTAAGGCTGTAGCTTAAGAATAAATAAATATTCACACACACACATAAATAAAAATTCTTAGTTCACTATCGAGCACAACTCAAGATCAAGCGACTTGCAGCAGCAGCAACAGCAGGATGTCACATTGTCTGGATGCCAAAAGTTATTGTTGTGTTGTATTGGCTGCTGCTTGTGTGTTTGTGTGTGTGTGTGTTATCGTGCGTTTTTGCACTTTATTAAGGCTACAAGGACACGAACTCAATAATAAGTTTTAAAAATATACTTTGTACATGTTCACACATTTGGGCACAAACTAACACATTTTAACACTAACACATATACATGCAAAGTTACAAACAATAGCTGGGTGCTATGTATAGGTTTTTAACAACACGTGACAGTTCTAAAGAAAGACACGTTCGCATGTGATAGATAGATGTGAGCTCAAGAGAAACAAGCTCAAGATGCTTGTATGTCCTGAGCTGAATTGTTAGTTGCTGCTACTAAAATCTTCTCTAGCCATGATGCAGAGACAAGAACGAAAATAAAATGCTTGATTGTGCTGTTATTTTTGTGCAAAATTCTTAAGCTAAAAAATAAACTTTCTGCGAGACATACCAAAAATAAACTGACGCTGTTAAGTGTGTCACAATTTTTTTTTTCTTTTCCTTGCTTTTCTAACGTATCGTTTTATTTCTTTTGTTTTTTTTTTTTTTTTTGCAGTGTAGCGTCACGTCGCTGATAAATTGATGTCTACGAAATCTATAACGTGCTCATTTCATGCAGATATTTGTTATGTGTGCGTTAATTTTATTTTTGCTATTTTTGTTACAGAATTTGCATAATAATTTGGAAAAATATTTGTTTACTATAGCTATAAGCAAAGGAAAATTTTTCCAGCTGATTTGGTTTTACGATGAAATCAATGTAACTCATACGTCATAGAGGGTGGGTGAGTGGTTGTGTGTTTGTAGAGAAAATGATGTAAGGTATTGATTGATGCATATGTACTTTGAATAAATTCCTTAAATAATGGCGGAATGAATTTCAAGAGGGAAGAAAAATGGTAAATTTTTCATAAGGATGTTATGCTCAATGATAAAAGGAAGTTTAAAAATACTTAAAATAAAATGCAAGACAGATAATTAAAAATGATGGTGTCAGTAGAATAAACAAACTTATCTATGTAGGAAATGTAAAAAGGATCTTCACTTTTTAACTAAATAAGCTTTTAAAGCAGTCCAAAATAATTTAAGCATATCCTTCTTTGGTCTTCAATCAACATCTTGAAGCTGCAAAACCAAACCAACATTCTCAAACATATGCTTTTATATGAAAACGTACACAAATTGCTGACACGCCTGCCATCAATCTTTTACGAACACACGCACACACAATCAACTGTTTTTCTTATTTAATAGAATAAACTATAGCATTCTGGCATTTACGTCAGTTCTGGCCAAACATGTAGAATGCGTGTCTTTAACAATAAAATTTACTTTTTTCGACAACTACTCATCTAGGTTTTGTTGTTATTTGCTTCGCTAACTTCTTAGATTTTAAAGTTATAGCAGTTTTGCATACACAATGAGCACAATAAATTCTCACTGATTGTTACTCTGCCATATCAAGTTTTATGCAATTTCTATTGATTTATAAGCTTCGAGCTCACACATACATATAAATCGAGTAAAAAGGAAGCAAAAAAGAATAATGGTCAATGCCAAAAGATTGACATAAATTTGCATTTTACTGCCAAGACCATGTTTGCTGGTATGTCTCTGCTTATGGCAGTGTCTTATGTGTATGTTTTTGTGTGTCTATATGTGTGTTTTTTTATTGCGGTTGTGGCTTGCTCTCATTTTAAGATATTTAATGACTTGTTTTCACTTGCATCTGAAATGAAAGTAATTTTCTGCATCATTGCACATTGATGAGGACATGTATGTGTGTGTTAGTGTCACATGCTGCTAGCATTGTGTGGGTGTAGTTTATTATTATTATTGTCCTAGTTATTATTGTGGTTTTCATTATGAAAGCTCAACGTAATTCTTGTTGTTGGATAATTTTTTGTTGTTTTCTTTTCTTTCACACAAGGTTACCATATTTGATGGTTGCATTGTTAGAAGTATCTTTAGAAGATTTCAAATCAAGTTACAAATGAGAGTTTGCGGTTCGAATGTTTCTTTTAAAACCTTCTTTATTACTGTGATTCTCCCTTTAGAATAATACTTTGTACTGAAAAAAACAATTTAATACGAATGCATTGTTTTCCAAAAGACAAAAGTAACAAAACACTGCAAAGCAATTTTGAACTCTTTTCAAAATCAAACATAAAACATACAAACATAAAGCATCCTCGACTTATATTAAGAAAAAAGTTCCATTTTTAACCATCTCAAAATCAACTTTGATGTATTTTATGCCGATTCCTAAAATAGTTTTTCCTATACCGAAAACCTACAGAGGACTAAATCATTTTGCAAAAACCTCCAAAAATAATGTCATGTTGACTCTTAGTCTAATAAAACTTTACTTGTTTAAGTAGCTTTGACTCTACTATATAGCTCTTAACTATGCCAACTCTCAAAAATAGTATTCGAGATTCTTTGAGGAACGAATATGTTTTTGTATTTTTTTCATGTTGTATGCGTTGCCAGACTAATTAATTACTCTTGTTTTGTGTGTCCTTGTCATATTAATTAAGTGCCGTAATTACTACATCAAAGACATGCAAGTCGCTATGAATATATGTACATCTACATGTGCCTCAAAAAAGAAATGAAAAAAAAAAACATTAATATTCAACAAACTTATTTCTCGCATGTCATGTTGTACGATTAAGTAAAGTCGTTTTTAGCTATTTATAAGTTTTTGTTCTTTTTTTTTTTTTGTTTTTTTTTTGTCATTGTGTTTCTATTTTTACCGCTCAGCGAAAATGAATCGAATAGCTATTCACTTAAATGCTGAATACACTTAGAAAACAGGTGTCATTTGGAAGGTGTATTAATTTATTGTTAATATAAACATTAGTTAAGGCATTAAGTAACTAATGTGGTTCTGTATAAGTGCTCTATTGTAAGCAATATATTTTCATTAGACTTAAATTAATTTATTAATTAATAAATTGTTATTTTTTCGTTAGCTTTTTCGATCATAAAAGTCATGAATGAATCACTTAGCTTGGTCTTGGGCGAAAACACAATATCTGATATTGAAAATAATTGAACAAATCTTCAAACAAAGCATGCAAAACATATTATTAAACTAAACCTTTTTAATTAATCAAGTTTTAAAATTGATGTCTTAAAGATTTTTTTAAATTTTTCGTTTCAATGACATTACTTTGTATCAAAGATAGGCATGGTTCTCGGTCAATTTGTCTCATTTTCGAACTTGAAATTTATTTTTTAAATTAATGCTTGAATATCGAATTTTATTACAATAGCTCCAATATAACGGCTGTTTAAATGCCAAATTAATTGTATAGACAGGCAGGCAGACGGACGTAAGCTCGTGTATGTTGAATGACAGCAGTAAATTATTTTAATGAGCTTTTTTTACCGTTACCGTAGATAAAAATTACTTTGACATACATTTTAAACAACTACTTAAGCTATAGTAATAATAAATAAAGATTTAGAACCTAATAATTACTAAATTATATCTGAAAGTAGCTGTTGAGTCATGAAATCGAAAATGTCGGTAATTGTTGAACAACAAAAATATCACACAAAAATTCACACAAATTTTTAAACATTTAATTCGATTTAATATATGGTTTGTAGTACAAACTTTGTACCTTTTGTAACATCTACTTTTCTGTAAATAAAATGGTTGTTCATTTATCTCAAGCTGAGCAAATGGCTTTTCCACGGGTGCCACTTTCGTCTCTGTCCGATGTATACTTTGCGAGCTACACTAAAATGACAAGTGGGACGTAAATGGTTGATCATCAAAATTAATTTGCATTGAAAACAAAAACAACAAACTTATCCAGAACCTGGTTCTAAAAATATAATGTTCATTTCACATATTTAGTTCTGCTTCTTTCTACTAGACGCAATAACCAACGATTGTTAGATGCATACATCATGTCAGCCGAAAAGATGGCGCCATCTAATCGAATCACCCTGTTAACGTGGAGTATAGAACCAAGTTCATACAAAACAAAACTCACTCAAGCAAAAACAACGAAACAAAAACAAAGAATGCAGAAAGCATAACATGCAAGCAGCTAATGATTGATTTTATAATATAAAAATCAAGATTTTTCTTCTTATATTTTACTATTTTGTGATTTTAATATAATAGTGACAAAATCCAAAAGTAGATATTCATACAGCGCAGAATATATCTAATATTTAAGTATGTATATTATCTTTGAACAATGAGTATTAAAGTCTGTAGGTATACCCTAAATTATTCGTCAAAAAAGTTTCATGGCTTTGAAAAAATCTGTTAAACGACCCCATACAAAACGCGCTGTATGACGTAATTCTACGTCAAAATCCAGCTTCCGAGAAACAATTTGTGTCCGCACCAAGAACTCAGACATAAAAGTCCTGACTCAATTTCATTGCTAAATTTAATGAAGTTAATTAAAAAAAAAAAAATGCAAAAGAGCAATAACGAACAAGACCAGAAAAATATGCATTTATTTTACCAAAAAAAATCTCATAACTGGCATGAGTCTTAACAATGATGTCTTCGGTCACATACCCAACAAGAACCTTGAAAATCACCTGAAATAGTATAACGAGCGACTATATTCGGACACAGTAAATAAACGAATGTTACACTCAAAAAAAAAAACACCTATCTGAGCACAAATTTTCTCTTTTTCAAATAAAATTTTCTTCAATTATATCTTCAATATATCTTCACTTGTGGGTATTGGAATTATTGCGTGTCTTTTATAATGATTTTTGCATCACAAATAAATTCTCGTATATAGAGAAAAATTTATTGAAAATTAAAAATTTTTTGTTATAATTTTTTAAAAAAAAATACAATGATAAGTATTTTCTTCAATAAAAAACAAATCAAAATTTTCTCAAAAATAAAAAAGTTTTTTTCTCTAAAAACGATATATTTTTATATATTTCTCTTTTTTATTGGAAGTTTTTTACCATTTTTAGGGAATTTTTAGGATCACATTTAGAGAAAAGCATTCTCTGGAGCAAAGTCTATACCATTTTTTCTTTAAAAATGTTGCCTTGTTATCATATTTTGAAAAACATTTTTCTGAATGTAGTTAAAATACTATGTCTATATAATATATGTCTAAACTTAAAAAGAAGTGAAATCTTATCACTCTTAGAGGATAAAACAACTACACTACTTCGTCCTGGAGATCAGACCATGTTTTCTAAATGTTTCATAGGTCGCTTAATTCGAATCCGAGGTCCATTTAACACTATCAAGTCACGGGTGAAAAACTTTTTTTTAATGCTTTTGTGTGAACTTTTTGAAAATGTTGCTTCTTACTTTTCTTTATTATCAAAAGAAAAGTTATCTTGAAACTAATGTGATAGATCTTTACCAACCTCCGCATCATAAACAGCGACCCCGAAAATTCCTTAAAGTGGTGAAAAGCCCCAATGAAGTGGTGAAGGCTTTGCATATGTAATATATTGTATGTCATAACAGATTAAAAATTGACGCAACATCATTTTCAAAAATTTTTGGTATGATTTAACCCAAGTAAGGTGTCACTTTATAAGTATTCTATTAAGTGACAACTAAGTAGTGAAAAATTTGGTTTTTTATCACTGGGACATAATTGCAAAATTAATTATTAGTATAACGCCGCGGCTTTTCTTCTTAATTGTTAAAAAAGTTAGTTAGTCCTATTCTAACTTAAAACAAGTAAAGAAAGTTTAAAGTCGGTCTAGCCGACTATGAAATACCCTTAACCCACTTTTCAAAAATAAAAAATTTTTTATTGTAAATGGGCGTCTCCGTGGGCGGATGAAGCCTATATTTTAATTGCATTTAAATGGTGATGAAAAATTTACACATACCAAGTTTTATTCCTGTATCTCACAGTAAAAGCCTTTATTGTGCTTTCGCTATGGGAGGTGGGCGTGTTCATGGACGGATTACTCCGAATTTTTGAACACACCTTAGTTTTGGTATAAGATACATACATACCAAATTTAATTTCTCTATGACAAACATAACCTTATTTATTGAGTTTTAAACTAATTGGGTTGTATGGGAGGTAGGCGTGGCCATCTTTGTCTTGTCATAAAAAACATTCGTGCCAAATTTTAGCTCTGTAGGTTAAACAGAGGCTTATTTATTGCGTTTTCAATTTTTGGGTTGTATGGGAGGTGGGGGTGTCCGTGAGTGGATGACACCCATTTTCCAAAAACATCTTTGTGTTAATACAAAACACATACATACCAAATTTTATTGTTGTAGGTTAATTATGAGCTGAGTTATGCAGTTTTCAATTTTTGCGTTGTATGGGAGGTAGGCGTGTCCAAAAATATTCAATAGTGCAGATCCTTGGGTCTATGTGACTATGTGTACCAAGTTTCATTCAATTATCTCAACTCCTTCTTCTTATCCTGTGTATACGTACAACACACAGACGGACAGACGGACGGACGGACGGACGGACGGACGGACGGACGGACGGACGGACGGACGGACGGACGGACATGGATAGCTCGATTCACGTGGTGGCGCTGATCAAGAATATATATACTTTTCTCTACCGAACTCGCTTCGTTCTATGCGTTACAAACGTTTGCACAAAGTTAATATACGCTCACCTTTCAGGTTTAGGGTATAAAAAGTCAAAAGTTCACTCCGTCTTCTAGGTAAATTGATATCGTTTTTCAGAGCAGAGAATTGATGTCTCCGATGTTCGACGTTTGGTGTTATATCAGGTAAGCCGGATCGAAACTTAGATATCGCCGGACACTGACTCAAAAGTGAGAGGGTCTCTTAAAAATAATTTTTTAATCAATAAAAATCATTTTTTGTTGGATCGGAGAAATTCCCATGGAGCAGTTTTGATCATACCGATCCCCTTTTTTGGCCAAAAAATAAAGTTTTTGCCTGTTACTTTTTGTTCTTTAGAATGTATAAAGATAAATAGCAAAAAAATAAAGATTGTGATACAGAAATATTGGTTAGAAAAAATTTCGAAAGTTTTTATCTTTACAAACTCTTTTGAAGCTCCAAAAAATCAATATGTTGTCATTTTCGAAAAGATTTTTTTTTTGTAAATACCATGAAAAATACATACTTTTGTTGTTTTGGTGTTTTAAAAAAACATATTTTCGAAAATGATGAAATATTGATTTTTCAATATTTCATCATTTACATATTTCTCTTGTGAAATATATTTCACAACATATTTCTCAAAAGAGTTTGTTAAGACAGCAAATTTCAAAATTTTGTCCCAATATATTTGTACGACCACAATCTTCACTTGTTTGCTTATCTTGGTTATGCATTCTGAAGAAATACAAGTTTTAGGCAAAAAACTTGATTTTTTGGCCAAAAAAGGGGATCAATGGAAGCAAATAATCTTCAATAAATCACTTAATCAAGGTGTTTTTCCTTCTTATTGGAAAACATCTCACCTCACTCCTATATTAAAAATGGTGATAAAAGGTCGATCGAGAACAATAGTGGTATTGCCATTTTATCTTCTATCCAAAAACTGTTCGAAAAAATATTATGCGAAACACTGATAGGTTTAAAGAAACCATTACTCAATGAACAGCAACATCGTTTCCGTAAAGGTAGATAAACTACCACAAATCTTATGATTATGGTTTCTGATGTATAAGGCAAAATGGAAAAAGGACATCGAGGTGATGCAATCTACACTGACTTTAGCAAGGCCTTCGATCGCGTTGATCATAATATCCTAGCTAACAAACTGGAAAAGTTTGTTATCGCAGGCTCCCTTCTCAAATGGCTTAAGTCTTATCTTCACGGTAGATCCCAATTTGTTAAATATCAACGTATCCTATCCAAGGAGATTTCTGTCACATCTGGTGTCCCACAGGGAAGTCATCTTGGCCCACTTCTTTCTAATATTTTTATATCAGACACATCCGACGTTTTGTCTGATATCCCACATCTATTATACGCAGATGACTTAAAAATGTACCATCTAATTAATTTTAGAGCAGTGGTGCAGTCAGAATAAACTGAAATAGTTTAAAGGTCAACATATGCTATAGAATAACTTTCTCCCGAAAAATTCTTATCACTAATTGTTATAACTCACTTAATGGTAAAGAACTTAAAAATGTCAATCATATTATTGAGCTTGGAGTCGGCTTAGATATTAAATTGCAATTTAAACTGCATTATGATAAAATCCTATCAAGTGCCAGCAAACATCTCGGTTTCATAAAACGAAGCGCAAAAAGTTTTAAAAATGCATGGGCTACCAAATCGCTATATTATTCTTTAGTACTCCTTCTTCTAGAATATGGATGCATTATTTGGATTCCTGCGTGCAATTCACATAGCGAGAGACTGAAATCTAGTCATATGCAATTCCTGCTTTTTGCTCTAAGAAACACCTACAACCCACGTGAATATATATTAAATAAGATAAAATTCAACGAACTCTCAAAACGTACAAGACAAACACGAATGTTGTATGAGTATCAGCACCATAAAATATACGTCAATAATGAGACAATTAATAGATGTTGTATTCAATTCAATAATATCAGCGATAGCTATTCACCATTCATGTCTAAATTCTCCTTCAAAAAAAATCTTTACAAGTTCCTATTTCCGTCCTCTTAACCTTCTTTCCCCTTTATAATCATATCATCTTTAACAATGTCCCTTCATTTGTCATCTCCATCATCATCTTGAATAAGCACGACCCCTAATAACCCCAAGTCCTTGTCTCCACTATGATTCTAGCAGGAGTAAAATTAATTTATGACAAAGTTTTGTTAACAAAATGTCAATTATGTGGTCCACATACATGTAGCCCACTTTGCAATTCAAACCTTGATAATAAAAAAAAAAAATTAACATAAGGTAGATTAATTTAAGTAAGAATAAGTAATTGCCTTGTTTGGTCAAATAAATAAATAAAAACCCTCCATGGGGATTTCTCCGACTAAAAAACAAAATGATACAGAAATACTTTTTAAGAGTTCTTCTTACTTTTGAGTCGCTGTAAGGATGACTTTTTCTCTTCATACAAAATCGATCCGGCTTAATATCAGGGTACATTTTTTGTTGGTGCTTAAATCAGAGATAATACTCAAGAACAACTATAAAAATATCAAATTTTTATATTTGAATGATGTTACTTTGCATAGGAAGTAGGGGTGGGTTTCATCCGACGTGGCTCGTTTCCGAACTCAAATAGTTTTATCTATAAGAGAAATTAAAATAAAATTAGCAGCAGATTTGAAAAATTTTGCGAAAAATTATATGCTTGTGTAAAGTCTTGAGATGGGTTTATGAGCAAAAATACTGAATTTCTCAATATTGATATACAAATTTACATTTGCAAGCACATAAATGATGAAACAATGCCACACTCAGTTAAGATATATAAAGAATAAAACAAAATAAATAATAAGTTACAAGTTTTTTTTCTTCGAATCCAAAAACTAAAAAATTTTTTCTTGAAATTTCGATTTTAATTATATATAAATCTGTGTCGACAAGGAATAACAAAAAAAAAAAACAAAAACAAATTGGCCATTTCCGCCCTTGAAAGGACTTTGACCGAGCTTCTTATGATCAATTGTGTTGTGTGTGTTATTAAATGTTTGCACACAATTGATTGAGAACTGAATCTACATGTTTTATGCCGACTCCAAACGGCTAAAGTTCATGTTCTCAAGAAGCTTTACATGGCATTGTATACTCTCTGAGGTTTGCCATTGTCTGCAGAGAGGTGGTGACCGCTCAGAAAAATTTTTTATTGAAAAAAACTTTTCGCCACGGCTGGGGATCGAACCCGGGCTCCAAGCGTGCTAGGCCACACACTTAACCTGCATGCCACGGTCACCACAAGGAATAAAAGCTAAACTTATTTTGAAAATTTAAGGAGAGCATTTTTAAGATTAAAATTGCTAACATCAGTGTACCCTGACTTTTACTGTTTGAATTTGATGGCCTTGAAAATTTAATTTTCAAGGTATAACCATACAAATTTGCGTACTAGTGTATTTTGTTGCGAAAAAACGTAATGAAAGTCGTAACCTCACTTTGACCTAATTCGACTTTAGCGGTTATTCCTTGGCGACATAGAAATAGCCATTTAGGTCCAGTACATTTTTATAAATTAACACGTACCGGCAAAGAGGGACCAATGCTACCAGGTCTCCAGAACAATTCTTTTTTTTTTGACCTAAGGAGTACAAAAAATCAAAAAAATAATTCTTTCAACTTGCTTGCACTTTACATATGGGAGATAGAAGTATTTTTCATAAGATTTGTCCAATTTTCGAGCTTGATTTTGATTGAATGATGGACTGATAGTTTTTTTAAATTTTTTTTTTTTTTTGGATTTTCAGAACCCCAAATGCAACAATTTAGCCTGTAGGATTCCACAGGCAACTGAAAATGAGCGACAAAAATGGTTTAAAATTTCTAATGAAACTTCTTATTGACAGACCGTGAAGTTTTTGGCCTTTGTGAAAGTATTACATCATACTGTGATGTTAATTTACCACCAGATCTTGCAATTTGATGCCACTGGATATTTTTCTTAGGGATTTTGTGAAAAATAAAGTATAAACCAATGATCAAATGATGTAAAGATAATATCACGACTAAGAATTATCTCAAAAAGTTTTCTAAAATTTCGTCAAAGAGCAAACGTCGGCCAAGACATATTTAATTCACTTCTTAAAACCTACCTACATGACTCTAACTTTGCATGATAACAAAATTAAAAATTTTCAAAAGTTTCTTTCAATAGCTCTTATTAAAAAATGAAAATGTCAAATATTTTTGGCATATCCTGTATAAATTTTCATTTATAAAATTTATTTTATTTCTTGTATAAGGCATTACGTTTAATTAAAAGTTTTTCTCAAAACTTCTTTGGCTAAATGTTAATTTCAAAGCTTGTGTTCATATTTTTGAAATAATATTTATTTTTGTATGAAATGAAATTTTTTCTTCGAATTCTGAAAGCTAGCTACTCTGCTAATCTTCAGTTTAAAAATAATGATACTGGCTATGCTCAGTATAAAATCTCTGCTCTGCTCTAGAACTTCTTTGGTAAAGAAAAGTAATTAAAATCGAAAACAGCTTCTAAGAAATCTTATGCTTGTATCTAAGAAGTTTGCATGCAACTAAGATACTGTAAGTGGAAAAACTTGTTGTTGGTGTTGAGTAAAGAAAGCTAAAATGAGTTTTCAATAAAATTAGAAAAAACTTTCGAACAAAACAAAACTTAATCATTTAACCGTTAAATCGATAGCTTTGCTACACCTTGTTAAGATAATTTCCTTGGTTATTGTAAGGCAAAGGAAAAGTAGCAATTTCCGAGTATCTTTGGCAAGAGATCATATATAACTAAAAACAAACATACAAAAACAAACACACACATACATATATTTCTATATTTATAGAAAAACAAACACTTGCAACAATTATTTGCTCTTGTTGGCTAAAGCAAATTTGAAGTTTTTACCCAACAGATTGGATAGAAAATTTGAAAATGTTACAAAGAACGAGCATGGCTAACTGACCAAGGACCAACCGAGTGCCAACAAGCAGTTGGTTTCTACCAACAACAAAGAACAGAAAAAAGGAAGTACAAAAAATATAGCAAAAAAAAAAAAACATTTTGCAAACGAAGCAACGTCTTACAGGAAGCACTCAAGTAGAATATCCTATCCAATAGCCATTAACTAAAAACGCACACAAACAAATACGAACTAGGCACACACAAGCAACACAGACATATGTATATACTTAGCTTCCACATGCATGACATAAACTTACGTTACACTATTAAGTTCACCTTTAAAGACCACTGAGAGGTTTCACAGGTGATAAAAGCAGATTTTTAACAATTGATTCAAAATCGATTTTTATTTAATGCTAAACGAAAAAGTTATGTCAAAAGAATAAGCAAACATGTAGCAACTGACGATAAGTCAGTCAGTATGTTTAATAAAACTAACAAAAATATATTAAGTGTGTTTGTATGTGTGCATTTATTACACAAGCTTAAGTTTAGTTCGATGATGATCAACAAAAATAGCAGCACTTTTTTTTTCTATTCTAAGTTATATGTTACGAACATATGTATTGTAGTAGCTAGTTGGTACTCACTCAAGAGTTTCAATGTACGATTTTAGCTACTGATATGCTAGAAAATCCCTGAAGTAATTTTGGCTGGTATTTAGTTAATTCATCTCAAGGGATTTAACGTATCACAAATAGTAGCAAGAACAGCAAAAATGCAATAATATGTAGCAGCAAGAATATTTCGACCCAAGTGTGTGTGTGTGTGTTGGTGTAAGTGTGTGCTGGCCTTGGCTGCTTGAGTTTACCCAGCAATGCACGCAAAAGGAAATGAAAATGAATTTACTCAATATCCTTTGCCGTTTTTAATTGTCTGCAAAATAAATGGTTGAATTTTTGGCTAACATTCAGCAGCGTCTACTATAACTAACCCTTTTTTTTTGTGCTGAGCAACCCACACAAAAACATACACGCCAACATTCATTCAAGCCAAAGGGAGAGAGAGTTAATTTTGGGTATTACCTAACCACACATAAATCATAATATTAATAATGCCAAAGGATAATGATGCGTCTTAAAGTCTTAATACGTTGCAGCATTGTCTACACGTGTGTGTGTCTGTGTGTTTGTGTGTTTGGTTGCGGTTAGCCCGTGTGTGCATGTGTGGTTGGCAAGTATTTCAATTTATTAACGAAATTGAAAATATCTGCAAAATGTACACATTTTTAAATCAACACACACATATTCAAACTCAATGACTTGGGGCAGAGCAATAACTTGCGCCTGTTGGCCAACAGCTTTTCATGTTCCTCAATACATGCACACTGACTTTATTTGTACAACAGCGGACGCTTTCCTTGCTTGCTTGCTTCTATTTGGCTGGCTTCGTTAATTGGGGGCACATCATATATAAATTTGGTCTACAAATATCAGGCTCAATTAAAAGCTTTGCCAGCACAAATGAGCCCAGCGCCCACCTCTAGTCCATTCTAGCCTTAAAATTCCTTGCATTCCCCCCACACACAAATATGTTGCCAGCATGTGAGCACAATTAATTTTAATAAAATTCATAAATGGTTTGGCATTAAATGAAGTTTATAAATTGTGGCTAATTGGCACAGTTAATAAATTGAACTTTATGCCAAGTGTGTGCGTTAAATAGTTCATGAAATTTGATTGCATTTCGTGATTACTGTGTCAGCTGTTTTTATTATATTGATAATAATGTTGAAAAATTAATTGTTAATATTTTATTGATGTAACAATAAAACATATGTGTTAAGTGTAACGTTTGTAAAAAATTATATTCCACGGCAGCGATACTTAAAGTGCCACGCGTAATGCCAAGGGATAATGAAAAAGAGCCCTCACTTTAAATAAAAATAATATTTGACCTTAAAGTAGATTTAAGTCATACGAAACGTACACTCAGAAAAAAGCTTATCGGAATATGATAAAAAAGGCATCATATTTAGAGAAAAATGGTATAGACTTTGCTCCAGAGAATGCTATTCTCTAATTTCGATACTAAAAATTCTCTAAAAATGGTAAAAAATTTCCATGAAAAAGAAAAATATATCGTTTTTTGAGAAAAAACTTTTTATTATTGAGAAAAGATTTGTTTTTATTGAAGAAAATACTTCTCTTAGTGAATTTTTTATCAAAATATAAGAAAAGTTTTTCATTTTCAATAAATTTTTCTCTATAAATGAGAAATTTTTGTGCGAGAAAAATACTTATCATTATTAGAGACATTGAAATATTTCCATTTCCTAGAAGTAAAGAAATATTTCTTCGAAAATGTGAAAATTTATTCTAATATAAGAAAATTTTATTTGAAAAAGAGAAAATTTCCATATCGAAAATAGAGAAATTTTTTACCGGAGCAAGGTATGTGTTTTTTTCTCAGTGTATGCCAGAGCCATTCAAAGAAGAATTTAAATTAGGAGAATGTAAGGTTAAGTTGGCATGTGCCGAGAATATGAGTTGTAAGTTTTACCTGCTCTTCGTCTCTGCAGCATCTGCAGAAATCGTTATGCACTGAACCAACAAGTAAACAATAACAATGACATTTTACATGATCAACATGAATTGGATTCATAAATTTTGTTTCAGTAACAAATTACATGAGACACATGAACTATTCATGATATCAATGCACAAAATACACAACAGAAAAATCACGAGAACATAAATCTTTCATTAAACAAGTGTTTAAAATACATAAAGTATGACATGAACCAACAAAACTTTCGTAAAAACCATGAAAAAATACAAGGGCAACATGAATCATTCATAACACAGTGCGAAAAAATGAAGCGAAGTTGAAATACTTACAATAAAATGTTGTTTTTCTGGTAGGTCTTGTCTACTTAAAGAATGTTCTATACTTGAAATTTGCTGGACACCCCCAAAATGTAGACTTACGGTCAAAAAAATCGATTTTGCCTCATTTCATATTGCTGTTCCCAATAGGCAATTAAGCCAGCGCTCTTCAAACGAAGGCCTGCATTGATTGCTACTTTTATAGACCAAACACATCCTTTCCTCGCTGCTCTTCTGAGCCTTTCTCGAAGGCCTTCTTTTTCTGCACAAAAGGCAGCACAACAAACTTTTTTCCCTTCAAAGACTAACTTTTCATATACTTCAGTGCAACTTTTTCGTTTAAAGTCAAAATATATATCAGTTTAAAAATATCACATAATAATGGCCCTTCTTACTGCTGTATCAAAGTTTATAGATTGAAATTAATCTGACATAAAAAACATAGGAGAGAAGATAAAATCATAGAATTTATAAAAAAAAGATAAAGGTTTAAAAGAAAAAAAAATATTTTTTCAATACTTTTTGTTTACCCCTTCTTTTAGCCATTCTTTAGAAGTGATTCTATCAGGCCTCTTTTGAGGTATCGGAGCAGAAGGCCTGCGAAATTTTCCCATTTCATATAAAAAAGAAAGTATACTTGGATATGAGTGTGGAAGCACTTCGAAATCCATATGAAGGCCTGCTAGTAGCGCTTCGAAGTGCTGCCATTGCCGACTGGGTTGTGTTCCTAAAATTGGTTAAAAATGTCTGCTTTACTAAAAAGTTGAGTCAGTGGCATTCTTAAATTTAATTTACATGAAAAATTTAATAACTTTAACTATTACTGACCGATTGTTAAAATAAAAATCTCGTTTATATTGATAATAAATATATTTTTGCATCCATATGGAACTAGTATGGTCCCTTTATAATTTAGTGTATAGAAAAGTGATAAAAGTTCGAAAAAGAGCAAAAGTTTCGTATTTCAGGATCCGATTAAAATTTTTAAAATCGGTTGACAATCAAGTAAGTTAAAGACCAAAAAGTGGGCAAAGGTAGGATAAATCGGTTTTTTGACAGTAAGTCCATATTTTGGCGGTGTCCGGCATTTTAAGTTAAGTTAAAAACATTATTTTAGGTAGGACATAACATTCGCGGCAGAGAAAACTGACCTTTTTTTAAAAATTCATAACTAATTGTTGGTCAAAACAAACATTTTTCCAAAATTTTTTTTATTATTGTAGAGAATTGAACAAATTACAAGACAAAAAATGCGAAAAAAATATATTTTTCACTCCAACATGGTTTTAAAGAGCTCCAAACTGGCGGCAGAGCAAAAAACGGGGTCCCAGCGGTTGCAGCGCTGGGAGTCGCAGAAATTGTACGATCTGAAAAAAAATTACTTTTTTATATCTTAACAAAATTGGTTACCGTATGGCAGGAGCTTTTTTTACAATTTTTTTTTTTTCAATTTTTGATAATGTTCCAAATTTGAAAGTGTGTTTTTTCGAAAAAAAAGTATTGACTTTTTTTAAAGACAAAAAATTCAAAAAAATATATTTTTCACTCCAACATGGTTTTCAAGAGCTCCAAACTGGCGGTAGAGCAAAAAACGGGGTCCCAGCGGTTGCAGCGCTGGGAGTCACAAAAATTGTCCGATCTTGAAAAAACAGACTTCTTTAAATCTCTACAAATTGGTTATCGTACAGCAGGAGCTTTTTTTAAAATTTTTTTTTTCAATTTTTGAAAATGTTCCAAATTTGAAAATGTGTTTTTTCAAAAAAAAAGTATTGACTAAAAATTTATAAAAAATCGAAAAAAAATTTAAAAAAAAAGCTCGTGTCATACGATAGCGAATAAAGTTTAAAAAAAAAAAAAAAAATCAACAAAAAATAAACCCGCTAGTGCCGCAACCAGTACAAAAAACATGGTTTCGAGATAAACGCATTCAAAGTTTGTGAACAAAGAAAAACCAAGTTAAGAAAGTCTAAAGTCGGTCTAGGCCGACTATGAAATACCCTAAACCTACTTTTAAAAAAATAATAATAATAATATAATTAAAAATGGGCGTGTTCATGGGAGGATGAAGCCTATATTTTATATGCATTTAAATGTTGAAGAAACATTTACACATACCAAGTTTTATTCCTGTAGCTCACAGTTAATGCATTTATTATGCTTTCGCTATGGAAGGTGGGCGTGTTCATGCACGGATTTCTCCCAATTTTTTAACAAACCTTAATGTTGGCATAAAATACATACAAACCAAATTTGATCTCTCTATGACAAACATAATCTTATTTATTCAGTTTTAAACTATTTGGGTTGTATGGGAAGTAGGCGTGTCCGTTAGCGAATGATACCAATTTATTTAGACATGTTTATGTTGATACAAAACACATACACACCAAATTTTATTGTTGTAGGTTAATTATGAGCTTATTTATGCAGTTTTCAATTTTTGCGTTGTATAGGAGGTAGGCGTGTCCGTCGGCGGATGATGTCAATTTTTCAAAACCGTCTTTGTTTTGTCATAAAAAATACATGTGCCAAATTTTATCTCTGTTAGTTAAATAGAGGCTTATTTATTACGATTTAAATTTTTGAGTTGTATGTGAGGTGGGCGTGTCCGTGGGCGGATGATGTCCATTTTTCAAAATCTTCTTTGTTTTGTCATAAAAAACATACTTTCCAAATTTTATCTCTGTAGGTTACACAGGGGCTTATTTATTTCGTTTTCAATTTTTGGGTTGTATGGGAAGTGGGCGTGTCCGTGATCAGGTGATATCCATTTTTCGAAGAAATTTTTGTGTTAATACAAAACATATACACGCCAAGTTTTATTGTTGTAGGTTAATTATGAGCTTATTTATGCAGTTTTCAATTTTGCGTTGTATGGGAGGTAGGCGTGTCCGTGGGCGGATGATGTCACGTTTGCAAAACTATCTTTGTTTTGTCATAAAAATACATGTGCCGAATTTTATCTCTGTAGGTTAAACATAAGCTCATATATTGAGTTTAAAATTTTTGTGTTATTTGGGAGGTGGGGAGTCCGTAGGGATGACACCCATTTTTCGAAAACATTTTTTTTTTTTATATAAAATACATACATACCCGTATTTATTGTTGTAGTTTAATTATGAACTTATTTATGCAGTTTTAAATTTTTGCGTTGCATGAGAGGTAGGCGTGCCGGTGGGCGGATTCCAAAAATATTCAATAGTGCAGATCCTTGGGTTCATGTGAACATGTGTACCGAGTTTCATTTAACTATCTAAACTGCTTCTTCTTATTCTGTGTTAACGGACGACACACAGACGGATGGACAGACGGACGGATGATGATTCTATGGCCAATCGGATGCAATGGGATTATCTGACCAAAATGGATGATTCTATGACCAAACTGATGCAATGGGATTATCTGAGGTGGGACATTGCAACTTTTAAGGGTTCTATGGAACATTTGGTCTAAAAATGAATAATTCTATGGCCAATCGGATGCCATGACATTATCTGAGGTCTCAGGCAGGTCATTGAAACTTTTATGGGTTCCATGAAACATTTGGACGAAAATGGATGATTCTATGGCCAACCAAATGCAATGGGATTATCTGAGGTCGCAGGTGGATCATTTGAACTTTTACCGGTTCCATGGAGCATTGAGACGATATTGGATGATTCTATGGCCAATCTGATGCAAAGGGATTTTCTGTTTCTGAGATCTCTGTCACTTTTATGAATTCAATGAAGCATTTAGACATAAATGAACGATTGTGTGGTCAAGGGCATGTAACGGGACTATCTGATCTAGGTGGGTGAGTCATGGGTCAGATAGATGATCTTTTATGGTCTAAGGTGGTTCATTGAAACTTTAATGGATTTGATTTTAAAATAAAATTTTTGAGAGATGTACTTAATTTAGATTTAGTTTTTTTTAAGAACACTGGGGACGTCTAGATATGGTGCAATCAACACAATATGTTACAAATTTTGCTTCAGACACATTTCGAGTTTTAATTGTTTCAATTTTTGACGTAGAATTTTGTCTTACAGCGCGGTTTGTATGGGGTCGTTTTAACAGATTTTTTGAAGGTCATGCAACTTTTTTGGCTAATACTTTAGGGTATACCTACAGCCTTTAATATTTATCGTTCAAAGATAATATATTTACTAAAATATCAGATATATCTTGCGCTGAATGAATATCTTATTTTGGATTTTGTCACTATTATATCAAAACTACAAAATAGTAAAATACAAGAAGAAAAATCTAGGTTTTTATCTAAGAAAATCAATCATCAGCTGCTTATGTGCCTGCTGCTTTCTTTGTTTTTGTTTCGTTGTTTATGCTTGTATTGTTTTTGTTTTGCACGAACTGATTGGTTTGTATTGGTAGCATTGTAAGCATTGGTTTGCAATTGGGTTTATGTATGCACTACTGTCCTAGTTTACTAAGTGCTCTATTTTGAAACCAGAGGTCATGAACCTCTTTTCAACTCAGTCAATGAAGTCAAACTGTCAAATTTAACGAAATGAGTCTGTGACCGGGTAAGATTTAACTATTATGAAAAAAACGAGTTGGATCATATTTCGTTTTATGCTTTTACCCAATAGATGGCGTAAAATTTTGATTTTTGTTTCTAATGCAAATTAATTTGGATACCCACTAGCACTATCCAGTGTAGTTCGCAAACTATACATCGAACAGAGGCGAAAGTGTAACTCGCAAACTAAATATCGGACAGTGTCGAGAGTGGCACCAATGAAAAAGACATGTGCTATGCGTGAAATAGTGTTACCATACGTTTTTTTAAAAATCGGGATCTTAATTTTAATTTGAAATTAGTAGTTAAAGTGACTCTAGCTCGCAAACTATATATCGGGCAGAGACGAAAGTAGCACCACAGGAAAGTGCATTTGCTTCGCCTTCTTTTCAACTAAATCAATGAACTCAACCAGTCAAACTTTACGAAATGATCGAAAAAATTTGACATTTTGCATGTTTCTTTTTGCTTACTAGATAAGTAGTTAATAATTTAGTGTTATTAATTTATTTGTTAATTTTCGGAAGATCAATAAAAAATACGTGCAAAATGAACAAAGCAATCGGATCAAAGAGACAAAATAGAAGAGGTTACAACTTAACCGGAATTCTAAGTCTACACTTACGATACTATCGAAACTGTTTCTTTTTTTTTGCCTCAGTTTTTGGTAGCGACATTACATATTGGTAATGAAATTAATAATGTTATCTGTTTGATGAGTTCATATATTTAACCACTTTGCATATGATTGTATTAAATTCCAAGGGAATCGATAAGAAGTTAACTTCAATCGCGCGTTGGAGCTGATACGCACAATTATCTTTTTTCTTTTTTTGGACGCTTTGAAAGTATGACAAAAATTTAACAAAAAACCTATGTCCCCTCTTAAGAAATGTATTGGTTCTTATTTGGGACATCTGATTATACAAATAAGAAAAAAATCCACTGCCACAAGGTGCCCCTGTAGGAAAATTTTAAGAAAATCTAAAAGGTGTCGGAAACTTGATTTTTTTTTCGTAAAACTAAACATACTTCATCTGTTTTACTTTGTTTGTATGTTTTAATAAAAACTTGCATACCTGCCGCACTTGTCGCATTATTGAAGTTAATTCAGTAGACAATTGTTTTCTCTTCAATTTGTGTGCGTTGGCTGCGTTTTTAAACCATAAGATTTTCAAAACAAATTTTAGCCATTGTATACAGCACATTTAAATATGTTTTGCTATGAAAAAAAAAATAGTTAGCAATAAAAATAACAGCAACATCGAAATTTAAGGCATTGGCACGCAACAAATAAAAATACTGCAAGCCCAGCTAATCCAAATTAATGATGTTCTATATAAATAAATATTTGTGAATCAATACAACATTTGCAATATAAAAAGACGACAATAAAATAATAACAACAACATCAACAACAATGCAATAAAAGCAAAAAGATAACAACTTAAATTCAATTGATTGAAAGCGATTTTGAAATAATGTCAATATTTGTTGCCTTGAATTTTTTTAATTTGCTTGCTCTGAGCAGCATATTTCGAATGCAGGACACGTTTCAAGCAAGGATCAAGAAATATTGCGGGAAATTTACATTGTAGGCAGCAATACTTTGGCGCAACTTTGCGGGCAAATCAGACAAAAAAAAAAAAGAAAAGAAGACCAACAAAAAAAAAAATAGACCGGAAGATGATGATGAAAAGCAGGTAGCAGCAAAATGTGAGATGCGTGCAAAAAAACCATGACCTGGATTATGAGGTATAGCGACAGGCGTGCTCTGAATATAAAATATTTTGTGACAAAAAAACAAAAAAAATAAAAAAAAACCCTATAGATCGAAGTAATAAAAGTATGCGAAAATTGCGTGTGCTGTGTCCTTGAAATCAAGATTAAATCGAAGAGCTGCCGAGATATTGGAAAAAAGCTTTAAGCGCATTTAAAGCTTATTTTAAAAATAAACAAACAAGTAGCTAGTTGGCTGCAGCACTTAAACTGCTCACCAACACTTGAACGCACATAAATCATTGAGTTTAAATTTAACCACTAAAACACTCATTTAAGCTACACTCAATCAAGCTAGTTGTTTGCTCACAAGCTATAAATCAATTTGCTGCTCAATTTAAAGTTCTGTTGTAGGTGATGTTGATGTTGCTGCTGTCGATATAATATTGGTTATGCTTGCAGAGTAAAAAGCACTTCAACTACACACTGATTTGAGAATAATTTTCACTTTTATTGTCATCAGCCAGCTGCTGAACTGCTGAACTGTAATGTTAGTTTTGCAAGAACAAGCGGCAATAATTTTTATGACTTAAAAATTTCATATTTTTTTCTTGCAATATATCTCGAGAGCATAAATCAGCAGATAATAAATTTTTTTTTCGATGTCACCAAAACGCACAGACGTTTCGTTTATCTGTATGAATTAGTGTGTGTTTTGCATAATTCTCGTGTATTTTCTGAGTGTGTGCAGCGTTTACTTGCTGCAGTGCAGTTTAAGCGTTCAAGTATTTTAAGCATCTGAGTGCTCAACGACTGAAACATCACACACACTAGTAATATCTGCTGCCGTATTAAATGGCACATATATAGCTATACTTTTTTGTCATCCTTCTCAGTCTAAATTTTTTTATAATCTTACCCCCTCCTACCTCTTACAAAATGCTGAATTGATTGCATTAACGAAGCAGCAGCATGTTTTGCATGCTCTTTGTAAATATTTTACGCTATAGTCAAGCATATTTTTTTATTTTTTTTTTTTTTTCATGAAACTCTAAGTATTTGGATGTATATGTGTCTGAGTGTCTCTACGTTATTTTCAGCATTTATCTTGTGCTATTGACACATAATTGACTTGAATTTACTTTGCATGATTTCCTGCTTTATCATTAGTCTAATGCACATGACATTGAAATAACCTTTATGTGCTTGCGATTAATTCTTTTTGAATGCAGATAAATTGTTGTCATGAAAAGATTCTGATTTGGAAGGAAAAAAAATTAGATGGTATTTTTTGAAGTGTTTTTAAACTTTAATATGTTGCAAAATAAATCAGTTGAACTTGAAACTTTTCGAAGTCAAGGTAAAATCCTGTTGATATTATTTTGTTGTTCCCTTCATTTCAAAGGATGATTTTTTTAGCGTTTGGTTTTTGAAAATTGAAAAAAAATTGCCAATTGTAAAGCCTAGTACTCTGTTCAGTTTCATGTGAAATTTCACTCAAATTTCCATACAAAAAACAAGTAAAGAAAGTCTAAAGTCGGTCTAGGCCGACTATGAAATACCCTAAACCTACTTTTCCCAAAAAAAAATTATTGAAAATGGGCGTGTCCGTGGGCGGATGAAGCCTAAATTTTATATGCATTGAAATGTTGAAGAAAAATTTACACATTCCAAGTTTTATTCCTGTAGCTCACAGTTAATGCCTTTATTGTACTTTCGTTATGGGAGGTGGGCGTGTTAATGGACGGATTACTCCCAATTTTTGAACACACTTTAGTTTTGGTATAAAATACATACATATCAAATTTGATCTCTCTATGACAAACAGAACCGTAATTATTGAGTTTTAAGCTTTTTCGGTTGTATGGGAGGTAGGTGTGTCCGTAGGCGGAATACGTCCATTTTCCAAAACCATCTTTGTTTTGTCATTTATGCAGTTATCAATTTTTGCTTTATATGGCATGTAGGCGTGTCCGTAGGAGGATGATGTAAATTTTTCCAAAGCATCTTTATTTTGCCATAAAAAACAGACTTACCAAATTTTATACCTGTAGGTTAAACAGAGGCTCATTTATTCCGTTTTAAATTTTTGGGTTGTATGAGAGCTGGGCATGCCCATGGGCGGATGACACACATTTTTCGAAGACATCTTTGTGTTAATACAAAACACATACACACCAAATTAAATTGTTGTAGGTTAATTATGAGCTTATTTATGCAGTTTTCAATTTTTGCGTTGTATGGGAGGTAGGCGTGTCCGTGGGTGGATTCCAAAAATATTCAATAGTACAGATCCTTGGGTTCATGTAACCATGTGTACTAAGTTTCATCCAATTATTTCAACTCCTTCTTCTTATCCTGTGTATACGGACAACACACAGACGGACAGACGGACGGACGGACGGATGGAAATAGATAGCTCGACTCACGTGGTGACGCTGATCAAGAATATATATACTTTTCTATACCGGACTCGCTTCGTTCTATGCGTTACAAACGTTTGCACAAAGTTAATATACCTTGACCTTTCAGGTTTAGGTCATAACAATAGCTGTGAAATATGCGTGAAAACTTCCACAACATGTTCTTCAAAGTAGTACTCTGTTCCGCTGTGAAAAATACTCGCAACATTTCTCTAGCTAAATTTTTTCACGACAATTTAATTGAACTGTTGAAATTTGTTTTGTTTTTCTAAATTTATTTGTCAAAATTATCACGTAACAAAAAAATGCAAGTTGCGAGCGAAATTTCACGCAAACGAACAGAGCACTAGGCTTAAATGAAAGATTATTTGGAGCAATACATCCGTATATATTTTATAAATATTGCCCGAGCTTACGCCTGAGGTGGTGCATCCGTAAACTCCAATTGTGGCATAATTTTTCCCATTTCAGCATTTCAGCCGGTATCTCAGCAATGGCATCTGTATTATTGTCTGTCAGGGCTGCAATAGTGGCTGGCTTCTTCATGTACACGAGAGACTAAACGTAGCCTCACTCTGAAGCGTCACTCTTTAAAGTTGTTCGAATATGTATCATATATGATACATTTCTGAATACATTTTGTAATTGTACTTATGTGCATACAATGTTGATTTATATGGTGATTTTTTATTTTTATTGCAGTCTTAGGACTTTATACGTACTTGTGTACATAAAGTACACAAAATTTTGAGAACAGAAAAAGCTATGCAGCTAAAATAATTTTTATGTGTCATGATGTTTTGTCACTTTTCAAATTGTCAATCTAATAATTTAACAAGACCGTATCTATAACATGCGTGTTCAGCCCCATAGAAGTGAAAATTAGTTTTGGACTTGTTTTGATTTAAAACTTTTTCTCTGTTGAATTGAGATGAATCGATGATTCAAACTGATTTGTAGCTGTCAAGAGCTTTAATAATGCCTAAAACTTCTGCAAAGTTTCTAACTAATCTGATGCCAAAAGAGAATTTCTTGTTAAAAGTCACACTTTTAGGCAGAAATCACATATTTTAGGTCTATATAATAAGAAAAAAAAAAAAAAAAATCCTGCTCTCAAAGCATTACATAGAACTTTGTTAAAAAAAAAAAAAATTGTCATTTAAAAAGAGGGTGAAAAAAGACGATTTTATTTTTGCTTTTTTTTTGCCTTTGTTTGCTCTACAAAACTTTGCACTTTTATTTGCAGAAATTTTTTATCTAAACAACATATCTAATCCTGCCAAGTTGTATCAACATAAAAGAGACAAAAACAAAAAAAAAAAAAAACAACAAAAATCAAAGTGATTCATGCTGCTTTCGTGAAAGTTTTGAATTGTTTTTTTTTTTGTTTTATTTTAATATTGTTTTTGTTTTGTTTGCTTTGACAGCCGCAAACTTTTAACGCACACTGTTGATGTGGTACCAGCAGCACTGGCAGGAAGCAAGATTTGAAAGCACTTCGCTTAAACGTGTGTATGTGTGTGTGCAAGCTGAATTTTTAAGGTACTTGGCAATAATTTACGACTTTTAGAATAATTTTAAAAAAAAATCAACCAGAAAATACTTGTTAATTTTTTATTTATATAAAATACTTACACTGTAACAATATATAAAAATATATGCATTATAGCATGCGATTATTGAAACGGGACTTCTTCTAGAATGTTTAAAAATTCAACCAAATGAAATGGATGTATGTTATTTAAGCTGCAATTTTTAGAGTGTTGCAATGTTAACTAGGCAGATAGAACTTGGTTTTTTTTTTAGTAATCAAGTATCTGCTGATTAATTTTGATATGGTTGAAGTTAAAATAGATACACAGCCGAAGTTATACGAAATTTTTTTAATTTTTGGGTTTGGGTTTTATTAATTTGATGACGTCATTCATTATAAAAAAATAAGTTTAATTTTTATCCAGTTTTTTGTGAACTTTTGAAATATTATTAATTTTTTAGAAGTTTATGAAGATTTTTATATATTTCTGACTTCACTTTGTACGGGAGGCAGCAAAAGTTTTCAATCAATTTTACCGATTATCAAAACCAGCACTTATATAACAAGTCAAAACTAATGCTAAAGATTCAAATCATTCGATTGATTTTATTTTTATTTTTGAGAGATTTTCTGTTTTGAAGAAGCTACAGTACAACTTCTACAGTCCGGACATGCGCCAATTCAAACACTCCAATAATTCGGACACTGCTATAATTCGTATAGTTCCAAATTTTACCTCTACAAACCGGACAAATTATTTTCTTATGCAAAAAGGCTGTTATTTTACCGTTTTTTATTTCGCACACTTATTAATGTATGTTTGTTTTGAAGTTATCAAGTAGGCTGTGCAATTGTTGCACGAATTTATTAATCTTGTCGTTACATCAGCGAAGTTTTTAAATAAATATATGTTAAACGAATTGATAACTTTGTTTAATTTCATCAATATTGCTTCAAAAATATTTACCTTTATAGTCCGGACAACCTCGATAATCCGAACGACCCTAAAACTATATGTGTCTGGATTATCGAAGTTGTACTGTACTTTGTAATAATTAGCATATTTTTTTATGCATTAGCATTAAATTAATTTTTGTAAAATTTCAAGATATTTTATCTTAACGCCTTTGTAAGAAGCCATTTTGTATTGATGATAAGTTACATTCATATATCATGAACTGTTCTTATTTTTTTCGCACTTTATTCACAAAAGTTATGAATGATACATATTCCCCTTGTATCTTTTCATGGCTTTTAAGAAATTTTTATTGATTCTAGTATGGATTCTAGTACACACACTTAATGAAATTTAAGCACTTGGCTTATGAAATAATAATGTTCTCGTTTTTTCCTTCAGTGTATTTTGTGCATTGATATCATGAATAGTTCATGCTACTAAACCAAAATCGATGAACTAAAAATTATCGAAATCGGTTTAGACCTAGGGATACATCCTAGGTTCTCTATTAAGTTTTTACTTGATTTTCAATGGAAGGTTCTTACAAAAGTTGGCCGATCTTTACGAAACTCATTCATAAAGTTATTATAATAGAGCAACAGACATATGTATACTGAAAATGGTTGATATAGAAAAGACTCCATGGGTCTTTTTCACACTAGACCTCTTTTAATTTTACCCTTAACCTGAAATGTATAGAAAAGTATATATATTCTTGATCAGCGTCATTTCGTGAGTCGAGATATATCCGATATATCTCGTTATATATAGATATCCTTGAGTCGAGATATATCCTATATATCTCGTTATATATAGATATCCGTCCGTCCGTCCGTCCGTCCGTCTGTCCGTGTGTGTGTTGTCCGTAAAGCCAGGAAAAGAAGAAGAAGTTCAGATAATTGAATGAAACACATAGGTACACATGGTCATATGAACCCAATATACTTCACTATTGAATATTTTGGAATCCGCCCACGGACAAGCCTACCTCTCATACAATGCAAAACTTGAAAACTGCATAAATGAGCTCATAAATAGCCTACTACAATAAAATTAGGTATTATATATATAAAAATATATACAAAGGTATGTATTATATACAAAAAAAAAAATTTCTTCGAAAAATGGGTGCCATCCGTACAAACACAAATTATACATACAATTACATATACAAAACGTGTAAAACGTATAGCGAAAAAATTCGGTACGTATGTATTTTATATCAACACAAAGAACTCTATGAAAAGTGGATGTCATCCGCCCACGGACACTCCCACCTGCGATACAATCCAAAAATTTAAAACTCAATAAATAAGCTCATGTATAATCTACAGAGATAAAATTTGGAACGTACATATGTATTTAATATAAAAAAAAAATGTTTTCGTAAATGGGTGTTATCCGCCCACTGACACGCCTACCTCCCATTATTAACATAAAATTAAAAACTCAATAAATAAGCTCATGTTTAACCTACAGAGATAAAATTATAACCTATTATTACATATGTATTTTACATTAAAACAAAGATGTCTTGGAAAAATAAGTGTCATCCGCACATGGACACGCCCACCTATCATACTGGACATGCCCACCTATCATACTACAAAAAATTGAAAACTAAATAACTAAGCTTATGTTTAATCTACAGAGATAAACTTTGATACACATGTTTTTTATAACAGACCAAAGAAGATTTCGATAAATGAACATCGTTTGCCGATGGACACGCCCACTTCTCATGCAATTTAAAAATTAAAAATGCAATTAATAATGATATGTTTAACGTACAGAGATAAAAATTGGTACGTTTGTATTTTATAACAAAACGAAGATGATTTTGAAAAATGGATGTCATCCAACTACGGACACGCCCACCTCCCATACAACCCAAAAATTTAAAACTCAATAAATAGGCTTATTTTTAACCTACAGAGATAACATACGTTATGTATGTATTTTATAACAAAAATAAGATGCATTCAAAAATTAGGCTTAATCCGTCCACGAACACGCCCACCTCCCATACAACCTACAATAGCGAAAAGATTAAAAGGGTATTGATATGTGAGCTTCAGGAATTAAAGTCGAAATTTTTATGACTTTTTGTAAATTTTTCATCAAAATTGAAATGTATATAAAATATGGGTTTAATCCGCTCACGGACATGCCCATTTTCAATACTATAATTGTGTTTTGAAAAAGTAGTTTTGTACTGGAGACCCATTAATGGTTGATTTAAAAAGAAAATCAAGTTTATCAATCAATTCTTTCATATAAAAACACAGAACTGCAAATTTTCATCCCTGTTGACAAATGCTCTGAATATACATATACTTAAAAATTAAGAAATCGGTAGTATCATAGCGGTACTTTACCTGAAGTTTCAGTGGCATCGAGTCTCTTTAAAGAGTTTATTATAAACTAGTAAACCTGTTGCCCGAATTCGAGCAATTCAATAAAAATTAATTGTTAGAAACATTATAGACGTTTAATATATGATATACTATTCAATAAGTTATGACGAATAACGATATATTGAGTCTCAATAATAATATGAAAGATCATTATCTGAATGGTTTGACTTGAAACGTTTGATCGGACACAAAATTTTTTAATGTAACTGTCAAAATACAAAGACGGACTTACACTAATAAAACAACTGAGAAAAACATTATAACTATTCGAAAACATCGCAGCTAAACTCTTCCAGCTATAAAAAATAACTAATGTTAAAAAAAACGCATTAAAAAATAGATTTAATAAATAATACTAAGATATATTTCAGAAATTAATAAAAGGTTCTTACAGAACACCTTCAACATCGATTTATGACACATTTAGATGAAAAAAACACCAAGAAACCCAAAAAACAAGAAATCTCAAACTAAATTTCAAATCGATAAAATAACGGATTTTTGTACAAAAATTTTATTTCTGTTTTAAAAGGTTGGAAACCCCCTGACAATTTTTAAAAGTGGTTTGCACATATACAGCCTAAACCTAATTTAATGACATTTAAATCGATAGAATCGGTCCATTGGTCTGGGAGGAGTTGAAGTCACAAAAAAAAACCTTAGCCTATTAATTATAAAGATAAGCAGGATGATTAAAACAGATTCGTGGCTATAACTTTTAATTGGTTGTAGCTATAATGAAATTTTTTTCAAATATATTGTTTTTGAAGCTTATTGAAGATTTAAAAAATTTAAGAACAACATTTAAAAAAAAAAAAAATTTCGAGCAAAAAACCATAGGGGGTAGCCTTGTTTTTTCGATAACACATAGTATTTATTAATTTTTCTGTCAAACAAAAACAAATTCGTCTTAAATAAACTACATACAATGAAAGAAAATCAAAAATGCAAATTTGAAATTTTTTTATTTTTACAACAAAAACAATTTTTAATACATTTTTTGAGGAAACATTCGTTTTATTGGACTCTTTTTAAAGGCAATGATTTAAATATAAATAATTAAGTAACGGTAAAAACTTTATAATTATTTTAAAGTAAATTAATTGCAATTAAATACAAAAAAAAAATAAATGAAATTTTTTAAAAAATGGCAGAGATATTCGCTTCCAAATACAGAACTTTAAATTTCAGAGAGTTTTTTCTCTGTCTTGGCGTTTGATAAAAATACATGTTAAACAACTAAAGAAAATATTAAGAAAATTCATTAAAAATACATTTGGTAAGATAATTACTGTAATTGTCAACACATTTCAAAGAAAATTGAACAAAAATTTAGAAAAACAAAAAAATTTTGAAAACTGTTAAAATTTGACTGACTTGTTTGCTCGGAAAGTGGAATTTTTTGATTTTGGAACTGCATTTTTCGGACAATTGACATTTGAGGAATGCATAAAAGATAATTTTGGTTCAAAATTTTTAGTTTTGAAAAAAATTCAAATTCGATCAATTCATTTGGATTTTTGTACAAAAATTTTATTTCTGTTTTAAAAGGTTGGGAACCCCCTGAAGTGAAATCACAATTTTTAAAAGTGGTTTGCACATATACAGCCTAAACCTGATTTAATGACATCTAAATCGATAGAATCGGTCCCTTGGTCTGGAAGGAGTTGAAGTCACAAAAAAAACCTTAGCCTATTAATTATATAGATATACTTAAAAACTTAACTTTTGTGACATCCGACTCAATGTCACAAAGTAATTGAGTTCCCACTCAAAATAATTCAGCTAAAAATAATTCAAAATTTAAAATTTTTCAGTGTGTATTTTGAAAGAAAAAAAAAAATCTTGTTCCAGTGTCGTTTTGATTTTTTGCGCAGATTTAAGAGTTGACTGTTTGTATTAATATGGCAAACACATCGATTGTCGCTAGTCAAGCGATAAAAATGGCGGCACTTCCTTCAAGCCCTAGAAATGAAGACGGCGACACATGTAGAAGACTTCATCAACAACAACAGCAAGAAGAGCAACAACATAATTACAGCAACTAGGGACTACAAAATTTATAGAAAGTCTGAGACTGTGACGGAAACTAAGGATTCTTCGCATGACGCGTTGAATCACAGCGTATGAAATACATTTAAAGCAAACAACACACTGACTGATAATGAAGTAAAAAGCTGTACAAATAGAGCTGTTGCTATTGCTGCTATAACCCAAAACAAAAACAAATATAGACCTCCGTAGACTTGGGAAGCTGACTAACCCTAGTATTTTTTTTTTTTTTGTTTAAGGATCGGGGGTAAATGTATTTTTATCGTACACATCATGTTTCATTCATTTCTATTAGATTTAATTTATGCGATTTCATAACTAAATTAATTTATATTCAATGCTGATGAAATCTTGTTGTGACAGCATTTGTTGGTGTCACATGTTGTAGTTGTTATTTTTGCTGCTGCGCTAGTCTAGCTGTAAGTTTTCCATTTTTTTTTATTCTTTCTTCTCTACTACTCGTGTCACTCATATGGCGCCACCAAAGTGTGAGCATGTTTTGATAGAATTGCAAAAAGGAAAAACAAGGAAACAAGGAGTTCAAATTGTTTGCTATTGTTACACATTATTTTGCATGAAAAACTTTACATGGACCTATTAAATTTTTTCCATTTTTTTTCATTTTTTCATTTTTTTTCGGTTTTTGCACGATATGCATATTTTGCACTATGAATATTTTAAAAACATGTTTGTATAAATAAATGAAAAAAACAAACTTTCACATGTGCTGCGATCCAAATAAATGTTTTAAATTTTTTTTATATATATTTTGTTTTGCTGCTCTATTTGCATTGCTTGTCAGAATATGTCAGTCCAGAATGACAATAGTTGCCAAGTGTAAATGACAGATTTATTTAGAGTGTATAGAACTAACGGAGGAGAAAGGAGAAAAAAAAAATACGAACAAGAACAAAGCATATTTAACAACAGATAACTATGGCAGAAGTACATTCAGAGCGGAATACTTAGCTATTTGCACGTGTGTATTTGAAATTTTCGTGTGTTGCCGAGCACTTAAGTTCTAATGGAACAAATTCATAAAAAATAGATACACGTGGAACGCAGGTTAGTTTTTTTTTTTACATATGGTATGAACTTTGCTTAAAAGTTGGTATAGTGGAAGTAATTGTGTCAGTTTAAATTTATGCGCAAAAATTTATAAATTCTGCAGAAGTGTCTGGTTTTGGAATGGAATTAAATTAGTTCAAAATTGGAATATTAAAAAAAAAGTGATTGTAATGCAATACATTTAAAATTTTAAGATGTTCCGGGCTTGAACCGCCAAACTTATGTCTATACTTCCTTTGACCGGAAACTACTGACTCGAAGGCGTGAAAGCGGCGCACAATGGGCTCAAATCAAAAAAATACGCCTAAACCTCAAGGAGTTTATCTACATAAAATGTTGACATTTAGCTTCGCTTATCTGAAGTCAAAAATTAGAAATTCAAAATGGCGGCTTTGAAATGGTGGCCATGAACATGCTAACTTGTATAATAACTATATTATACATATAAATTTTGATGCCCAGAAAATTTTCGAAGTCGCTCATTCAGAAACTGAAGTCAAAAATGATAAATTCAAAATGGCGGCCATGAATATGCTAACTTTAATAATTACTTCGAAATTCAAATTGTTGGCAATGCACTAACTTTTGAGCTAACTTTTCTAAGACTTTAGTTTTTATATGGTTTAATAAAAAACTGGTTTAATAAAAAAGAATTTGTAGTTTCCGTCACCATTTTAATTTTTATAATAATTTTTCAACCAATTTTTTGAAAATTTCATTTAATTTTGGCAGCCAACTTTTTTTATATAAGTACTAGCGGATATAGTCCGGTGTTACTCGGGGTTGTGCTTCGAGCACAGAAAGAGGACGATTTTCAAAACTGCTCTCATTTTTACGTTTTTAAAATTATCAATTCAATTATAAAATTTTTTAAATAATCTTTTTTTGGGGTTTTGCCTCCTCCTTCCGTCAAAAATGTTTGGTCGAATTTTCGTAAAACTGTAGCTGCCAGATATGATTAAAAAAAATTACAACTTCAACGTCTCAATCTGAAGTCTGGTTTCTGAGGAAAATGGTCACCCACACTCAAAAAGAAACACATATCTTTCTCCGGTGAAAAATATCTCTATTTTCGATAATAGCAATTTTATCTTTTTCAAATAGAATTTTCTTCGATTAGAATAAATTTTCACATTTTCGAAGAAGTATTTCTTCACTTTTAAAAAATTGAAATATTTCAATGTCTCTTATAATGACAAATATTTTTCTCGCACAAAAAAATTCTCATTTATACAGAAAAATTTTTTGAGAATGAAAATTTTTTCCTATATTTTGATAAAAAATTCACTATGAGAAGTATTTTCTTCAATAAAAATAAATGTTTTTTAAAAACTAAAGAGTCTTTTTCTCTAAAATCGAATTATTTTTATATATTTCTCTTTTTCATAGAAGGTTTTTATCATTTATAGAGAATTTTTAGGATCGCATTTAGAGAAAAGCATTCTCTGGAGCAAGGTCAATACCATTTTTCAGTAAATATGATGACATTTTTATCATATTCCGAGTAACTTTTTTCTGAGTGCAGTTTGAAAAGTCATTTCGAGAAAAATGCGTTTAAAATTTTTCTTAGCATGCATTTAATATGCAATTTTATCTCAAATAAATTCAAATTTTAAAAAATCCTATAATCATCGATTCGATTTTTGGATTGTCTTTGTTCAACTTCGGTTTTGGTCGATATAATTCGGTTAGATTTTTTTCATCTTTATAAAGCTTCTGCTGGTATTCGTTAAACTTATTTTTTTCGTTCGTCTTTGGTTCTTGACTTCGTTTGCCTTCGGCTCATTCCTTGATTTTTGTCGAAAGAAGTTTAAAAGCATAGGATCTATTTCAGTAACAGACAAAAGTGCTTGCCAAGTTTCATCAAAATCGGTTCATCCGTTTTGACGTGAATGAGCCGAACATACTTGATGGACTTAGGAGTTATTAAGTCTTAACAATGCACTACTTAAAGCGCCATCTTGCGGAAGTCTTTGGAATTTTTTAAAGCCTATTTTTTATTTTTGGAGCAATTGAACTTTCATACCAAATTTCATGTAAATAGATTCAGGCGTTTAGAAGTCATTACAGAGCGCCACGCCCACATACTTCTGCCCACTTTTTTATCTATGCTTTATATTGATTGCAGTTGAACGTTCATATCAAATTTCATTGAAATAGTTTCAGGCGTTTAGAAGTTATTGAGTCTTAAAATGCACTTCTTAAAGCGCCCTCTTGCGTAAGTCTTTGCAATTTTTTATGACTTATGTTTTATTTTGGGAGCAGTTGAACCTTCACACCAAATTTCTTAGAAATCGGTCCAGGCGTTTAGAAGTTATTATAGAGTGCCACGCCCACATACTTCCGCCCACTTTTTTACGCCCCCTTTGTTCTTTCTCAATATGAAAGGTACTCGATGTCCAAATTTCAGCTCAATCGGATAAACGGTGCGCGAGCCTATACGGAACAGACAGACAGACAGACGGACAAACATTTGATTTTATATATTAGATAAAAAGATGTCCCACAAAGCAACCAACATTTGTTCCACCTTTCTAAAGGGAAAAAGTGGAAAACATTTTCGCTTTTTCCATTTTAACGGAGTCAAAATTGTAAAAATATTTACAATTTCATTGTATTTAAAAAAAAAATGGGTATAAATATTTTGTAAAATTTTACTAATTTTCTGATTAGTTAAGTTTAAATTTAATAAATGAAAATATAAAAAATCTTAAATTACTAATACAAATAGCAAATTTTTTATTTTAATTTATTTTTCATTTAATTATTTAATATTTAAATTAGTACAGTATGGTTTTAAGATATCTTTTAGCGTACAAAATCGAAAAAATATTTAAACAACAGGTAACATTATATAATAAAAAAAAATTGCTTAAGAATAGTAACCAAAGTTATAATTACGCTTAATTAAGGTAAAATAAATATAGGATACAGGATGAAGATTAAGTATGAATTATATATATGAAAAGAGTAGAGAAGATTCTAGGAACGCCTAGAAGTTCCTTAGAACTTTATAATGTTCATTTTGAAAGTTGCCGATCGGTTCTCGAAAACCTTTCACCTTCTCAGCATGTAGTCTTTGCTGGTGACTTCAACCTGGGAAGCATTGTTTGGACGATGCAACAAAGTGAAAAGGTGTTTCAGTGTTTGATGCGCAAAACAGATGGTTTTTAGGGCCTGAGTTTTTGAAAGAATCTGAAAAATCATGGCCATCAAGAGAAAAGTTAGTCAAATCGTAACACTTCACGCTGCGTTCTATTACACTGTTGTAGTTCAATTTTGGTTCTGCAATAAGACCAACTTTTTCGGATTTGGGGAAGTCCCCTGAGTACAACTGCGTCCTTGGTTTAGTTAAATTGGCTCAAAACTTTGAGAAAACCATGTTTTTCCAAATGGTCGATTTTGATCTATTCTAAGCCTTTTGCCATGTCTATTTATAAAGATATCTTGCAAACCAGTTGCATGGTCTTAACAACCAATGAAGAAACCAAAAGGTCATGAAATTCTATGTCAACAGTACCTATACTACTTTCGGTTCCTATGAGTAGTTCTTGCGTAATTAATAATTTTTTCCATAAATTATTGTTTTCTTACGAAAAATTCAAATTAATTTTACGGTACGACAATTTTATAGGTTTTCTATAATTTTTAAAGAATTTTTAAAAAAATGCTGGTAGAAGATACAAAAAAACAGTTACACGTGTGTTATCGTTTTAAAAGTTTACTTGTAAATTAGTTTTTAGGTAGGTTAAAAGTTTACACTTTTTGCACCCTTTACCAGAATAGGCCAGAACAGGCAAGCAAATTTTGTTCCATGAATTTAATTTCCAATTTTCTTTTAAAAAAAAAAACAACAAGTTCTCAAAAATTAATTAACTACACAAAAACTAATCCTCGGATCCGAAAGTAGCATGAGAACAATTGACGAAGAATTTCAATACCTTTAGTTTTCTCTATTGGTTGTAAAGATCGTACAACTTGTTTGCAAGATATCTCTAGAAATAGACGTGGCAAAAGGCCAAAATCGACCATTTGGAAAAACACGGTTTTATCTAATCGCAGAACCAAAAATTTCGTGTCAAAAACTACAACAGTGTTATCAAAGGCAAATAATCTTCTCTATCGTTTAATTCAAGAAGAGGGTTTTAAAGATGAAGTTGCCAGCCTACGTAAAAACGAAAGTATAGAAAAATCAAGGCAGATGTACAAATGTTCGCCATATTTGGATGAAAATTTTGTAGTAACATTGAGTGGTAGAATTGATTCCCCAGACGTGTCTACAGATACAAAGTCTACAGATAGTCTACAGATAGAAATCATTACTGCACAAATCTTTTGATTGCTGATTATCACGAACGATTTCATCATGTGCATCATGACACTTGTCTAAATGAGCTGCGCAAGAAATTCTATATACCACGTCTTCGAGTTGAACACAAAAAAGGACGCCGTAGCTGCCAACATTGCAAAAATGCTAACTGCTCTCCTGCTGTTCCAGAAATGGCTCAATTGCCCAACACTCGTTTATCCGCATTCATACGTCCATTTTCACATGTAGTTATTGACTATTTTGGCCCAATTCTAGTAAAAGTGGCAAGACATCATGAGAAACGCTGGGGTGTACTGTTCACTTGCCTGACGATACGCGCAATTCATATCGAAATTGCACATGAGCTGTTAACCGATACTTGTATTATGACCATCCAGAATTTCATCGCTCGCCGTGGGACTCCAATAGCAATATACACTGATAATGGGACTAATTTTCGAGGTAAAGCTAGAGATTAAGTTTTCAACCTCAACAACGTCTTGGAACTTTAATCCGCCAGGTTCACCACATATGGGGGGAAGCTGGGATAGATTAATAAGATCAGTGAAGACAATTTTATATAAAATTTCTCCACATTTTTCTTTTAGGGATAATACTCTCCACAATACACTGTTAGAATGTGAACGTATTGTGAATTCTCGCCCACTAACGTACGTTTGATTAGAAATAGCAGATGAAGAAGCATTGACCCCGAATCATTTTTTGCTTGCGTCATCAAAAGGAGAGAAGCCTCTAGGAGAATTTAATCAAAATGACTGCATCCTTAGAAAAAACTGGAGAAAAGCCCAATATTTTGCTGATTTATTCTGGAAAAGATGAGTACAGGAGTACCGTCCCACTCTTACGAAGAGAACGAAATGGTTTACTAAGAGAAAACCGGTAGCAGTAAATAATGTAGTTGTCATCGTTGATCCTAATCTTCCTAGAAACAATTGGCCATTAGGTATTGTGCAATTGGTATACACATTGAAAGATGGTAACGTCAGAAGTGCTGCGGTTAAAACAAAGAATGGTGTTTTAACAAGACCGGTTGCGAAGATTGCATTACTGGATGTGAGATCCTCCACTTCTTAGATTTCGGTTAAAATGTGATGAGTTTTAACGGGGGGAAGAATGTTACGGATACTCTACTACTTATAAACTTTCTACTTGTTCATACTCTATACAAAAAAACAACATGTTTATAATTTTCTTTCATTAAAAATATTTTAATAATTTTCATTTTCTGTTCATTGAAGAAAAACTTTTGTGAGAAAAAGAACAAATTTGAAGTTCTTTTAATTTCCGTTAATTTCTATAAATTTCACTTATTATAATAAAAGTACTATCGATTTAAAATCTCTGCCTTTTTCTTCAACACGCGGGTCGCTTTCTAGACAACTGAAAACATTCTTACATCGTCCCAATCCATTTATCAGGCTCTAAACAGGATAAAAAAAAACTATAGACCCATTTGTAAACTATTCTACATCCCTAAAGTCTTCGACAAAATCAATTATGAAAATATGTCCTTTCATGTCAAAAATGTTATATCCCCTGAACAGCATGGGTTCTTATCCGGTAGATTAACATTGACTAATCTGGCACTCTTTTGCAATTTAGTTATTTCAAACTTTGAATCTGGCCTTCCAACTGAAGTGATATTTACGGATTTTGCGAAGGAAGTAGACAAGGTCTGTCACAAACTTTTTATTTTGAAACTTATCTCCCTTGGAATTCATTCAAATCTTTTGAGATGGTTTCAATCGTGCCTATCTAACCGAATACAGTCTGTATTAATAAATGATATTTCATCTAACATCTTTGAAGTTACATCTAGTGTCCCTGAAGGAAGCCATCTAGGGCCTCTGATGTTCCTTTTTTTTATTAATGATCTGCCTACGGTCATACGTATATACGTATATTATATCGTACGCGGATGTAAACATACTTCAATTAGATATTGACTCAATCTTTACCTGGTGTGAATTAAATAAATTATATCTCAACGTTTCGAAATATCAATATTTCACTTTATGTAGGTTATCATCTCCTCTAGTTAGCCCTTATTCTATAAATTCATGCCAACTCGAGAGGGTTACTTCAAAGAAAGATCTTGGTATTTTATTAGACCCCTGTTTAAATGCTAAAGACCACATCAATTTTATTATCAATAAATCTCACTCCATGCTAAGTTTTTCAAAAAGAAATTCTAAAGATTTTAAGGATCCCTACACCTTAAAAGCTTATATGCATCTTTAGTTTGGCCACATTTAGAATATTGTACTCTTTTATGGAATCCTGCTTCATCCACACAATCTCTTAGAATTGAAAGAGTTCAGAAAAAATTCACGAAGTTCATGGTTTTAAAACTTAACAGTTTGGTCTTGGACTGCCGGACAATTAAAACCGTTCAATTTCAAGCTAGCTTGTATAGATTAACATAAGCCAACTTTCTAGACTAGATAGCTGTTTTGACTTGAGACGTAAACCAGAGACACGACTTGTTAACAACTATCGACGATCGAACAGTAACGAATTGTTCCAAAACATAGTTGACATGACATCGTCAACTGTCTGAGAAAACTTACAATCATCCCAACAGATCCGAGATACATAAACATACAACAGGTTGTAATCAATAGCGAAGTAGTGACGATAAGCAACAGACACTAGACAAGGTTTAAAATGAATAGAACAAAATATTAGATCACGTCCTGAAATAAATGAGTTTTGATCGAAAAGTAATAGTAGAGAGATATCAGAAAGAATAAAAACATCAATAAGACTCGGAGTAACATTAGGTTTGAAGCAAGTTGAAAGCGATGTATTAAAATTTACCATTTTTAATGGTCATGCCACCTGCATTAACTTTGTCATAAAAACTTTCAGATGCTCTTTTCTTTGAAAACAAGTTGACTTGAAATCACCACATGTAGAAAAGCAGTCAAAGTCAGTAACACGTTGGTACAGGTTACACAAAAAAAAAGGGTTCAAGACTAAAAGATCTTGAGAAAAGAGGAAACGCATAACAAAAATAAAGTGAGAGAGATAACAAGAGTAATTATTCTATCTTAAATAGAGTATTAATATATCTTAAATAGGTATTTGAAGCATAAAATTTGTTTCAAATACTTTTAAAAATGAGGTTTTGGTCATCTGATTTCGACGCACAATTAAGAATAGCTTTTTATTGTTTCAATTTACAATTCAATTAAATCTATAAAATAAAATTTAAATAAAAAAGATTTGATAAAAAAAAGTCACTTCTTTCATGAACTATTCTTATTTACTTTGTGTTTAAACCGAAAATAACTGTTATTTTACAATTTTCGAATAAAAAAGATACAGTGAAAAAATTGTCGAAGGACATTTTCAAATATACCATTATGATACGAATGGTTTCAGCTTCCCGAATATTTAGAGCCTTATAAATTTTCGACTGATTCTATAAAAGTTAAAAATTAACTGTTATTTTTTGCCTTTTTTTTCAGACAAAAATAACGGTTACCTTTGACTTTTAGTATATCGGTCAAAAATAACAGTTATTTTGTGACTTTTATTTTTTTCGGTCAAAAATATCAGGCAATCTGTGTTTTTCTAAAGGTCGCTTGTCCGATTAAAAAACTATTGATATCATATGTAAAACGTGAACACCGATGAGACTTAAATCATCGTATTGATAGTTTTTTAGTCAGTAAAATGGCTTTTGAAAAAACACAAATTTTCTGATATTTTTGAACGAAAAAATAAAAGGCAAAAAATAACTGTTATTTTTGACCGATAAAATAAAAGTCAAAAGTAACCGTTATGTTTGCCCGAAAAAATATAATGCACAAAATTACTTTTATTTTTGTCGGAAAAATTAAAAGTTCAAAAATAACAGTTCGGCAAATCCAGTGTCACTCACGTTTCAGTCATAGCAGTAAACATAAGTTTTTCTCCATCAAAAATAAAAGATTTTCACATAAAATTATATGGGTACAATAAGTCTTAGGCTCACTTTTATAAGTTCAAGCAAAAAGTTTTATATATATTTACTCATTTCGAAAAAACTCTATTTAAATGGTGTGTCACTCACGTTTCCGCACGATTTTAATTTTTCGAGTTCTTCTAACAAATTGCTTAAAATCTGCAAATTATTTGAGTTAATATAAGGAATAAAGTAATTTTCCGTAACGAAATTGAGTAGAAATTTAAACTGCAGGAAAAAAATTAAGTTTTCTCTCAAAATTTTAAGATTTTTTCATATACTGACTTTGTCACTCACGTTTCACGTCGATGTCACTCACGTTTCAAATCAATGTTAACAATTCCGTCGAGGCCAACGACTTAAAGTAATGATTTCATTAGATCTTTTTAATCTTTGCTAAATTTTGTTTCTAATATGAATCCGGGTTTAACTATAAATTTTCTCTATCTTTTTTTTCATACGTTCTTTCACTTTTTCTTGATGTTTTTGTCATCTTCTTTCATTTCTAATACAAAAATAAACAAAAAAAAAAATTAAATGTCACTCACGTTTCACTTCTTCAAAAGCTTTTTTAATGAAAAATAATTACGTCTGCTTGATTTAAAAAAATGCAAAATTAACTTATCTTATATTAAAAGTAAATCCGAGACATAAATTATGCCAGCCAATTATTTTCCAAGATAATCCAACTTATCAATAAAAATTGTCACTCACGTTTCACTCTTGAATCACTTTTTTAAATTTTATACTTCGATAGAAAATAAGTTTTTTTTAAAAATTTTAATATTCAGTTTTCATTTTATATTGTTTCAATTGTGAATATTATATAACGGTGCTTTGATATTTAAATCGCGAAATACCAAATTACAAAAAAATAAAAACCTACAATTTTTTAACTTGCTACAGATTAAATATACATTCAATAAAATCACTTAAAATTTAAGGATACAATATGTTTTTTTCAAAATGCTTTTACCGCAGGAAAACACAAAGAATATCCTTAACGTTCCATGTATTTTTATTGAACTTTAAGCATTTTTATTTTTTAAGGTTTTGGTTTACTTTTTCTGGATTTGCCGAGTTAATATTTGACTTTTTTGATAAAAACCATAACCGGTACGATCCCTGGTTTAAACATGATGCTTATGAGTTTTATTTACAAAAATTATAAATTTTAATTTTAAAAGTTGCAATTTAAACAAGTACTTTTTTGGCTATTTAACCAAGTTGTGTTAAGTTTGGCTTAATTTTATGTATTCTTTAATAAAAAAATTATGTAAGAAATTTATGTATAATTTTACATCTAAAGCAGGAGGTTCCTCAAAAGGCTGACAGATTTCAACAAATTTTTTTAAATTTTGCTTAATTAACTTAAACTCCTTCTAATTTTGTCCAATGCTAGCATGAAAGCGGAGCACACTGTGTGGCGTCTGTAGCGTACCAAGGTCGAAAAGTGGTATTGAACACAAGGGTTTCAGCCCAGAAAACTAAGTTAAAAAAACAATTCTGTGCCCTAACTGTAAGTCAACGCCCTCTTTTTTTTCCATTCCCCCACTGACTGAAGTTGTCTGAATTAATTTCTATTTATTTTCATTCCTTTGATTTTTTGAATTCTTGCAAAAGCACCGAAGAGCAACAGACAGAAATAAAATTAAACTAAACTCTTGTATTATTCATTGATAAAGCGCCTCAAACTATGCAATTATTAAAAATCGATTTTATTTAATTTTTTTTTTTTTCTTCATACCGACTGCAGCGTATATAAACTGTCTGTATATGTTTAACTCAATAGCTTGGCCCCAAGCGTTAAGCTTGGAATTCCCGGAATAATCTTTTAATTTTATGTTGTCTGCTTGTTTTCTTTTTGTTTTATTTAAATTTCTTTGATTTCAGCAGCAGCAGCTGTTTGTTTTTGTTTTTGTTGGTGCTGTAATTTTTTTCCCCAATGCATACTGTTAATTTGATTGCTCATTATTTCTTGTCTACTTATTTGTGTTTTAATTTATTTTGTGTGTTGTTTTATTTTTTTTTTGGCCCAACATAAGAAAAACAACAACTTTATAAATGAGCAAATTTTTACCGGAGTTTCGTAGCTGCGGCACTATGACTGTTACGAAAATGCTAGCAAACCGCTGCGCCACAAGTGAATATTTTGGGTGACTGAATGACTGACTGGCTGGTGACTTTGGTTTGGGTCTGGGTGTCAATTCGTTGCATGCTGGTGAGCACAGAGCAACGTTAAGTGCGGATGAATTAAAATAGTTGCTTGCTCTGCTTGTGGTCGACAAAGTGTTTGTTGTTGTCTTTTGTTTTTATATTTTTTTTTTTTTTTTTGTATTTTTTTTTTTTTTTTTTGGCTATGCTTAAATTTAAACCACTCTAGAGGATTCGCTCATTTGTCTGGCTTGCAAACTTAAGTGCGTTTCCTTTTTCGATTTTATTTTTGTTTTTTGTTTGTTTTTATTGTCATGTTTTTTGCTTTGACTGGAAAATTAATTGAAATATTTTTAGTAAAAAGCAGCAAGTTTGCTGCAGAGACAAAGTTTGTGGTGCAAACTAGAATTTTGTGGCTAAAAGTTGTTGTTAAATGTAATTAATAAATGTTGGTAAGCGGCTGCAAAGCTTACCCAGCTTAGCAGTCAAAACTTTTTTCGTTTAACACACAAAGGCACACAGCATAAGTTGAAATAAAAAGTGAAAAGAAAAATTTAAAAAAAAAAAAGTTGAAGACAGCAACTAAATTGCTTTGTAGCCACAGCATGATTTAATCGGCTTAAATTGATCACATACGAAATTGGGTCACATAAGCCATACGTTAGGTTAAGGTTAAGACACACAGTTAATAGAACACCCACAACAACTCACTCTGTTGTAAAAAAAACGAACAAATTTTATGTTCAAGATTTATAACAAAGTTTAGTTAATTTAAAATTGATGCTCTGCAGAATTCTCTGCAACGTTCTTAACTCAAAAAAATAAATCAAATAAAAAAATTACTTATATAAAAAAGTTCTTTCTGCACAATATTTTCATCTACTTAGTTGGTATACAACAGAAACTTTTTGAGGCATGCAACAAAGTTTTGTGCTACAATCAAACTTGTAGCTAGCGACTTACAATACCAAAGCACGCACTTATACACACGCAAATTCTCAAGCACACACATACACTACCACTCACATTTACGCAGCCATCAAACAAAGCGCTGCCATCATGTTGTTTTGCTGTTGTGTGAAAGTTTCACATTTTATGCTTATGCTGATACGTGCCAACATGTAAATTTTCCAATTTGTTTCGATTCGATTTTCGCCAGCAAGAAATTCATGTTTGCATGAAAATGTAGAAAAAAAAAAACAAAAATAAAAACAAATGTATTTTGGCCCATTTTTGCTGCTTGCTTGGTTTTTGTTTTGCTTATCTTGACGCGATCCCGCCTCACACATACAATTTAACACTTAAGCAATTTGAGCAATAAATGAGCTGCACGCTGCTGCTGCTGTTGTTGTTGTTGCTGTTGCTGTTGCTGTTGCTTTTGCTACTGCTTCCTTTGCGTATCCTTGTCGATCCATGAGCGCCTTAATTTATTGTTTATCGATGCACGCCCTATTTATGTGGGCGTACATTTGTAAGTTGCCTGCGGGTGTGGCGCTATAATTCTTTGCTTTCTATTTTTGTTGTTTTTTATTAAATCTTAACCGAGCAAGCTTTGCTGGCGTGTTCGCATGCTTGATTTTCATCCTGTTGTTTTTTCGTGTTATTATATTCTGCGTTGGTTTTAGCAGGATTCGCGCGCTCAAGTTTAGCGGTCATAAAAGGGATGAATAGCAAATAAAGCGGTGAGTGCGTGAGTGTGTGTGAGTATATGATTGTGTGATTGTGAGTTTAGCTGCAAATAAGCAAATTATTCGGGTCATTATGAGCAAAAATTTACACATGGCGATAAAAACCAAAAAGAAAAAAATAAACACTCATACTTTTGTACCATGATTTAAGAAATTTTTTTTTGTAAATTCTAATGTTGCAGAGTTACTTTAACTTTGCCATAAAGCTGTTTATGCAAAGTATTGAAAACAAAATTTTGGCAAAAGATTTTGTTTAAAGCTTCTTATAAGCGATCAGTTGCTGTTAGTTTTATGTTAAAAGGCTTTAAGGGCAGACATTACATTCGCGGCAGAGAAACAGACCTTTTTTTAAAAATGCATAACTCAGTCAAAAACAAACATTTTTCCAAATTTTTTTTTATTATTGTAGAGAATTGAAGAAATTACAAGAAAAAAATTACAAACAAATATTTTCTACTCCATAATGGTTTCATAGCAGGGACCGAAAACAACTGTTATTTTACAATTTTTAAATGAAAAAGACACAATGAAAAAATTGTCGAAGGACTTTTTCAAAGAAACCATAATGATAGAAATTGTCTCAGCTCTACGAATATTGCGTGCATTTTAAATTTTGGACTGATTATTTTTTGCATTTTATTTTTTCGGACAAAAATAACGGTTAGTTTTGACTCTTATCGGTGAAAAATAACAGTTATTTTATGACTTTTATTTTTTTCGGTCAAGAATATTAGAGACTTTGTATTTTTAAAAGGCTGCTTGACCAATTTAGTCGGTGAAACAGCCTTTGAAAAAACACAAATTGCCTGATATTTTTGACCGAAAACATAAAAGGCAGAAAATAACTGTTATTTTTGACCGAAAAAATAAAAGGCAGAAAATAACTGTTATTTTTGACCGATAAAATAAAAGTCAAAAGTAACTATTATTATTGCCCGAAAAAATATAAGGCACACAATAACTTTTATTTTTGTCGGAAAAAATAAGAGTTAAAAAATAACAGTTAATATGTGACTTTTTCGATAAAAACCATAACTTACCATAACCATAACTGCTTTATAGAGCTCCAAACTGGCGGCAGTGAAAAAAACGGGGCCTTGTGGTTGCAGCGCTGGGAGTCGCAAAAATTTTCCGATCTGGAAAATATGACTTTTGTAAATCTTAACAAAATTGGTCAATATTATTCGAGATACAGTGTGCTTCATATATTGCCACACCCCTTTATCTAACAACGCCCACTTTATTGAAATTAATTGTTTTATAACTGTGCCTTCTCCTGTAGTTAACTTTAGTACTCTAGTGTCAATATTATTTGAGATACAGAGTTTTTCTAATATTGCCACACCTCTTTGTCGACTAACGCCCACTTAATTGACCGTTTTGTTATAATTGTACCTTACCTTGCATTGTTGCTGTGAATTTTATTAACTCTAGTACTCTAGTGTATTATAGTGTCTTATAGTGACACGCCCCTTTATCGAATACCGCCCACATTACTGGCAGTAATTTTTTATATTTGTACCTATCTTTGTTGTAAATTTTAGTATCGTTGTGTCAATAGTAATCGAGATACAGTGTTTTTTTAATATTGCCACTCTCCTTCTCGAATAACGCCAATTTTTTTTTTTTACAAAAATTTGTAGTAATTTTTCCTACCGTTGTTATAAATTTCTGTACCCTAGTATCAATATTATTCGAGACACAGTAGTTCTCTTGTATTGCCACACTCCTTTGTCGAATAGTACTTTTTTTATAGTAATTTTCAATAATTGTGCCTACCTCTGTACTTAATTTCAGTACTCTAGTGTCAATTTTCTTTGAGATACAGAGTTTTTACAATATTGCCACACCCTTTTTTAGAATAATCGATCGTCATTTTTAATATTTATGCTTGCCCTTGTAATTTTACTGTGAATTTTATTACCCTAGTGTCAATATTTACTGTGATACAGTGTTTTTCTTATAGAGACACGCCCCTTTGCCGAATACCGCCCACTTTCATAGACGGGAACCTCCGCGTTCTATATGTTGACAAGAAATTATGGCAATCGGGCAAGTATTTTAGGAGAAATCAATGGACATACATTCACAAAAAAAAAAAAAAAAACAGTGAAACCAACCAACTTGAGAACCTCCTCCTTTTTAAAGTCGGTTAAGAAATGGACTAAAATCAAGTTCTCACCCTCCGTAACTCAAATTACCTCAATAGAACACAAGACCATCAAAAAACATGCTATTCAAGTTCACAGCTTATGCCAGAAATTAGGCTTGAAATTATTTTTGATAAACACGTACATTCGTGCTAAATAGGTGCCCTGAAAACATTTTGAATCGCCTAAGAATCTCCAGCGAATCGCTTGGAAGATGAAACTATCGCCGTCGAGCTCTTCTTAAAGTCTTCCGGGAATCGCCGAATGTAAGCAGCTGAGGCTATTAAAGCGATTCGCCGGAAAGATTCGCCAATGAATCGCCGAGAGTAGTCTTAAGCGATTCACCGGGAAGATTCGCCAACGAATCGTCAAGAAAAGTCTTAAGCGATTCGCCAGTAAGAGTCACACACGAATCGGTAGAAGGGGCTTAAAGTGATTCGCCGACAAGAGTGGCAACGAAATCGCTTTAGAGGTCATCAGCAATTTGTTGCATAGCATCGTTGTTGAACGTTACAAGTTGTTGCAAGTTTGACATTGCGGGCTCTTCAGACGTTGTTTTATCCCAGTTTCAAGAAGTTCTTAATAGTTTAATTTTTTGATTAATTTCAACGATTTTTCAGAGCCTGTTTCATATTACAATGATAGATTTTGAAAGATGAAAAATCCATCTTCCAACGATCGCCAGAATGAGCTAAGGAAGATGTAAAAAATTTTTTGAAATGCGCATTCATTCCTTGCGCGATCAAAAAGCGATCCATCTCCCAACGATCGTCGGAATGAGCGAAAAAATATTTTGAAATTTTTTGAGAATCGCGTATTGAACACAAAGGAGCAAGTTTTGTCTTTTATAAGCAACACGAAAATGGCATAAATTGGGCCAAAATAAGCATATTAATTTCTTGATAAACAATCCAAAAATTTCTTGTATTAAACCCATATGCGCATATTAATATTTTGATAAATTAAAGGCGTGTTCATTTTTTGATTAACAATCTTATTAGGGCTAAATTTCAAGAATGTTATGGCTTTGCTCAGAATCACTACCAAAGTAAATTGGTTTGAGATTGTTTTCAAGCCAAATTTCTCTCCGTGTATACAGATGGTTTATTAAGAACTTTGTACTTTAAAAACTTGTTCACTTCTAATTTTTTTAAAGCTTTTGTATTAGGCAGATCGTATGTATGACAAATATTATTCAATACATATGTATAGCTTAAGCTATGAAGTATGTGTGTCAAACTCACGAAATTGTTTTATAGTTACACTTTGTTTTCACGACTTTATGTCTTTATTATGGCTTTTTATTTCAAAACTGTCATGGCGAACTTCTCAATTCCGGCTGAACTTTCTCAAACTTTTTTTCTTTTGCAAATTTCATATTAAGACGTAATTTAATATGTAAATGAATTTCACTAACGCAATTTTATTCTTCTTCTTCTTGTGTTGCTGAACTTTTGAAAACGTGTCGTTCTAATATTAATTTTTAACGAAAATTTATGCCCACAATTTACTGTGAATTTTTATTTAATTTCTTTGCCACGTTTCACACATATTACTTTTGCTTTGTTTTTTTTTTAAATTCTTTTGTTTTACTTATTTTTTGTTGTTTTATTTGCAGCATGTTATCTCTTTCGGCATCAATATGGCATGTATTTTTTTTTTGTTTTGTTTTAACTCTTTATATTTTATTGTTTTGTGCTGTTTTATTTTCTTTCGTTATGAAACTCATTGAAGTCTGCCGCCATTTGAATTGTTTATTCTGTAGCTGGCAGGATTGGTTTGGTTGTCGTAGGTTTTGTAACTTCTCTCAAACTTCTAAAAGAAAAAAAAAAAAAAAAAAAAACAAAAACACTCATACTTATTTACAATTATGCTCGCGTTTTTCATTGCTTTATAAAGACAATCCTTGCAAGCTACCAAAGGATAAACATACAACCAACATAAACATATTCTTGGAAAATATAAACTGCTCATCTTCGAGGCGATTGCTTGCAATTAAAAGCCTGTTTACGAAAACAGTAAATTTATTCGAGTGAACATTTAAAATACAAAAAAAAAAAAAAATAAATTGTTGACTTTTGGTTTTTATGAGAAATATATAACATGAATTTTAATTACATTTCAACAGATAATTAATATGTGTGCATATGTCTTAATATAAAAACGTACTTGTTGTTTTGTCAGGTGCTTTATTTTTTTTTTGTAACCAGCTAAAACAACAATTCAATTTCAATATAAAAACTTGTATTTCTTATATTTGTTGTGCTTTTAAAACAACAAGTAGAAATGGAGTTTCGGAAGGGTTCTTGAAGAAGCAATGAAATTATTTATTTATTTTGCCTATTTTTATATTATATGCTCTTGTTCATGTGTGTGTTCATGTGTGTGTGTGGCTTCAAAGTTTATGCAGCTCATTAAAAAAACATTTTTGTTCTATATGTCTTACCTTGATTAGCAGTAACGCAGTCGCCAAAATAACATTTAATAATATTTTGATAGCTCTTCAATGTTCTTATAAAAAACTTTTTTAACTGTTCTTTTAAGCTGTCTTTAATTGCTTAATTTGCTTAAGCGAATTTTATATGAATTTATCATGCTCTCTTTCACACGTTTTTCACTCATACCTTACTAGTGTTATCTCTCTCACTCATTCTTTTCTTTTTTTTTTGTTTGTTTTGCAGAATCGCTGAGCACGTATTCCACAACGACCACAATAACAACAGTGTCGCCAGCTAATGTCCTGCCATATTTCGACTTTGATGTGCCGCGCAATCTAACTGTGACCGTAGGTCAGACGGGTTTTCTGCACTGTCGCGTCGAGCGACTGGGTGACAAGGATGTAAGTCGTTAAACTTTGTTATTTTTTTTTTTTTTTTTTGTTTGGTATGTTTGCTAAATTTATTCCATTGTTGCGCGCCACTCGACGCCTAAAAGGCTGCCATGAATATTCAATATAACTATTTGCATAATAAAATGCTTGAAATGCTCCGCAAAGTAGGCGATAAAAATATTCTTCCGCGAAAAATACATAAATAAAGGGCAGAAGAATCATCGACTATGCATTAATAAGGCGACTAAATATGATAAAATTAGTTAAATTTTTGCCTAAAATTATCTTGTAAAAATTTTGGCATCAGTTCACCTCACAAAAGGCACGTAGCCAGGGCCAAGGATATAAGTGTAAGTTTGAGGTTCAGTAAAAAAAAATTTCAAAATGAAATTCAAAATGAAAATTTAAGAAAAAAATAAATTATATACAAAAGTTTTTTTAATTATACTTTTAGTGATAAATGTTTTAGGAAGTTCCTGGTAAGAAAAAACTAGCTTGTCTCTTAAATTTGATACTTTTATTAAACAATTTTGTTGATATTTATGAAGTTTTCATTTATTTGTTATAACTACAATGCAATAGCAAAACAAATAGCTGTAAAAAATTTTGATAAGTTGAAAATTATCTATCTTTATTCAGATACATGCCTCAACATTTTATCCTTTTTTATAGGATTATAAGGTCTTAAAAATTACTAATTAAATCTTTTCAGCTAAATAACTCAAGTGGCAAAATAAAACCTTGAGTTAATTCTGCTTTTCTTCGTGAAACCTTGAAATATATTCTAAATGAATTTGCTATAAGACTGACATAAATGTCTGTCATTGTTATGACATTGTTAAATAAGCATAAAATCATTAGAAATAAATTATAATTTGAATACACTTTTTCGAGTTATATGTCTAATTAAGAAGCAGAGCAAAATACCACTTTTCAACTGTTTTTAAGCCTCTGTGATGAGAAAATGATATAACGTAAAGACGTATACGGGGTAAATCATAACCACGCATGCTCTTCCATAAGTTTTAAAATATAGCGGCATTGCATGAAACAGTTTCTCGCTTTATATTGGAGCTACGATAACATTTATGCTTCTATACAAAAGTTTTTTCTTTGAAAACATTTCAGGGACAAAAATTAAAAATAAAACATTAATTTTAAAATAAAGCTAAAAGACAAGCGTCCTGCTCCGTGCTCTATATCGCTAAAACTGCTGTTATTGCTATGTAAAGGCTGAACATCTTAGCCAGGACCAGAACCTGTTTAGCTATTACAGTGCTTTTTATAAGAAAAAATTGTCAGCCTAAAACTATGCACACAAAATTTAATTGATATTTATCAGTAGGGATAATTTGAGTCGAATGAAAAATGTCATATCGTCTGCAACTTAATTATTTTGAATACGACCCGTCGTATGACGGGCTTCTATACTAGAAACGTAATAAAACTCTAGAATCCACCTGAACAACTGAAATACAGTAAACTTATTAAATAATATATTGAATAGAACCCGAATTTGTAAAAAAATAATTCGAATAAAATATGATATTTAAATCATTATTCTCATAAAAAAAAGAATTATTCTTCTTAGATTTTGCTTCTTTGTGACTATTACATAAGTGATCAACTCCAAAACTAAATTTTCATTTCATTCATCATATCACTGATATTTTGTTATATATTTTGTCTTTGTACAATGAATATTAAAGGCTGTAGGTATACTCCATATAGTTAACAAAAAACGTTGCATATTCTTGGACAAATTTGTGATAAAAACTTCCATTCAAACCACACTGTAAGACATAATCTAATACTGCAGGTATTTTTGTTTTCTATATGAAAGTAAAAATGAAAGTAAAAATAATTTTATTTTATTTATTTTTTAATTGTAAGCATCGAGTTTTATTTTCGTCGCACATTCCATGAATACCTAATAAAAAAAATTATTTTTAATTCCCAGTCGGCAATGGCTACACTTCGCAGCACTACTAGCAGGCCTTCATATGGATTTCGAAGTGCTTCCACACTCATATCCAAGTATACTTTCTTTTTTATATGAAATGGGAAAATTTTGTAGGCCTTCCGCTCTCATTGCTCAAAACAGGCCTGATAGAAACACTTCTTAAGAATGGTTAAAAGAAGGGGTAAACAAAAGTATTGAAAAAATATTTTTTTCTTTTAAACCTTTTTCTGTTTATTATATAGTCTATGATTTTATCTCCTCTCTTATGTTTTCTTTTTTAACTCAGATTAATTTCAATCTATAATCTTTGATATAAGAAGGGCCATTTTTATGTCATATTTTTAAACTGATATATATTCTTACTTAAAACGAAAAAGTTGCCCTGAAGTATATGAAACGTCAGTCTTTGAAGGGAAAAAAGGTTTGTTGTGCTGCTTTTTGTGCAGAAAAAGAAGGCCTTCAAGAAATGCCCATAAAAGCAGCGAGGAAAGGATGTGTTTGGTCTTCAAAAGTAGCAGTCAATGCAGGCCTTCGTATGAAGAGTGCTGGTTTAATTGCCTATAGGGTTTTTGCCATATAAAAAAATGGAAAATTTTTGTTTGGAGTGAAAAAAAGATTAAGTTAAGAATAACGTCTGTATTTATTTCAATTTATAAGCAACTTATAAAGTCTTTATAAGAAAAATATCAAAAAATTTTTTATGTATAAACTTTCAATAACGATAAAAACCTATAAGGCTGCATAAAGTAGGAATTAAAAAAAAAATCCCTGAAATTTTCAATAAACCCTTCATAAAGGATTTTTAAAGTTTTAACTCTCATCCCTGCAAACATTTTTAATCGCCTGAGAATCTTCAGCGAATCGCTTGGAAGATGAAACGATCGCCGGCGAGCTCTTCAGAGAGCCTTCCGGAAATCGCCGAATGTAAGCAGCTGAGGCCATAAAAGCGATTCGCCAACGAATCGGCAGAAGGGGTTTTTATTTGTTGCAGAGCATCGTTGTTGAATGTTACAAGTTGTTGCAAGTTTGAACAAGCGGGCTCTTCAGACGTTGTTTTACCCCAGTTTCATGAAGTTTTTTCATAATAAAATTTTTTGATTAATTTAAACGATTTTTCAGGGCCTGCTTCATATAACAATGATAGATTTTGAAAGCTTTTTAAAAAGCAATCTTCCAACGATCGTCGGAATGAGCGAAGGAAGATTTCAAAATTTTTTGGAATCGCGCATACATCCCTGGGGCGATCAAAAACCGATCCATCTTCCAACGATCGCCGGAATGAACGAAGAAAGATTTTTAAATTTTTTAAGAATCGCGCATTATTCGCTTCGGCGATAGTAAAGCGATCAATCTTCCAAAAAACCTTTAGGCGAATCGCTAGCGCGTCGCCAAATGATCTTATCTTCCAATCGTCTTCCAAAAGTTTGCAGGGATCTGAGCACAAATATTGTCAAAAATATTTCAAACTATTTAAAAGTATTGGAAAACATATCAAAACATTTCGAAATATTTAAAATAAAAATTACTAATGACAGTTTTAATGGCGAAATATCGATGATGAAATTGTGACAAACAAAAATTGCCTCTCTGCAGACAATGGCAAACCTCAGAGAGTAAATAATGCCATGTAAAGCTTCTTGAGAACATTTACTTTAGCCGTTCGGAGTCGGCATAAAAGATGTAGGTCCAGTTCTCGGTTAATTGTGTGTAAACATTTTAATAACACACACAACACAATTCATCATAAGAAGCTCGGTCAAAGTCCTTTCAAGGGCTAAAATGGCCAATTTATTTTTTTTTGTTTTTTTGAAAAAAAGTTGCAAGAGAAATGTTGCTAGTATATTTCGCAGCGGAACAGAGTACTCCTTTAACGAACATGACTTGAAAAATTTCACGCATATTTCACAGCAATAGTTTTTTGTACTAGAGTACTAGGCTGTACTTTGCAAAAAAAAAAATATAAATTTATAAAGCCTAGTACTCTGTTTGCGTAAAATTGTGATGGCAACCTTATTGTTTTTTGTTGCGAGAAGCTTTCGACAAATATTTTGTTGCGATGAAATTTTACAAATTGAGAAAGTCATGCTTTACTTCTCAAAATAGAGCATAATAAATATATAAAATAAAAAATTAACAACCAATATCAATTCTCACTTCAAAATTTAAAAACAGTTCAATTAAATTGTCGTGAAAAAAAGGTTGCAAGAGACATGTAGCCAGGCGCGGATACAAGGGGGGGTAAAGGGGGTAATTACCCCCCCAAGAACTTTTAAATACTTTATTTTTTAATACTTTATTTGGAGAAAATAATTGTGCCCACAGTTTAAGGGTACTTTTATGTATACTTAAGCGATTCTGAAGGCGGTTTTTGAAAAAATACTCCAAAAAAATGGTCAGAGACATTGTTAAACTCTAGCTTTTTTATTGATTTCAACAATTATTTAAGTATATAAAGTATATAAGTTTTTTGTTTTGTGACGACATTTGCGTGTAGGTGCCGTTTTTATGCAGCGATGCGAGAAAAGTAGGACCATTTTGCTTGTAGAATAACACGATTTGTAGTCATCTGCAAAAAACAAAATATAATTATATGTAAAGCAAACACTTACGTCGAGGTAGTAACTTCGCCTTTTTTTAAAAATGAGCCTGAAAATAAAGTTACATTTCGTTCTAGAACTCAAATTTACTGCCATTTTTTAAACAATCAACTTTAAAGACGCGTTATTTTCTTACAAACAAAAATTAAAAAAAACTTGAAGTCACTACCTCAGCGTAAGTGTTTGCTTTATAGTAATTATATTTTTGCAAAATACTAACGATTAGTTTAAATATGCCCTTTATATGAAATCATTGAGCAAGTAACATTGATTTTGATTTGTAATGAGCGCAATTAAAATATTGGCAATGCAGACAAGAGTTACCACTTAAAATATTTTATTCTTCTTAAGTTTTACTGAAAACCTGCCAAACTTTTTTGCAATCTATGTGCTAACAAATTTTACTATAAAAAACAATACGTGCATTGTTATTTTCAGATTTCACTTTATAAATTTTCAAAAAAGAAAGTTCAAACAATGTAAAATCCAATACCTTGTTTTTACTTCAATTATTTCATCATCAGTTAAATTATTTTTAGAATTATTTCTGCTATAGTCCTTATGAAAATATTATATACATCTGTAATACTTATGTCATATATGTTATATAACAGGGCTGTTTTGAAGTGAATTGATGTTAAGTTAATGTGGCTTAAATTGTATCAACTGTGCAAATAATTTGTTGCATACAATTATTTTTGTTTGAGTTAATTCTAAATTGTTTGTTTAAATTCTGAAATTTTTCAAGCCTACCTTAATTTCATCTTAATATAAATAGGCGTAGGGAAAACAGTTAGGAAACATTTTCTCCCGTGTTTTTCAACCGATTTTGATAATTCTTGTTTTAAATGAATTAGAGTGCGGAGAAAGAGTGCACCGACTATTTTATACAACTACATTATTTATAAGCAAACAAAAATTGGTCGATTTTCGACCCAAGGCGGTACTAGTAATTATAATTGCAACAAGCCAACCAATTACCACAACCGACTTTCATGAAATAAAACTGCCACGTTTAGTCCACTTTTAGTAAGGAACTATTCAAATTCAATTATTTCATGAACTTTAAATTTGACAGTATATATAGGTGAGCGAAACTAAGGTTATTGATATCAACACCGTTTTTACTCTTTGTAAAATTGACATTTTTGCACTAATTTCTAAAACGTTTGCTATCTTTGCCACGCTTCCTATCAGTGTAGCAACAGCTGAGCGAAGTTTTTCTACACTGCGACGATTAAAAACATGGTTACGTTCAACTATGCAACAAGAACGATTGAACGGACTCGCATTATTGCATATACTTGGGATTTTAAAATAAATATTTACGAAGTTATTGATAATTTTGCGATGATTTTGTCATATAATTTTTTCTCTATCAAATGACTATCTAATAACACAGAGTAACAAAATGAAGCTTTATAAAAAGTGCAGAGATCTCGATAAACAAGCCCGAATGCATTTTGGTTGTAGATTTCAAATATGGACTCCTTTTTTCTCCATCAGCTCGAGTTTTTGAGTTATAGGCAAAACATGAAAATCAGTTTTTTTCTGATAATTTTGCTAAATAGAATATATATTTCTACCTATTTGTATTACTATGTTTAAATTCAATGAAGAAATACTAGACCTTTCAATTTTTGCACATTCAATAACAATATATTCGACAGTTTCGAAGATATCGACGTTCAAGGTCGAAAAAATTTCACAATTTTACGTAGGCTGCTCTTTTGAAACCTTTGTATCTTTGATATTTTTCAACGAATTTACAAAAACTTTTTTTACTTGGTAAAAAATCTCTGAATTTTTAATAAACATTTTAGTTTTTTATTATCTTGCATATTTTCAAAGAAATTGAAAAAACGAACAGTTTTTTACATTTCATTTTATTAAAATTCACTTCAAAAAGTACGTAAGTAGAAAAGATTTTTATATAAAAGTAGAGAGAATTTTAATAAATTTGAACGAAGAAAACTGTTTGTTTTTTCAATTTCTTTGAAAATATGCAAGATAATAAAAAAAACTAAAAACTAAAATGTTTATTAAAATTCCAAACATTTTCTACTAAGTAAAAAAAAGTTTTTGTAAATTCGTTGAAAAATATCAAAGATACAAGTGTTTCAAAAGAGCAGCGTACGTAAAATTGTGAAATTTGTTTGACTTTGAACGTCGATATCTTCGAAACTGCCAAAGATATTGTTATTGAATGTGCAAAAATTGAAAGGTCTAGTATTTCTTTGTTGAAATTATTCATAGTAATACAAATAGGTAGATCAATATAATCGATTTAGCAAAATTATAAGAAAAAGAACTGATTTTCATGTTATGCCTATAACTCAAAAACTCGAACCGATGGAGAAAAACGGAGTAAGTGTGAAAAATTTGAATAAATAGACCTTTTTCAGTTTTTATTTACTTTTCGCTAAGATATTATTCCAGAAAAGGGGAAAAATAAATAAATACGGAAATGTGCGTGCATGTGTCTAGGAAAAATGCTTCTTAAGCAATCCAATAATTTCAATTCAAAAAAGTACAATTTGTTTATTTGTAAAAATACAATATTTTATCAAATCGAAAATGTGTGTCTTTGACAATTTACCCCCCCCAAGATTTTTTCCAGATCCGCCCCTGCATGTAGCGCGAATATTCCGCAGCAGAATAGAGTACTATTTTGACGAACATGTTGTGAAAATGTTCACGCGTGTTTAACAGCGTTTTTTGTATGGAGATTTGAGTGAAATTTCCGATGCAACTGAACAGAGCATGACACTCATGTGATCTTAAATTTGATCCTAAATGTGATCCTAAAAGTTCTCTAAAAATGATTAAAAGCTTCCATGAAAACAATAAATATATAAAACTAGTAAGGTATATCTTCGACTGGGCCGAAGTTAAAATACCCCCACGGCCGATTCTTAAAGGTAAAATAATCTTAAATTGGAGAGCTTTTTTTATGAGATTTTGAGAGATTTTATTATTTTTATGTGTCTCAAATACATACATATCAAATTGTTTTCCTACAGCTTAAATATAAGTCATTTTATAACGTTTTCAATTTTGGGGTTGTATGGGAGGTGGGCGTGTTAGTTTGTGTATCCCGCCCATTTTTCTAACACACCTCAGTTTTGTTATGGAATACACGAATATCGAGTTTCCGTTTTGTACCTTTAATATTAGCCTCTTTATAGGGTTTTCAATTTTGGGGTTGTATGGGAGGGGGGCGTGTTAGTAGGTGGATGACGCCCATTTTTCTAACACACCTCAGTTTTGATATAGAATACTTAAATACCGAGTTTCCGTCTTGTAACTTTAATATTATCCTCTTTAAAGATTTTTCAATTTTGGGGTTGTATGGGAGGTGGGCGTGTTTGTGGGTGGATGTTGCTCATTTTTCGTACACACCTTATTTTTGACATAGAATATACAAATACCGTATTGTAGCTGTAATATTAGCCTCTTTACAGAGTTTTCAATATTGGGGTTATATGGGAGGTAGGCGTGGTTTTCATGCGATTTAGCCCATTCTCGAACTTGATCTTAGTTTATAAAAAAAGCTCAAATATCGAATTTCAGCACTATAGCTTCAAAATTACGGCTGTAATCGTGTCCACAGACAGACAGACGGACAGACGGACAGAAGGACAGACAGAAGGACATGGCTAAATCAACTCAGGTGGTCATGCTGATCAAGAATATATTTACTTTTCTATACCTAACACGCCTCCTTATGGGCGTTACACACGTCGTGACAAAATTAATATACCCCTTACGCAGTACGCGTGGGGGTATAAAAATAAATCGTTTTCAGAGAAAAAGACTTTTTTTATTTTGAGAAAAGATTTGCTTTTATTGCAGAAAATACTTCGCATAGTGAATTTTTTATGAGAGATAGGAAAAATTTGTCATTTTCAATAAATTTTTCTTTAAAAATTGAAATTTTTTTTTGTGTGAGAAAAATACTTATCATTATTAGGCCCGTTATCTGATCTCAATTTTAAACAAAGTTTAGCTTAAACAAAGTTTAAAATTACTCAACCTCAGTTTAAATTTTAACGCCGATACCTCATCTTTAAAAATCTAAGTTTAACTTGGTGAGGCAAGTTTAAATTTAAACCCAGAAATTCTAGGTTTAAAAAATTTAAACTTAGATTTTGTCAAAAATTCTCTGAGAACATTGGAAATATTCTCAATTATAAACAAAAAATGAAAAAATCATTCTTCAAAAAATTCAAAACAATAAACAAAAAAAACATATTTCAAGTTTTGAAAAAAAAAAATATTCCAATGAAACTGACAATTTGCATTATTTTATCAAAAATTTTTTAAATATTTTGATGTTCTACGTCAAAATTGTAGAATTTTTACTACAGTGCCGCTCAAATATGTTTTTTAATCTCAGTTTAAATTTTAAAACAGAGTTTAAGTAAACTGCCGATAAAAATGAGATAAGTTACGAAAATAATTTTAACTGAGTTTAAAATTTAAACTCTGTTTACGAAATCCGAGGTTAAGGAATTTAAATTTCGGAGATCAGTTAACGGGCCTAAGAGACATTGAAATATTTTCATTTCCCACAAGTGAAAAATATTTCTACGAAAATATATTTTAATTGATGAAAATTTTATTTAAAATAGAGAAAATGGCTTTTTTCGAAAATTGAGAAATTTTTTATTACAGAAAGATAGTTATTTTTTTCAGAGTGTAGGCTTGACTAACAACTTCTATGGCCCCTCAGATTAAAATTTAAAAATTTCATCAAAATCGTATGATCCGGTCTATGGCTTTAATGAGTTACGGAGAGGTTCTCTCAAAAACTTAAAATTTTTTTTTAAATTTTCTGAAAAGTAGAGTCAGAAAATATTGGTTGATTTGCATAAAATAAAAGTCGATCTTTTTTATTATAAGAAAATGTATTGAGACATGGATACGTACAAATCAAGATAGAAAAGGAGGAAGACAGTAAGAGTAAGCTCAAAGTTAAGCACTTGGATTGGTATGAAAATAACAAAAATATATGGCATAGATAAGAATAATGATAAGAAAAAGCATTAAGATAAAGGTCGCAAAAGTTTTAAGTTAAGGATTGCAACAAGATTTGTGATAAGGATTGGCACAGTGGATAAACAAAGATTGAAATAAAAACAAGAATCATTCTTCTTGTAAAAAAAGTATTCAAGGAAGGGTTATAACAAAAATTACACAAAGATTGAGGCAAAGATCCCAAAAGATTGTGCCGGCCTTGGCCATGCCAACGATCTGCGGAGCCAAAGTTCAATTGCTACATCTGACAGAATGTGTTTTCAATAGAAAAAACTTTTTTGATTGGCTGTCACCTCTCTGCAGAAATGGTAAACCTCAGAGAGTAAATAATGCCATGAAAAGTTTACCTCTGTTTAGTACTCGGTCGATTATAAAGAAATATTTAATAACACACTTAGATCATAAGAAGCTGAGTCAATGTCCTATTTAATGAAATGGTAAATTCCTTTTTTTTTATAAAATTTATTTTATTTCATAAAAAAAATTTGTTTTTAAATATACTCAGGTTTCTAGCATGATAGAATAATTTACCAGGTAGTGTTGACAAATGTTGATTCTCTCAGCTACAAGTAAACGAACCCTTGTCAAAAACAGCTGTTCGTTGTTATATTCGTTTGCCGCATTCAGCTGTGTCAACTGTTGTGACAGCAACACATCGAGAGCGCTATTATTGGTATTGAAGTTTCAGAAAAATTGTCAAGTTTATGAAATATCAAGCTTTGTATCAAATACGTATAGAAATTTTACCGCTAAATTAAAAATTTTCTATTTTGAAACGCATTTTAATGCGCAACTTCATATTTATGTGCATCAAGTTTTGACTTAGCATTTGGCAACTGTTAGGTACGTTGAATGTGACAAGTGAAAATTAATTGTATGTTATGACGGATTGTGAGCGCTCTCTTTCTTGTTATATTTTTTGACAAACGTCCGTTTCCAACAGAAACGTCAATACTACCTTGGAGTAATTATATCATGGGTTTCTAGGAAATCAATTACTTATTGCTTATATAAATTTGTCATTTATTTTCTTAATTAGGAAAGAATGAGAATATCCCTGGGATATTCCAAAAACAATTCATTACTTTGCAATAAATGTTTTTAAGTGAGTGAATATTATAAGAGAAAGCGAGAAAATGTGAGTGTATGCAAATATTTTGCTAAGCAACAAATATTTATGTTGTATTGATGAATTTTTCGATTCAATCACTTTGAATCAAATCACTTTTGCCATCAAGCCAGCCAACTAGCTATTTATCACAAACCACACATCCTCACCACCTTAGATTACACACACACACACCTACACACACACTTACACACACGTATGCTTTGTTAAAGTTCAGTTAAGTTGACCGGCATCTGCAACGCACAATATTTATGAGTTTTTCTGCCCCTGCAGTCGTTAATCACATTATTTCCAGCATTTTACTTCATGCAAGTTCCAACTCTTGCTCTATGTGCAATACATACAAAGAAGTACACAAACACACACATGCACAAGTGGGCTAAAACCAAACTAAAAAGAAAAGAATTCACTAAAAAAAAGTACTGATAAATTGAAAGGAATCCATATTTTGGCTGAACTGGAAAATGTTGCCTCTACCAGGCGCAGACCAGGCCAGGCCAGCAGCCAGATATGTAGTAAATAGCATGCGTCACGTGATGGATGGCTCATAAATTAGTCATTTGTTGCTGCATGGGGCCAATAGTAGAGAAAAAGCCAAACATCAATATTATCGAATTTTTTTTTTTTTTTGTTAAAGCAGCAATTTTTGGTTTTTGTTGTGCTGTTTTTTGATAATTTGTCGTTGGCTGCTTAACTTTTAGTGTTATGTTTGTTAGTGTGTGTAATTTTGTGTGTGTGTGTGTTATTGTATTGCTAGTGTATTGCTAACGTGTTAGTGATGTTGACATATTAGTGCAGCCATAAATACTGACATTGACGTGGCATACATGTTGGCGATTCCAAACAGTACATGTAGAAATTTTTTTCTTCCAGCTGGTTAGGCAAATTGAACAAGAGTCGAATAATAGACAGGCGAAAAGACTGACGAAAAGACAGGCAGACACAATGTTTGAAAACATGGCAGGAATGTGCAAACATCAAAATGAGAATTTAGATTTGGTTTATTAGCCTTAAAAAATCGTGTTTTAAAAACAATAAAAAACAAACAAAACAAATTTGGCCATTTCAGCTCTTGAAACAACTTTGATCGAGTTTCTCATGATTATAAAATGTTTGCACACAATTGACCGAAAACTGGATCTACATGTTTTATGACGATTCCGAACGTCTAAAGTTCATGTTCTTAAGAAGCTTTATATGACATTATTTAGAGTAACTTCGGGTAATGTGATATAGGTATTTTTAAATTTATAATTACTTGTAGCTTTCTTACCTAAGCCGCAATACACGTGATACTTTTTGAAGCATTTTGCAATGTTGCACAACTTTGGAGCTCTATAGCGTAACCCAATTTGGAGTAACCCTATAATGAAATTGGCAGGTAAAGTGATATACCACATTCGGCTAATGTGATATACCATATAAACCTATATCACATTACCCGTATAGAGTTCAACAGCAGAATCTTCAGTTTTTTCAACCAAAATTAAAAAAATCCATGTTATTTATAAGAAAAAAAAAATATGGTTTTAGTGCTATTAATGTTGTTGTTGAAACAATTTTATTATTTTAGTGAAATTTACAGAAAAAAAAATTCAAAAATACAAACAAAATCAACTGAGTACAAATACGCGTGTAAAAACTTAACAAAAAAAATAGCACAAAGTAAAAAATTAATGCAATGTATAGATATGGTATGAATAGATGGTATATCACATTACCCAACTTTGACTATATCTTAATAGCCGAATTCGGGTTTCAAAATAAAAAGGTTATTTTTGTAAAAATACGCTGTGGAAAATCAAAATCTCTCCTCATTTGTGGCTAACTAAATTCAAACTCTAACAAATTTATCTATATCAGCGTACAAGTCTGCTCTATTTATTGTAATTCTCTCGCATGGCGCACTCAAAAAAAAAAGTATCGACTACACCGATAAAACTCAAAAAAGACTCTTTTATGAGTACATTTTCGTGTGTGGTGGGCCCCAAAATATGATTCCTAAAAATGATTGTTTTATGAGTCTTTTGGGACTCATAGTAAAGACAGTTTTAAGACTTATATTTGATACTCTTTTAAGACTCATATTTAGTACTATTTTAAGACTCATATTTAGTACTCTTTTAAGACTCATATTAAGTACTCTTTTAATACTCTTTTAATACTCTTTTGAGACTCATATAAGAAGTCTTTTTGCAACGAACATTTGTTGTAGTTTAATTTGAATGCATGTTTATCGCCACAAACAAATAATTCTCCGAAAAACGACGCCAGGATAGCATGCGCGCATAACGTACAGTTACAAAGTTTTATATAATTAAAAAAAAGATGATCGATTAAGTTCTTATATATATATTAGAAATGGTGCTTTTGCAATAATCCAATTCTATTCTCATAAAACACTCGTATATAAAACTCTTTTATGAATATTCTTTATGATAACGCATATATCAATCAATATTTGACCCTTTTATGAGTCTTTTTTATTAACTATCATATGACAGTCATATTAAGTACTCTTTAATAAATGTCTTTAATGCTTACTCATAAAGCAGATACAATAATGACTCTTTTATGAGTTTTTTTTTTTTGAGCAATCAAGACTCTTTCATGAGTCAATTTAATGAGTCATCATAAAAAACGCATAAAAATCACTATTTTTAGAGTAGTTTTATGGAGAGCCTCATAAAATGTTTGTAGGGAACAATTAGAGCGAACACAGTGAATGAGGGTGCGCATTAAGCTGCAGCCCGTGTCTTTTTCTGTTGCCGTTATGTGCACATGTTTATTCTTTTCGAAAATTGTGTATGTAACAAAATATGCAGGTATATCACATTACTCGACCATATCACAATAGCCGAAATTGCTCTACTCTCTGAGGTTTGAGTAAATAATTTATTTCTATTATAAAAAATCTTTTGCCCGATGTGAGGTTTGAACTCGGATCCTTGGTTTGCACGTTACACACTTAGCACGCAATTCACACGACAATTCTGTATCAGAATAAATTTATTGTGTACTTTAATGGTTCATTTTAAGCAAACACCAAAAAAAAGGGGAATGAGAATACAATTAAGCAAGGCTAGTTCGTTTGAAAATACACACAAAATAGAACAGATATATTGATTAAAACCTTATTGATATCCTTAATAGTATTCGCAGCGATTTGAAATATTCTATGAACATGTTGCTTGTGACATTTCCAGTGGTGTAGGTATGGGGGTGGTGTAGGTGGTGACCGTGGCATGCAGGTTTAGTGTGTGGCTTAGCATGCTCGGAGCCCGGGTTCGATCCCCAGCCGTGGCGAAAAATTTTTTCAATAAAAAATTTTTCTGATCGGTCACCACCTCTCTGCAGACAATGGCAAACCTCAGAGAGTAAATAATGCCATGTAAAGCTTCTTGAGAACATGAGCCGTTCGGAGTCGGCATAAAACATGTAGGTCCAGTTCTCGGTCAATTGTGTGCAAAAATTTAATAACACACACAACACAATCGATCCTAAGAAGCTCGGTCAAAGTCCTTTCAAGGGCTGAAATGGCCAATTTTTTTTTTTTTTTTTTAGATATATCTTACAGTTTATCTTAATATACGTGAAAACATTTCACCTACAAATATTTGTCATGAACTGAACTGAAATGAAATTAAAAGTACACTGAGAAGAAAAAAAATACGTTAAAATTAAGGGGGACATGACATTGTCCGTTTTCTTAAATCGAATTTTTTTGTTATAATTTTGTATTTTTGTAAATATTTTTAAGAATTTAAGAACAAAAAATGGAAAAATTCCTTCGGGTTCAAAAGTTACAGCCAGATTAGTGAGAGCGCATTTTTTTTTTCTTTACATTTTTCTTTGTTCACAAACTTTGAACGCGTTTATCTCGAAACCATGTTTTTTGTACTGGTTGCCGCACTAGCGGGTTCATTTTTTGTCGAAACTTTTTTCTTTTTTTTTGTATTTTTTTAAACTTGATTCGCTATTGTATGACTCGAGCTTTTTTTTAATTTTTTTTTTGATTTTTTATGAATTTTTAAAGTCAATATTTTTTTTAAAAAAAAACACACTTTCAAATTTGGAACATCATCAAAATTGAAAATAAAATTAAAAAAAGCTCCTGTCATACGATAAGCAATTTTGTTAAAATTTAAAAAAGTCTTTTTTTTTCCAGATCGGACAATTTTTGCGACTCCCAGCGCTGCAACCACGAGGCCTCTTTTTTTCTCTGCCGCCAGTTTGGAGCTCTATAAAACCATGTTGAAGTGAGAAATATATTTTTTTGAATTTTGTTCTTGTAGTTTGTTCAATTCTCTACAATAATAATTTTGAAAAAATTTTTGTTTTTGACTGAGTTATGAATTTTTAAGAAAAGGTCTGTTTTCTCTGCCGTGAATGTCATGACCCTCCTTAAACAAAAAATTTTAAAATAGAAATTTAATGCAAGCACAACTGTTTTTGATGTTAAATTTAAAACAAAAGTTTTTGTTTTTAAAACAATTTTTTTAATTTTTTTAAAAAAATTTTAGTTTGACCTTTTTACAAACCATAACCGACATGATAAAGACGAAAAGTGAGAACCAAACAATTTATACCGGTAAATTTTACATGAAAACTTGTGTTTTATGTGGGTGTTGAGTAATTTTTAGGGTAAAAATCAAAAGCGACCAGATCTTGTTTATTTTTGCAGATCTTATTTTTAGCACCCATTCTCTAGGAAAGTTCGCGGGGAGCGAAAAACAATTGTCACTTTTGAAAATTCAATACACTTCATGGGTACTCTTAAAAGTATGTCTGTACTTAACTTAGCGTAGTACAGGTCATAACTGTTTTTGAACCCCTCCCAGAACCAAAAACTATCAACGCCACTGGAAATTTCACTTTGGACAACATTTGTCTTTCGACTCACTGAAAGCAGTTCATCATTTGAGCAAAAAACAGTTCCTACAATTTTGCAATTTAAATGTCCGCCATGGTACCTGCGAGGATCCTTAATAATTTCTTAGTAATTTTCAATAGTTTTACTGATATGCTAAAAATTTCATTTTATTTATAAATTTTAATATATTTTTTTATTAAATCTTTTTAAATAAGCTTGTAATAAATTAAGAGTTCCTACCAAAAATCAATGCTTTTGGAACAACAACAAAAAAAAACGATGTTTTTGCATTATCAGCTGAATATTATCCTGTCTCATTTCCGCACACAGACAAACTTGTGCACATACAAACGAATACAAACAAACAAGCATACAAACACACTGACAACGCGCCAACTTCCGGTTGCCGGTTGCTTAAGTTGACATTGATGTTGATGGTGTTGCTGTTGCTGTTGCTGTAGCTACTTTACTTCTTTTGGGCTACAAAGCTGTTGCCAATTCATAGACAACCGCATCCAAAGGAATATCAACCGCAGCTGCAACATCGGTGACAGCAGCGGTTGCTGCATTCGCCAACTCAACACTGGCAATGGAGGGTGGCGGTGATGTTGCAAAGTCAGCGCAATGTTTGTTGATGTTGTTGATGATATTGTTATTGCTGTTATTATTGTAATTGTTGTTAATGATGCTATTGTTGTTGTTGTTATTGTTGTAGCCATCAAATTCAGCGATTGCAGCAGCAGCAGCCACGGTCATAGCCACATTGCGATTGAACTGCAAGTGCAGCAACATTGGTTCCGAAAACTGTGGCGATAGCATTGTTGTGGTACCATCGGGTGTTGGTGGTGCCGGCACCATTGAGGCACTTTGACTGACACACGGTTGTGTCTGTTGTTGTTGTTGGTTTTGTTGTTGAAATGGTTGCTGCTGTTGTTGTTGTTGCAGTTGGGGTTGTGCTGGTGGAAAAACTGACAAGGCTGACGATGATGTTGCTTCTGTCAGTTGGCGGTTTTGCAATCTTCTGGTTGGGCGGAATCGAAATGGTTTTCGATTTTCTAAAATCAATTTTATATCCCGCGCCGACTGCCACCAACTGAAATGAGAACATTAAAGCAGGGAATGGAAATGAAAGGAAGTCATTAGTTGTATAGAAATAGATGGAATATTAAAAAAAAAAAAAACAATGAATGGAGGAATGAAAATGTAGTGGTCAAAGGTGGCGAGAGAGATCAAGCTTACGCTGACAACTCTTTGCCTTAAGCCTAAAGAAAAGAAGTAACATTATCTACAGCTCTTTATTGTCAATGACAGTCAACCTAAGAATGGCTGAAATCAACACTGTTGTTGAAAACGGCTCTTGATATTGAGCAGCATTCTCATAAGGCTGACTGTCGTTTACATAACATAGCACATTGCTTTGGAGTTTCATTTTCAGTTTTCACAGTTTTCTAATTATCAGACAATATCTTCAAAATGATGCAATTTATTCTGTTGATTGTTTACAAAACACTTAAAAGCTGTTGTTTCCCGCTTAGGTTTTACAATTAAATACGCTGTAAAGCTCTTTTTTATTTCACTTGACTCTTCTCTTCTCTTACAAAATTTTTTTAATTTGCTGAAACTGTAGAATGGCTGTTGCTTTATTTTTAATATCCTTTTTACGCTAACAACAACAGAAACAGATAGAGGCTAAAACATAAGCTTTGCCGGAAGAAAAAAAGTAAAAAACAACAACAGTAACAAAAAAGAAGCAGAAAATAACAACCAGCTGCATAACCAGCCGGATAAGGAAGTCATTTTTGTTTCAAAACTAATTGACTTTGCATACAAATGTAGTGAAACGAAATGGAAATGAAATGGTTTGCAGCATTGCTGCTGCCAACTTGCAGTGCAATATCCTTGATGGCATTTTTCGCTTTTTCTTGTTGCTTTAATTGTTTTTCTTGTTGTATAAAACCAGCAGAACAACAGCACAATGGATACCTTGACTTGTGCTTTACTAGATTTACTGTCAATTTTCTGGGTTAGGTTTAGGTAAAGGTGTACTTCTATAATGTTGATGTAGCTGCCTGTAATTCTTATGTGCCAACTGTTTGGATATTAAAGCAGTTAAGCAAAAAATGCTTGAATCATTTTAAAACAAACTATCTGCTCTGTAGTGTAATTCTGTCTGCAGGACATCTCAACAAAAATCTCTGCTTTCTTTGATAATTCGACAGAGATAGAGTTTCAGCAAATGCGTCAAATTTTGATGGATAAAATTTTCTGACTGAGCTCTACAGAGGTCTTACGGTTCGTTGTACTAATTGGAACTGCAGCACTTGTGTTTTTTAAGGATACACAGTATTAATGCCGAAAAATTCTCTGTCTAAGTTGTTTTCGGTTCTGAATTTAAATTTCTGTTCGTTTGAAGTCGTTTAATTTTGTCAAAATTTCATTTTAGTTTTTGTTTGTTCAAAGCACGATTGGAATGCCAACTTGATAGGCAATAAATCATTACATTTTTGGGTTTGGCATGCTTTTTAAGGCTTCGTCGGAATTCGAATAAATACTCTTTATATTTTGTTATTGATCCATTGGTTGTATGTGTGTGTCTTTGCAGTTGCAGTTAGAGCAAACACATTCTCAACGAAATATCTATAGAAATGCCTTCTTAAATAAGAAAAAGTTAAAAAAAGTACCATATTCAGTAGTCACAGAAGCTTAAAATATTTTATGAAAATGCGTATTCTCTTTGTCAGCTTAACCCATTTATTAACAAGCCATTTTAAAACCGCAAATATAAATGTTTTTTCATTTTTTGTATTAATAACGATTAAAGCATTACAAAAATATAGAAAAAAAAATTTTAAAAAACTATAAAATGCGATCGCAAATTACCGTTATCCATTTTTTTTCCATAGAAGTAGCAACAAGTATGTAAGCAATGTGTCAAAGAATACATACAAACAGAAGTTTAATGGATAAATGCGCAAACAGCAAAACAGCAGTGCAAATAACTAAAACATTGTTCTGTACCCAAGCGAGTACAGTGGGAGTAAATGGGTTAAAACTTGAAATGCTTCTCTTGAAAATTCAATTTTTTTTTGACATTAAATTTGATATTATTAAAGAAATCAACTAGAATGTAGAGAAAATGGGTTTTTCCCAAATTGCTTCAAGTAGAGCGATTCGTCAAAAATTTTATGACAACAACAAAATAAAATCAATTTGCAAAATATAAACCAATTGACCAGTTGTAGGATTCTTAAACAGAGAGTACTTAAACTTACAGAATTTATGAAATCCACAGTAGCTTAAGAGACAAATATAAAATATAAAAGCTTGCTTTGTTCCTTCGACACACTAAAAAAAAATATATATTTAAAACTCACCGATACCAAGGTGCCAGCTGTGAACGCACGATCATATAAATATTAATGAAATAGACGGTCATCTAAAAAAAGAGTAAAAAAAATAGATTTTCTAAGACAATAATTAAGCTTCAAAACAAAACAATACAAAACTTAATGTTTATTCTACATTCATATTGCAAACTTACGGTAGAAAAGAGGAAAAACACCAGCCAGCCTTTTGTCCATAAGCGACCCAGGCCCCAAGAACGACCCTGCAAATAATAATACTGAATGCCCACCAACAAAGTGCCAATAATACCAAAAGCCACGAGTGTGAGTAGCGAAAACATCTGACAGTCTTCCTGGAAAACAACAAAAACAAAATGCAGCTTCTTGAAAAAAATTCTGCCTGAAGATAAAGTTTTCATATTAATTTCAGTTAATTTGAAGCATTAATTAAAAAGTTCAACTCAACCATTTGCAATATTTTATTTACAGAAATTGTAATTAAAATCTGCTCATAAATGTTTTTATTTTCTTTTGTTTTTTATTTTTTGGTGTTTTTTTTTACTTTTTTTACGCACTTCTTAACGGCTTACCTGTAAAGCACGGCGACTCATCGATCTTGAATACCACATTCGTAGCGACTGCAAACATGTGTATCTGCAAGATAAACAGATTGTCCTTCGATTATTTATAAAAAAAAACGGCGGCAGTTCCGTGTGTGTGTGGGTGTGCTCATGTGTGTATGTGGGTGTATGTGTGTGCTTGGCTGTTTACATGTGTTTTAACAGCATCAACTGAAAGGACATTTTAATATGCTTGTGCTTGTTATGTGAAAACAATAAGAAATATATATATAAAAAAAAAGAAATAAAAATTATGCAACGTTAAATACGTTGAAATGCAAGTGAATTCCGCGCACTGCGTAAATAAAAAAATAAATAAAAATTATGAACAATATTGAGTCGGAATCATATAGGAAGAGCTGCCACGCAAACATGTTGATATGATAATAAAATGAAAAATATTACATTAAAATGTTTTCGTCGTTGCTTAACCCATTAATGACTGATTTAAAACATTAATTTAGTCTTGAAATTAGTTTTTATTTTAAAAAAAATTAGAAAATATGATTGAGCTTTTGTCTAAAACGATATTTTTGTCTATTTTCGGATATGCATAAGAGCTTCAACTCAAACACGTGTTTCGAACTACACGTATTCACCTAAGTTTGAACTCCTTGTAGTTCGTTTTTGAAACACGAACCTTAACATCACGTGTATTTTACTCACGAGCCACACGTGAAGTTGGTATTCACGTGAATAGTATTCATTGGATTCACGTGAATAGCATTCACGTACTTAAGGCATGAGCCGAACTTTTAATTATTCTTCTGAGTTTCAGAGAAAAAAATATTTCTTTGTTATCTAGAAGACTTATAGCAGCTGCTCTGTGCTTTTATTGGTTTCTACGGGTTTGAAATACAGGATTTGCCCAGATCCTGGGTGCGTCGTTTCGATCTTTAAAGGTTCTGTGGGTTGCTGGGACGGGTATAAAGGTGTCTGTGTACAAGATTTTTAACCTTTATTAAGGAGGGACATAAAATTTGCGGCAGAGAAAACAGACCTTTTTTTACAAATTTATAACTCAGCCAAAAACAAACATTTTTTCAAAATTTTTTTTATATTGTAGAGAATTGCATATGTTACAAGAAAAAAATTAAAAAAAAAATATATTTTTCACTCCAACATGGTTTTATAGAGTTTCAAACTGGCAGCAGAGAAAAAACGGGGCCTCATGGTTGCAGCACTGGGTGGGAGTCGCAAAAATTGTTCGATCTGGAAAAAAATGACATTATTTAAATCTTAACAAAATTGGTTATCGTATCACGGGAACTTTTTTTAAAAAAATTTTTTTCATTTTTGGTGATGTTCCAAACATAGCTGTTAAATTTTGATTACGATTAGTAAACAATTAGATTATTTTTCGAAAGAATTGTAATCATTATATAATCTTTAAGTAACAAGTTTCTGATTAGTAATTGATTACGATTACAAATAATCAAATTATAATCACGATTACTTTAAATTCCGAATATAGCTATTCAAAAATAATCAAAAGTAATCAACAAAAATAGTCCGATTACTTTAAACGATGACTTTTTGATTATTTTAGGAATTTGAGCCTGAGAATAAAAAATTCTTAAAATAATCAAAAAGAGTCAAAAGTAATCTTTAAAAATAATCCATTTTTTTTTGTGGATTACTTTTGATTCTTTTTGATTATTTTCATAATTTCAAGTAATCGTGACTATAATTTGATTATTTGTAATCGTAATCGTTTGATTACTTAGCCAAACAGAAAAGAATCGTACTTAATCAATTATTTCAAATTTTTAAGAAAAATAATCTAATTCCTGATGAATACGATTACTAATCATTATTTAACAGCTATGGTTCCAAATCTGAAAGTGTGTTTTTTCGAAAAAAATATTGATTTTAAAAATTCATAAAAAAATCGAAAAAAAAAAATTAAAAAGAAAAGATCGTGTCATACAATAGCGAATCAAGTTAAAAAAAAAAAAAAAAAAAATCGTCAAAAAATGAACCCGCTAGTGCCGCAACCAGTTCGAAAAACATTTTTTCGAGATAAACGCGTTCAAAGTTTGTGAACAAAGAAAAATAAAAATTCAAAGTTTGTGAACGAAGAAAATAAAGGTTAAAATTAAAAATGCGCTCTCATTAATCCGGCTGTAATTTTTGAACCCGTAGGAATTTTTCCATGAAATTTTTCTTCTTAGAGTCTTAAAAATATTTAATACAAAAAATAAAATAAAATTTTTTTTTATATATAATTACTATAACATTACTATAACATAATTCCGTTAAATGTGAGTGCGGAACGCTTGATTTTTTTTTTTTAAATTTCATAGCATATTTTTAGGCATTTTTGTTTTGTGAATAATTGAAACTTCAAAAATTTTTTATATTTTTTCATTTTGAAATTTTCAGTTTTATGAAAATTTTTTAAACATATTTCATCGCACCTACTATGGTTTCCGTTTAAACTTTAAGGTATTTTATAAATAGTTAGAACTTTTGCACAATTTAAAATCGAATATGTGACCAAAGCTGATTTCTAATTCAGCTTAAAGATAGTCGATATTTCAGGTTTTTTGCTTCCGGATAACCGGGCCCGTCATTTTTGACGGGAAAGAACTAGTTACTATAACATAATTCCATAAAATGAGAGTGCGGAACGCTTGATTTTTTTGAAAAATTTCAGAGCATATTTTTAGCCAATTTCTGTTTTATGATCTATTGAAATTTCAAAAACTTTATATGTTTTTTTTTTCATTTTGAAAGTTTCAGTTTTACAAAAAATTTTTAAACATATTTCGGCGTACCTACTATGGTTGAGGTGTTTTTTAAGTATTTGTTACTAAAAATTATTATTTGAATAGTTTAAAATTGAATAAATGGAAACGGGACCGTCATTTTTGACGGGAAAGAACTAGTACCATATAATTTTATACTTTTATATTTAATACAAAAAAAACTAAAATACAAAATTATAAAAAAGTCGATTTAAAAAAACGGCCAATGTCATGTCCCCTCTTAAGGGTTCTGTGGGATGCTAGGGCGGGTATAAATGTGCCTATGTGCAAGATGTTTAACCGATATTAAACCATATTTAGATAAGAACTATAAAAATGTGGTTTTGTTTTGTTGTTGTATGCAATTTTTTTTTTATTTGTTGAACAGTGTTATTAACTACTTATCATGTCTTCCTATGTATCTGAAAGTACATTTTTTTTTTCATTTAAAAAATTCCGGCCGCAAAGGGTTAATATTGTTGTTCCCTCAAGACTGCTACGGAGCATGAAAAATATTTCGTTTTAATATATTTTAGTCTTCACAGGATGCAACATAAATTATATTTTTTGTTTAAGCCGTAAAATGTGGCATACTTTTGGGTGCCCATTATTTATAGCTGCTTTTAATTTAATTCAATGCCATGCTTGAAAAAGCTTTACAAGCTCAAAATTCATTTCCGACCGTGTTTAGAAAGTTAATCAATATTTTAAGCTCTGTGGTGCTGAAAATTTATCTTCTTAATCACTCCAATGCTTGCTGCTCACGCTTTTGCTCTCCGTTTTCCGCTTTCGGAATTGATGTCACACGTTTTGTGCCACGACTTTGCTACCGCAGACCGATGTCAACGTAGGGTTAATAAACCTTATCTTGTCAGTGTTGTAAAGCTTAGCTCAGTACAACAAACAACAACAACAACACCAGCATAAGCAACATTAAGCTCAATTTGTAGGCCATACAAGTGGCAGCAAAAATAAATACGCTAAAAACAAGAAAAGCCGCTCACTAAGAATCAGCTTTTTATTTTGGCAAAAGTTTTTAATTCTAAGCGAACGGAAATGTTAACATGTTTCACCGCAAAGTATACGCTTTTGTAGGCGTGCTGGTTGACACATGCTATACATGTAAGCGGATGCACACAAACACATATCCTGGCGTTTTGGCTAATCCCTGAAGCGTGACTTTGTTTATTTTCTCTTCCTGTTTTTTTTTTTTTGGCAACCACCTACGACCACAACTTTTGCGGTTGGCATTTTGTGCTATTTTGTAAAATGTTTATTTTGTTAAGGCGTTTGCGGTTTAAAGAGTGGCAACCACAAAACAATAAATATATGGAAAAAAAACAAACCTACAGCTTTGTCGAGTGAAATAAAAATGTACACCAATTAGTACTGATTATTGCCAAACGCTTTGCACATCAATAGTTTGGTTGCATGGTTTGTGCAAAAATTATTATGCTTTAACCTTTATTTATAATATTTTCCGCAACTTCATATTTATTTTACATTCGCATTTGTAATATTATCCTTGCAGCTCAATACATTTAAATTTACTTTACTTACCGTAAAGTTTGCTCTGTATTGTACTGAAACTGACACAGTTCGCAGGTGGTGTTCCGTGACGTGCTTATCCAGCGTTCCAGGCAATGAATATGCACATAAGTCAGCGATCCTTTGCACAAACATGGCGATACAAGTCTGCAAATAAACAAAACAATTAAATTGCCTGCATTTGCAAGAAAATAAATAATAAACAAAATAAAAAAAAACAACAATAATATATGCCAAAAAATAAACAGCAAATTTTAATTGCATGCAAATAAGCAATAAGAAAAAAATTTATTAATTCCCCCCCTCCCCCAATACACACACATGCACACATATCAAACATTATGTGCAGAAATGCAAATCGAATGTTATTTAAGCCAAAGTGTATAACACGAGTGGCTTTTTAAACATATAATTTACGCATTTTATGGCAAACTAATTAAACAACATGACGATTTTCAGCATAAATACTGCTAAAAGCATTTAAGCCAATTAGCTTATTTGTCCTTTATTAACCTCACTCTATTTATTTCTCTGTTTTTTTTTTTCTGCGATTGCTAGCATTTTTGCCGATACAATATTTTAATTAAAATATTTTTTTGTGGTATTTCTGTTAATATGTTTTTTTGCATTTCAGCATTCATATTGTTGATGTTATTGATTTTTATTATCAACTTATTTAATTCTAAATAATCCTTTCAGAATTGCAAAGTGTTGTCAGCCAAGTTATTACTTCTAATTTTAATTGTTTTACTGCAAAAAACACTTTTAGAGCCAAATATCTTGGAATCTATGCCATTTAGGCAAGCCAGTAGCCATGATTTACCCAAGGGGCGCTTTTTATAAAAAAATATGAAGATAAGTTTTGATATCAAGTATACAAGAGATATTTTTTACACATTAAACAAAAATTAATTTTTGGCTCAATAAAAAACAGTTTGAAATCATGATTTCCGGTTTAGTGAAAAAAATTTAATTCCAAAATTGATTTGAAAAACCTAAATAAAAAAGAAAATAAAGAAATTTCTTCGTTGCTATAATATTCTACCAGAATTAAAATAAGTTCTAATATGAATAAATTTCAGAATCAAACAGCGAAGAATAACTTTTTCGTAGAGTTTGGATTCCAACACATTTTAACTACCCAAAGAAAACCAAACCTCGGATATTAACCCCTACTATGTTGGTGACCACTGTTAACAAAAAAATAGATGTTACATTTGTCCAATTGATGGAAGCACTCGCAAAAGATTGTTAAAAAAATGTTGACGTGTATCTTTTAAAATGATTATTTCGTAATTGTATAAATTTTTTCCAAAAGATCCAAAACCTCTGAGTCAATAACAGAGTCGATGATTGGATCTAAAAATCATATTATAATAAAAATTTACTCTCAAAATATATCTGGTATCAGAATAAAGTCAAATGCCGTAGTGACGCAACTTCGCAATTGGATTTTGATTTAGAGTTTGAAATGTCTTTTTATAAGCATCTCTATATTCTTGCATCGTTATCCTTATCTTGTAATCTTGTAAACATGTATCTTGTATCTTGTATCTTGTATCTTGTATCTTGTATCTTGTATCTTGTATCTTGTATCTTGTATCTTGTATCTTGTATCTTGTATCTTGTATCTTGTATCTTGTATCTTGTATCTTGTATCTTGTATCTTGTATCTTGTATCTTGTATCTTGTATCTTGTATCTTGTATCTTGTATCTTGTATCTTGTATCTTGTATCTTGTATCTTGTATCTTGTATTTTGTATCTTGTATCTTGTATCTTGTATCTTGTATCTTGTATCTTGTATCTTGTATCTTGTATCTTGTATCTTGTATCTTGTATCTTGTATCTTGTATCTTGTATCTTGTATCTTGTATCTTGTATCTTGTATCTTGTATCTTGTATCTTGTATCTTGTATCTTGTATCTTGTATCTTGTATCTTGTATCTTGTATCTTGTATCTTGTATCTTGTATCTTGTATCTTGTATCTTGTATCTTGTATCTTGTATCTTGTATCTTGTATCTTGTATCTTGTATCTTGTATCTTGTATCTTGTATCTTGTATCTTGTATCTTGTATCTTGTATCTTGTATCTTGTATCTTGTATCTTGTATCTTGTATCTTGTATCTTGTATCTTGTATCTTGTATCTTGTATCTTGTATCTTGTATCTTGTATCTTGTATCTTGTATCTTGTATCTTGTATCTTGTATCTTGTATCTTGTATCTTGTATCTTGTATCTTGTATCTTGTATCTTGTATCTTGTATCTTGTATCTTGTATCTTGTATCTTGTATCTTGTATCTTGTATCTTGTATCTTGTATCTTGTATCTTGTATCTTGTATCTTGTATCTTGTATCTTGTATCTTGTATCTTGTATCTTGTATCTTGTATCTTGTATCTTGTATCTTGTATCTTGTATCTTGTATCTTGTATCTTGTATCTTGTATCTTGTATCTTGTATCTTGTATCTTGTATCTTGTATCTTGTATCTTGTATCTTGTATCTTGTATCTTGTATCTTGTATCTTGTATCTTGTATCTTGTATCTTGTATCTTGTATCTTGTATCTTGTATCTTGTATCTTGTATCTTGTATCTTGTATCTTGTATCTTGTATCTTGTATCTTGTATCTTGTATCTTGTATCTTGTATCTTGTATCTTGTATCTTGTATCTTGTATCTTGTATCTTGTATCTTGTATCTTGTATCTTGTATCTTGTATCTTGTATCTTGTATCTTGTATCTTGTATCTTGTATCTTGTATCTTGTATCTTGTATCTTGTATCTTGTATCTTGTATCTTGTATCTTGTATCTTGTATCTTGTATCTTGTATCTTGTATCTTGTATCTTGTATCTTGTATCTTGTATCTTGTATCTTGTATCTTGTATCTTGTATCTTGTATCTTGTATCTTGTATCTTGTATCTTGTATCTTGTATCTTGTATCTTGTATCTTGTATCTTGTATCTTGTATCTTGTATCTTGTATCTTGTATCTTGTATCTTGTATCTTGTATCTTGTATCTTGTATCTTGTATCTTGTATCTTGTATCTTGTATCTTGTATCTTGTATCTTGTATCTTGTATCTTGTATCTTGTATCTTGTATCTTGTATCTTGTATCTTGTATCTTGTATCTTGTATCTTGTATCTTGTATCTTGTATCTTGTATCTTGTATCTTGTATCTTGTATCTTGTATCTTGTATCTTGTATCTTGTATCTTGTATCTTGTATCTTGTATCTTGTATCTTGTATCTTGTATCTTGTATCTTGTATCTTGTATCTTGTATCTTGTATCTTGTATCTTGTATCTTGTATCTTGTATCTTGTATCTTGTATCTTGTATCTTGTATCTTGTATCTTGTATCTTGTATCTTGTATCTTGTATCTTGTATCTTGTATCTTGTATCTTGTATCTTGTATCTTGTATCTTGTATCTTGTATCTTGTATCTTGTATCTTGTATCTTGTATCTTGTATCTTGTATCTTGTATCTTGTATCTTGTATCTTGTATCTTGTATCTTGTATCTTGTATCTTGTATCTTGTATCTTGTATCTTGTATCTTGTATCTTGTATCTTGTATCTTGTATCTTGTATCTTGTATCTTGTATCTTGTATCTTGTATCTTGTATCTTGTATCTTGTATCTTGTATCTTGTATCTTGTATCTTGTATCTTGTATCTTGTATCTTGTATCTTGTATCTTGTATCTTGTATCTTGTATCTTGTATCTTGTATCTTGTATCTTGTATCTTGTATCTTGTATCTTGTATCTTGTATCTTGTATCTTGTATCTTGTATCTTGTATCTTGTATCTTGTATCTTGTATCTTGTATCTTGTATCTTGTATCTTGTATCTTGTATCTTGTATCTTGTATCTTGTATCTTGTATCTTGTATCTTGTATCTTGTATCTTGTATCTTGTATCTTGTATCTTGTATCTTGTATCTTGTATCTTGTATCTTGTATCTTGTATCTTGTATCTTGTATCTTGTATCTTGTATCTTGTATCTTGTATCTTGTATCTTGTATCTTGTATCTTGTATCTTGTATCTTGTATCTTGTATCTTGTATCTTGTATCTTGTATCTTGTATCTTGTATCTTGTATCTTGTATCTTGTATCTTGTATCTTGTATCTTGTATCTTGTATCTTGTATCTTGTATCTTGTATCTTGTATCTTGTATCTTGTATCTTGTATCTTGTATCTTGTATCTTGTATCTTGTATCTTGTATCTTGTATCTTGTATCTTGTATCTTGTATCTTGTATCTTGTATCTTGTATCTTGTATCTTGTATCTTGTATCTTGTATCTTGTATCTTGTATCTTGTATCTTGTATCTTGTATCTTGTAAACATGTAATGATTTTATTTAAAAATATAGAACAACAGAATAAAAATATCCGTGGTTTACCAAACGGCCGAAAAATACTCACAAATTTGCTTAGAAACTTTATAAATAAAAAATTTTTAGTTACTTATCTTAACTCTCATTTCTATAAACATCGCCACTAAATGACAGAATTTTACTTATTACTATAATATAATTCCATAAAATGTGAGTGCGGAACGCTTGATTTTTTTTTGAAAAATTTCACAGCATATTTTTAGGCATTTTTGTTTATGAATAATTGAAAATTGAAAATTTTTTTTTATTTATTTTTTCATTTTGAAATTTTCAGTTTTATATAAATTTTTAAAGATATTTCGTCGCACCTAATATGGTTTCCGTTTTTACTTTAAGGTATTTTAAAAATATTTAGAACTAAAAATTGGTATTTGCACAAATTAAAATCGAATATGTGATCAGGGCTGATTTTTTATTCATTTTAAAGAACGTCAATATTTCATGTTTTTCCTTCCGGAAAACCGGGCCCGTCATTTTTGACGGGAAAGAACTAGTAAAATAAATATTTCTATAGAAAACAAATATTTTACTAGGTCATAGCAATCGCTTAGCAAATGTCTAAGCTGGCCACATAAATAGTACGTTGAGGATACAAATTAGTTGGGTCGCTCGCTTTTAAATTTTTTTACTTAAAACTATAAAAGAACAGATATTGGGACAAATTAATAAAAAGAGTGGAGTGGAGTGAACTCAGCTTCACTCGAGTTTACTCTGATCGGTATGAATAAAACATATTAATAAAAATAACTCAACTCCACTCCACTCATGTTTTTTTTGACGTTGAGTGTTCCCTCAGAATAAACATCGCACACTCCAGTACACTCAGTTTTTGTTTATTTCATATTAATAAAAACTGAGAGCACTCAACAAAAGTTGAGTATTTAGCAGCCTCAGTTTTGTTCAATTTATACAAATTTCATATTTGCCATTTATTTTGCATTAAAAACTTTTTAAATACTTGTTTTTTGTCTTAATTTCAAATAAATAGCCTCTTTGCTGTATTTTTTATTTGATTCCGATAAAAAAGACTAAGATGGAATGCACAAAATTTTATAAAAATTGGCAGGTGACAATTCTTCAAACTCGTTGCAGTTGACTGATTATTCATTGTTTTATAAAATTTTGACTTTTATAAAACTTTGTTTCATACCTTTGGATGCTCTTGTCATCCCAAATTGTAAGTAATATATGTTCCGCTGAAGCTTTTGCAACTCAAAAGTTCTTCGACATCTTAAATTAATTTTTAATTAATTATCACTATCACTTGAGCTTTCCATTTTATTGTCATTGAAGTGTAGCTTGACACATTCCTATGTGCCTGTCAAGCAGTTACAATGAAATCTTGACATATTTGTAAACTTAACAAATTTTTCTGATTTATAAAAAAACATTACTATAACATAATTCCGTAAAATGTGAGTGCGGAACGCTTGATTTTTTTTTTAAAAATTTCATAGCATAATTTTAGGCATGTTTTGTTTTGTGATTTATTGAAACTTCAAAAACTTATAATATTTTTATTTTTTTCATTTTTAAATTTTCAGTTTTCAAATATTTTTAAAATTATTTCGTCGAACCTACTATAGTTTCCGTTTTTAATTCAAAGTATTTTTTAAATATTTGAAACTAAAATTGTTATTTGCACAACTTAAAATTGAAAATGTGACCATCGCTGATTTCTAATTTACCTTAAAGAAAATCAATACCTCACATTTTTTCATTAATAAAAAAGGGCCCGTCATTTTTGACGGGAAAGAACTAGTATTTATATAAAATGCTTGACAATTGAAAGGGGAATCGTCGGTCACAACACTAGATGAGAGCACACTAAATACATTCTAAAAAAATCTCTACTCTGTATTCTTTCAGAGCACTGAACTATCAAAAAAATTAACCGTGCATCAAATGTCTCAGCTGTTATTTAGGAATATTTTGTGTAATATTATTATTTACAATAAAGTATTTCTTGCACAATTTTATATTTTGCATGTTATTTATATTCTTTTCCTTTATTTTTGTTGACGATTATTTGTTTCCATTCCTTTCAAAAGTCCGACAGATAGAACTCTGGCTTAACGTGCTCTAACCTTTAATAAAGAGCACAAAGAGTCGTATTGAGATCGCTAACAAATTGTTTGACAGTCTTTGTTCTGCTCTCATCAAATGAACGAAAACGCCTTATACTGTTTCACACATTAAACAAAGCTACTGTCATGAGTGAACCCTCAAGCGATGTTTTTTTGCCCTCCGAGTGAAGTGGAGTTTATTTAATACGGATTTCACACTCTACTCAATTAACATCGCAACCTTAAAACCTACACTCAAGCACTCCACTCCACTCGTTCACTCAGTTTTTATTAATTCCTCCCATTATCTCTTTCGATTATTTTAAACGAAAAAATTCAATTTTTTTTAATTTATTCTTGCTTTTTTCCAGTTTTATGGGACAAAGTCACATGTGAGTTCGTAACTATATATAAAACAAATATTGGCTCTAAAAAGGCAAACAGTTTTTTTTTAAATAAATGTATAATCTATAAATATCTTATAAACATAAACGTGAACATAAAAGTTTGTCGTACGCTTTTTTGGTATTAATTAAAACTCAAAACAATTGAAACTTATATCATTTGAAAGGTTTTGTTGTCCAGATGTGCAGAATGGGCGCCGTGTTGCAATCCCATATACCATAACCCCATATTGGCTTTATAGCACTTTTTCCTATGCTATAAACCCATAATTTGGGTTTGGGGTTATCGCACAAAATAAAATGCAATAAAGCCAATATGGGGTTATAGCACAAATTTTAAATTTTAAACATGGTATTATCTCACTTATTTGAAGGGAATAAACTCATATTGTATTATTAGGCATTTGTATACAAATGAAACCAAATGATTTTGTAGGGTGTACGAATTAGCCCCCACGAACAGTTATAAATTAAAAATTTTATTTAATTTCTTTGTTTTCTTACGCCATATTTTCGTAAATCTCCGTTACAAAATATTACTTGATTAAGTTCGACATTATAGCTATAGTACTTGTGAGCGTTCGGAGAATATGCCAGCCATAAGAGTAATTCTGTTATTTTTTTTTCGTGAGTTTTTGTGAAAGGTATCCATCGTATGAGTTGAAGGATTTGCGACTCGCTGATTCCATTAACAAAAGCAAAAGCACAAGCTATTAGTTGCGCTTTATAAGTTCTTTTTCCGAAAAAAGAATCAATTATAAATCCGGGAACATTAGAAAAATTTATAATATCGCTTTTATTTAGTAAGATCTTCCTTGCGTTTAAACGATTACTCTCCATTCTTTTAAAATTTTCCATATTTATTTTTAAGCAGCATACGCAAAACTGTTTTTAATATTCGCTTTTTATGTGATAACATAGTTATTAGGCAATTCAATGCAAAACAGGTTTAACAGTTAGTTCACTCTCTATTATTGATTGCAAAAAAAAACCCAGCAGAAAATTCAGTATGCCATGAAAAAATAGTTGTACAGGATTGATTTCGATTATTTTCAAAATATATGAAAAGTTAAAATCACTTATATTGCGCATTTCGTAAAAGGGGAAACCATAATTTTGCAAAAAAATATTATAATAGAAGGGAATTTTCCCTTTTACGAAAAGTTAAAATCAGTCATACTATGTTGTGCAATAAAGCCAATATGGGGTTATAGCATAAATTTCAATTTTTTAATATGGTATTATCTCACTTATTTGAAGGAAATAAACCCATATGGGACTATAACACATCGCTGGTGCTATAAAGCCAATATGGGGTTATGGTATATGGGATTGAAACACGGCGCCGCAGAATGTATGTATAAATGATATATATGATAGAGGGGGTTCCCAACCTTCTAAGAGAGAATTTAAATTTTTGAGAAAAAATCTGCTCTTTGATTGATATGAAATTGGTTGGAAGAGAGTTCTTAAGTTGTTCGAATTTGAATTTTTTTTAAAAATAACAATTTCTTAAAAAATTGTAGTTTTATGCATTCATCAATTGTTAAATTTGTAAAAAAATGTGTTTTGAACTCAAAAATTTGACTTTCCATGTGAATATCTTGGTCGGATTTTAACGGTTTTTGAATTTTTTTCATTTTTTCTAAAAGTTTGATAAATTTTCTTTTAAATGTGATAAAAATAACAGCAAAGTTCTAACCAAAAGTATTTTTAATGAATTTTCTTAATATTGTCGTTAGGTATTTAGCGTGTGTTTCAACCAAATGCCAAGAGAGAGAAAAAAACTGTCTCAAATTGAATGTTCTAAATTGGGAAGCCAATGTCTCCGCCATCTGTGAAAAGATTTTATTTATTTCTGTTTTGTATTTAAGTCTTATCAGTTAACTTAAAAAAACTTTTGAAAATAATACCGTTTTTTGTTTGTTTATATTTTAATTATTCATTTTAAAAAAAGACCATAAAATTTGATTTATTCTTAAAATATGGGGTAAAAATGATTTTTGTTGTAACAAAACAAAAACTCAAAAACTCAAAATTGCATTTTTGATTTACTTTTAAAGTCTATACCAAATTTACGGTGAATTTATTTTGTCTTGACACTAAATTATTAAACTGTCCGTGCCATCAAAAAATCAAGGCACGATTTCTTATCCTATGATTTTTTTGACAAAATTAAATTTTTTTAAAATGGTGTTTTTATGTTTTTGAAAGAAATAATTAAATAAATAAATAATTTTTCTGAAGAAAATAGCTTAATATCTCCAATCAATTAAAAGTTATAGCCTCGAACTTATTTTGATCATCTCGCATACACTCAGAAAAAAAGTGTCCCGGAATATGATAAAAAAGGCATCATATTTAGAGAAAAATGGTATAGACTTTGCTCCAGAGAATGCTATTCTTTAATTGCGATACTTAAAATTCTCTTAAAATGATAAAAAGGTTCCATGAAATAGAAAAATATATCGTTTTTAGAGAAAAATACTTTTTATTTATGAGAAAATATTTGTTTTTATGGAAGAAAATACTTCTCATAGTGAATTTTTTATCAAAATATAAGAAAAGTTTTTAATTTTCAATAAAATTTCTCTATAAATGAGAAATTTTTTGTGCTAGAAAAATACTTATCATTATTAGAGACATTGAAATATTTCCATTTCCTAAAAGTAAAGAAATATTTCTTCGAAAATGTGAAAATTTATTCTAATTAAAGAAAATTTTATTTGAAAAAGAGAAAATTGCTATTATCAAAAATAGAGAAATTTTTTACCGGAGCAAGGTATGTGTTTTTTTCTCAGTGTATATTTATAAATAGGCAATCAATAAATTGGTCGAATTTCGACCCCAGGCGATACTAGTCTTTATAAATATCTCAACCGGTACAGAAGTTATGAACGATAAAGTGAAATGTGTTTTATAAAAAGAGATTGCGAAAAAGGTCTCATTTGGCCCTTGTAGTTCTTTGTAAGTGTAAAGTTCATTTTGTTTTTAAAATTACAAAAAATAAAACAAAAATTCACTTTTTGAAACAACCAAATTAAAGTTTTTTTCAAAAAATTGGCAACTCTAGCATAAAAATTCCAAAAATTTTTAATTTTTTTTCTAAATCGCTTTTCTATAGTTTTCTAATGATATGTACTTCATTTACAAATATAAGGTAACATATGACGGAGATATGATTTATTGGAAATGACTTAAATTTTTTATATTGTTACTCTTATATAAAATTGGTATCTTCATAATTTTGTAAAACATGGCGATAAAAAAACAAATAACCAATATTCTTATAAGCAGAGAAGGAACCTTTAGACAAAATTTCAAGTAAATCTAAGAGCATGTAATACAGTTTTGGAAAAAAACTTGCATTAGACTTGGAATGTCCGTATATTTTTTTGCTGCAATGAATTCAGAAGGAAAAATACTAATATTTAACAATTTCATAATATCACGTTTTCACATAAGTTGACTGACTAACACTAATAATTTTTTTAACTTGATCTTAAAAAATAATCCTTTAATTTAATTACTTTTGAACTGCTGAAAGCTTTAGAAAGATGATAAAAAGAAATATTTAAGTGAATTAAGTGAACAATCAAATCCAAAGATGTTGTAAAAAAGCACTTAAATGCAATAAAATTCCAATTGGATTATTTAGATTTTTGCACACAATGAAAAAAAAACAGCGAGAACAGTTCAGAAAAATAAATTTTTCGATCGGTCAATCCATTCGAGAGTTTAAGGCCTCTAAACATCTTCAAACAACTTATTCCATGGAAGCTTCGGTCACTCGCTACAGCTATGAATCGAATATAAAAACTAGCCAAAAAGCTTATTGGTGTAACGTAAAGTCGAAAAAGGGTTGTGCATATATGGGACCATCTAATTTTTGACCAAAATATTATTGATTGAAAATTATGTATTTAAGGGTACTAGTATCGCCTGGGGTCAGAATTCGACCAATTTTTTGTTTGACTATTTATTATTTTATGCAGAAAAAAAGAGATGATTTAAGAGTTCGTGGCTATAACTTTTAATTGATTGGATATAAAAAGTTATTTCTTTTAAAGAAATTATTTCTGATTCATATTAATTTTTTTAAAATTAGAAAAACACTTTCGAGAATTTAATTTCGCCAAAAAATTCAAATAGGTTTATGACCTTGATTTTTTTTATGGCACAAAAAAATTATTAATTCAGTGTAAGGACAAAATCATTAACCAAAAATGTGAAAGAAATTAAAAAAATGCAAATTTCAATCACCTACAAAGAATGCACGGAAAAAATTTACCCGTGTGCACAATGACCCAAAACCGAATAAAAAGGGTCTCAAAACAAAAAAGTTAAAACTCGACTGAAAACAAATTTTTGGAAAATTGTCTAAAACAAAACCGAAAAATCGTCAAACGATATAACTTCGGTTTAACTAACTAACGATATAACTGTCGGCTGTTGAAGAACCCATTTTCATAAGACTAGGCATGACTGTGAGGTGAGTTGAGATATCGCTGTCAGTTTTTTTATTTCATAAAAGACACATTAAGGACACCTTAAGCTATCTGAGAAGGATATAGTTTTCCGTTTTCCCGCAACAGTCGACTGCAAGGTTATGGCATCTGTATTCTGAGATGCGCACGGTATAATATACATTATTTAGGGGAGAGTCGTCCCCGTTGTCTCAAGTACTAGTTGTCACAACGCCAATATCGTTTGATTCAACACGATAGCGAGAATTAAAAGAGATTTAAGAAACAAAGTTGGATTTGTGTCTTTTTATATTTTTCAAAAATTTGTGTTTCATTAAAAAGACGTGTGTTGTATTCAACTTTAAATAAATTTCCAATACAATTACTATTATATTTTGCAAATACTTATGAGTTTTTAGATAAAACATTATATTTAAATTTACTGAACATTGTTTACATTTTTTTCCAAATAGTACAGGTTGTCACAGCGCTTGTGGGGCTTGTTGTCACATATAATTTCATATAACCATTTTGAAAGTATTCTATCTTTTGAGTATTTGAATTTGAGGAAGTTGCCAAGAAATCGCAAACGACTTTTAAACCGAGGTCGGACATCTTCAGATATCATGATGCAAGCTGAATACAGCAAGCACCAATGAAGATAACGTGGAGTCACTATGTTTAGTTTGTTGTCAAGCGTCAAATCCAATAGCAATTGTCGTCAATATATAAACTGCAAACGTTGTGCACATAATGCATACTGTGGCAGCATTGACGATTAAGAAGTGTAACAACGGGGACAACTTACCCCACGAGTAGGGTAACTTGTCACAGACGAGTTAAATATTTTATCACGGAAATTTTTTAATTTATTTTTAAATAATATACGTTTTTCATATCAGGATTGAAGAATAAAAGATTGAATTTATGTTTAAAAGTTTTGCAGTGCCATTATTGCTTGATTTGTGGGAGTTACAACGGTTCATTCAAATTTTGTGACCACTAGTACCACTCTTCCCTACCTTGAAAATAACGAGACCATCAACAGTGATTAGATAGCGTTGTTGGAGCATTTGAAGAATGAAACTACCAAAAAATGGTCCCATTTGAAGAACAAATTGCTGTTTAATCAAGACCATGCACCATGTCACAAGTCAATGAATATAATGGCAAAATTGAAAGAATAAGGCTACAAATTGCTTCTCCATCCACCATATTCTCCAGATCTGGCAATAGTGTCTTTTATTTGTTTCAAGACCTCAAAAGAATATTCAGTAATGAAGAAAAATTCAGTAAAAATATAGAGTAAAATAGAGAGAAATATATTTTAAATAAGAAATATAGGCTTCTAAGGAGCCTTAAATACAGGAGTACTTTCTAATTCCGCGCATATTTTCTTTTTCAGTGTTATCTTTTTTCGGAGTATATTTGTAAGTGATATATCTGATAATGTTCATTCCCATTCCCAGTTTTAAGTAATGAACTGTTGTGATGTAAACACTATTGCATTTTAAATTTTTTTTTGTATGAAACCCCATCCTATAAGCCAAAATTTTGCATAGTTTTCATCATAGACTGTCAATATGTTTTTCATCAAAAGCTCAACAAATATTTAACCGTCGCTTTTATACTGCTATTAAACTTCTTTGCAAACATACAGCCACAAACTTACCTCTCCGGATTCTCTGCATTATGACAGATTCGACAAACAAAAGAACCAATCGAACGTATCGATGCTGTTGGTGTTGACTCATTATCCAGCTCTCCTAATTCCGGTTCCTCAGCATAACGTGCTGGTTCAGAATTAGCCACATTGCCCTCCCCTACATTTTGTTTGGGCAAATCTTGCCTTTCATTGTTATCTGTTGAATTTTTGGCATCACCTGCCAAAGAAGCAACTCCAGCAGCAGCATTTTCAGCAACAGCCCCGCCAGAACTAACAGTGGCTTCATTAAATCCACTCCCATGTGTTGAGACCATAGCACGTGCTTCGGTATTCGTTTGTTCCAAATGAGCTTTCAAAATCTCATCAATGGTGCGTTGACGCAATGATAACTCTTTCATTTCCGCCGCTTTGACATCAGAACTCTCAGTTAATAACTGTTGCGTGCTGCTGTCTAACTCTGATCGAGGTGATGCTGAGTCGGAGCTGGTGTTGTTGTCATCTTTATCCGCATAGCTGTGCAGGTACCCAGTATTTGGCTCAGCTGCAGCAGCAGCTAAGTTTGTATAGTCTTTAGATGTTGAGAGAAGAGTTGTTGAGGTTGTGGGCAGTGAAGCTGTTGCTGCTGCAGCTATTGCTGTTGGTGTTGCTGTTGTCAGCTTGACGTCGTGAATGTTGATTGTTGGCTTTTCTGCATGGAATACGAAAGAGAAGCAATACATTTTTGTAAACTGTTGCCATATTTATTGTCAAAACTTTGATTTGCTTAGCGAGTTCTGCTGAACATTAACTCACCTTCATTTTCTTTTTCCATCTGTTATTTGGTTTAATACTAGAAATGTTTATTTTTCAAACTACGTTTTCAAATTTTACCAAGTTTTTTATTCAACTAATAATTTTGTTTTTTAAATTTGACACATTTTTGTTGTACATTAAAAAAGTGACAGTGTTTTTAGTTCATTTGTTATATAGAATATTTTTATTTTTTTTTCAATAGTTTTTTCTTATTGTTTTTGGGTTACAAAGTGTATTGAAAGTGAACTGGTGGTGGCTGTGATGGTGGTGGTGGTGACTGTTCTTGTCAAGTTGTTAACGTTACAGCACGTATGAGTAATTATTTAAGTGTGTGTAAGCAAGCAGCAACACTTTCTCCAGAGTTGCCGCTGCCAACTTTGTCATGCTTTGACGCACATTCTGCTTTTCTACTTAGAATCACCTTGTTTCTGCTGCGTCTTCTCCTTGTGTGTGGCTCTTTTGCTGCTTGGCGCACTTTAACTAATAGTGACAGTTTGACAACACGTGGTGTGAAATGAATCCTTCGAGCTCTTGCTACAGCCTCTCTGTATACTCTGCTGAAAGTTAGCCACCATAGCTAGCTGGCCCAAAGTAGCATTGAAAGCCATCCAAGCGACAGCATGTCGTTCTTGATAACCCAATTCCTTGGCTTTTCTTTGGAGCAGGCCAACAAGCGGCAGTTGGAATATTTTTGTTGTTTTAGTGCTAATCCGGAAGTGTTCAGGTTGGTTGGTTGTTTGTTTGTTTTGACTTTGTACACTTCCTGCTCAGGTGTTTTTGTTGGTCTTTGTGTGTGCTTGTTTGGTTGTTTGTTTGTTTGTTTGCTTTGTATTGACTTCGAAACTGGGCTGTGCTTCGTCTTTTCAGCTAGAAATGACTTCTGTGAGTTATTTTAAGCAAGCGTTTGTTTTAACTACCCTACAATCAGCACTAAATACCTCTACCCTCGCTTTGGCTGCAAGTTTTCTTTTGTTCATACAAAGTGCTGGTCTGTTACCCAGTTTCTACTGGGTAAAAATGAATGAACTTATACAAACGAATGCCTTTTGTATTAATGCATATGAAATATTTAATTTCAAAATTTTAAATTTTAAATTTTTTAAATTTTAAATTTTAAAATTTAAATTTTAAATTTTAAATTTTAAATTTTAAATTTTAAATTTTAAATTTTAAATTTTAAATTTTAAATTTTAAATTTTAAATTTTAAATTTTAAATTTTAAATTTTATTTAAATTTAAAACTATTTTGGAATTGTTTAAGCTGCTGCTTCAGACGAAAGACTTAAATAGTGGCAAATATCACCACATCAAAAATGATAAAAAATTTTGGAAATGAAAAAGAACGTGCTAAAAGTGTCGTCTAGTCTCCAAAGTGCCGAAAAAAGCTTTATTGTGTGTAAAATGCCATCCCTTGTTCGAATTACACGCTTTTCGGAATATACCACAGAACTTCAAGTGAAGTAAGGTATTGTATGGTGAAACGGGAGAGGGTTATACACCGAAGAGTCACACCAGTTGTAACAGTCTGCGCTTACTTAAACATTTGGCATTCAAAACCAGTTGTGAATTATATCATTGTAAGGTTACATCAATCGAAGGTTGGCTATGTGTTCTAATTTAGTTGTCAATACTTTGTGCGAAGGTGTGCTGTATGTGTGTGTATGTTGTTTCTTACGCTAGTTTTACAATAGTTCTTGCTTTTGTTGCAAGATCTTGTTTAAAATTTAAAATTTAAAATTTAAAATTTAAAATTTAAAATTTAAAATTTAAAATTTAAAATTTAAAATTTAAAATTTAAAATTTAAAATTTAAAATTTAAAATTTAAAATTTAAAATTTAAAATTTAAAATTTAAAATTTAAAATTTAAAATTTAAAATTTAAAATTTAAAATTTAAAATTTAAAATTTAAAATTTAAAATTTAAAATTTAAAATTTAAAATTTAAAATTTAATGGGTGCAGACGGAAAAACTCGTATGTTCAGAGAATGATTTCACATGGAGTTTTGCCATGAAAATACTGGACGGCACATGATACTGAGTTGAGCTTCAGGAAATTCTTACTGTTGAGACTGTTTAAAATGACAACAGCATATAAGAGAAATTAATTTTGGCTGTAAGCAAAAATTTGAATGTGCATTTTAATTTAGCTAAAATGTCGAAGAAAGAAAGGAACGAAGGATACGGTTTTAATGAAGATGAACAGATGACAGTCGGTGGAAGACTAAGTTATGAAATCATGTCCACCGAACATAAAAATGAACAATATTGCTTTTCCCCATTAAAGGTTAATGGTTAAGAGTTACCTTCTTAAAGGACAGCCTAATCCCGCTACACTGAACTAAAAAAAGTATACAACAATTACACTGTACAACAAAACTGAAGTTTTTAAAAACCCCAAGAGGTTTCACAACGGTTTCCTACGGTTTTGGGTTCGCTGAATCCGAATCTGAAGTCAGAATTTTGGGGTCACCCTAGGTTTTCGAGCTAAAGGGAAGGCTCATCCCTAACCCTCTTATGTTAATGAAGTCAATATGACCGACCCCCATTACTTTTTCAAGAGAAACATTTTTTGTCTTGAAACCCATCTCCTCCGACCCCTCCGTATTGGGGCTCCCATACACATTTTATGGTTTTCATATATTTTTTATATGAATTTGTTTTATTTAAATTTAAATTTAAATTTAATTTAGTTTAATTTAGTTTAAATTTTAAATTTTAAATTTTAAATTTTAAATTTTAAATTTTAAATTTTAAATTTTAAATTTAAAAATTTCAAATTTTTTAAGCTTTAATATTAGCTGGGCTAATTTTTGAGTTAACGTCAAGAGTGAGCAACTCTTGTCAGACATATTCCTTAGAAAGAACTAACGAAATCATATGCGTAATGGGGTTGCCTTTTTAGTAAAAAGAACAGTTATGGTCGTCACTGTCTAAAATAATTTGAGTGAAGGCAATCAGCAAAACGATTTTGCCACATCTTGGATGCTTTTAGCAGTTTCTCGTTGAAAAAATATAATTTAAAGTAACCCGTTCGTAGTTCTGTTTTAATTTAAGAAATTTTAGAAAGTCTTCGAATTTCGTCTAATATCTAATTCTACTTTATTAAGATGAGATGTAGAGAGCATTTTGAATGAGATTTCTATTCTGTATATAAAATATTATAATTCTTTTAATACACTCGTAACTTAATTTGATTGCTTTGCATACATAATTTACCTTGCTTCGATTTTGTACATCATTACTTTCAGTATCTGCAGTTACAATATAACACATTTTCGCAAATTAAGCACTTTATATTTGGCAGCCTTTTTATGGTTGCTGGCTTTTGCTTATATTTCAAATCAAAGTTCATCTAAATTTTAGTAGAAACGTGCCAGAACTAACAAATTCAACAGCCGATATATTTATAGTTGCTCATACGCAGTGTATAACTCAATCACTCATACGACATGCTGACCTCTAGAAGAAAAGTTCTGCCTAAGGCCGCGTTCATAGTGGAAGCTGAAGCTGGCTAAGCTTTTTCAAGCGATATCATGACGCTTTTTCTTGCTGTTGCTGTTCATAGTGCGCGCTTTTTTTCGCGCCTTTAGATACTTTTTCTTGCTGTTGCTGTTCATAGTGCGCGCTTTTTTTCGCGCTTTTAGATACTTTTTCTTGCTGTTGCTGTTCATAGTGCGCGCTGTTTGCATGCGTTTTGCTTATGTTTTGTTTTAGTTATTTCTTGTAATTTGGAAAGTTAATGCATATTTTGAAGTTCTTCACAAAAATATTCATAGATGAAGAACAACGAAGACAACGGCGAAATAGCTCAAAAGCAACAAGTGCAGACAAAAGTTGGAAACCTATCCTTCACAAAGCAACAAATAAAATATTTTGTCTATATTTTACGCACAAAATAAAGATCAATAACATAAGATCATAACAACAAAACATGCATTCAAAGGAAATTGAAAACGTGCAACTCACACACATAGCAAGAAATGATACAAGAATGAAGTAAGCATCTGAAGAAGAAAAAGCGTCGAAAATTAGCGATGCCCACAAAAAATTACCAACAACAAAACGAATCTAAACAACAACACGCATTGAGACAAAGTCAAAATAGCGCACGATTTCATATATTCCGCATCGCATATGTTGAATTTACTAACAACAAAAGGACATACAAACAACGACATGCAATGCTGGCAGCGCCTGCGATCATGTTGACATTGTTAAATAGACAAAAAAAACAACACGTATCAACCGATAATGCGAAAATAAAACTAAAGCGCTGGGCATTGCTGCCGAAAAGTACAAAAACAAAATCAGTGCGGCAAAACATAAACAAGAAATAAAAAAAAACAGCCAAGAAAAGTGTTAAAAAGTATGAAAATAACCTACATAACAAAGCGTACGTTCGAAATGAAACAAAAAACCAAAACTGTGTACACAAACGAGATGGAAGAAAAAGTGCCAAAAAGTATGTTAAAATAAGCTGAAACCAAAAGCATAAGTACGACATGAAACAAAATATCAACACCGTGTGCCTAAGTGAGATAGAAGAAAAAAGTATCAAAAAGCCTCAAAAGTGGCGTAACCTTGAATTTAAGCTTGCACTATGAACACTTTACGCTTTTTCCATATGATTGTACACAAAGCGTTTTCAGCAGCTGTAAAAAGTTTCAGCTTCAGCTTCCACTATGAACGCGGCCTAAAGGCTTTCTGGTCTCGATTTCCACATGCAACATAATATGCTTTATCATTGACCTTGAAAGTTGTTTTTTGTACAGACGACGGACAACGCTTGGAAGCACTTTAATGCATTCATTAAAACACAAAACAATGAATGATGGCTTATCTACCTGTAATGTAGCAGTAAGAAGAATAAGAAAAAAAAGCAGCAGTATTTTTGCTTTTTATTTTTGTGTGCTTTTGTTAGAATACTACTTATTAAGCAGTTTTTTTTTTTTTACTTTTTCTATGGAAGTTTGCAGGTAGAGCGGCAGCTTTAACAAAGCATGCATTAAATCAAATTAAGATAAAATGAAAAGCATGCGTTTGTTTGTGTATTTTTTTTTTTTTTAGCTTAGCTTTCTAACAACAGCTGGTCATTTATTGTTGTTTTGCTTTTTTTTTTTTGTTTTCTTGTTATATGTTTTGTGTTTCTGGTTATTTTTTGTTTGCTGCTTTAACATACCTTTGCGCTACTTTTGCTCGTATAAAGTGGTTTTTTTTTTTATAAAAATTCCATGAATTAGATATAAAGTTTTCATTTAAATGCCTGCCTTAAATGAAAACTTTTAGACAACAGTTAATTTTTTTCTTTTATTTTCTCCCATTTAAATGTTGAGTGCTGAAAGTCCGTGAAACATTTAGTGAAATTTTTCTCAAAAGTAATCAAAAATTCTTTAGATAAGGTCAATTTAAAGTCAAGCAGCTTTTTTAAACTTCCGCATAGCAATCAAAATAACAACAAAAAAAACCAAAAAAGTATGTAAGAAAGTATGCTGGAACCAGCAAGACATGGTAGAAAGTTCTTAATGTGTTTTTGTTTTCTTCGGTTTTCTAGTCTGCAGAGACTACTTCGTGCTACACTTTAATACTTGCTTACGTTGGAATTCTGATCTCAACGGACTGCTTTCTAACTGCATCTTAATGCTTAAAGCTGATGCTGGTGTTCCGTGTTTGTGCCTTTCTTCGGTTTTGGCTTGTGAAACTTAACTAAAACTTAGCGATAATTTTTTTTTTAAACGTTAGCCGAACTGCATTTTGTGTAAAAAAATACAAGAAAACAAAAAACTGAAAGCAGCAAAAGTTGAACGCGTTGCTGCAAGTTTGTGCAAGTTTTGCGACCGCTTCTTTCGCCGCTTCTGTTGTTGGTGCAAATGTTGAGTGGTTGCTTTGGCGATAAACTTTTCACTTTTGGTTTTTAATGAAATATTAAATCTTTTGCGTATTTTATGGTCTTGTATACCAAAGTGCATGCATCTGCAAGCTTGACTTAAAATAAATAAAAGCTTGAAACTTTAGCTGCAACTGATATTCAAACGCAGAAGTTTGATAAAAAGTTGTTGCCTAGTTCTAGAAGCTGTAAAACTAATTCGTATGTGTGTGTGTGTGTGTGTGTTGTTGCGGATAATATTTTAAATGGATTAGTTGGAGAATTCGGTATGTTGCTACAAAAGAATTATTTGCAGCACAAAAACTTATTCTGAAAAGCAAGTTTTGGGCATAAAATGTCAATTCAAGAATTGCAATGTGTGTATGAGTGCCTCTGTTTTCAATTTTCAATAAACAAATCATGCAAATTTGATATTAATTTTTAATGCCATCCATTTTGAAATTATACACATTTTAATCTTTGTCCTGTGAAAATCTAGACACACAGATTGTTTTCAAATATCGTGTTTCAAGAATTTTTCATGTGGTTTAAGAATTACATGTGTTTGAACGGCTACATGTCGGACGTTACACATTTTTCCCTTCATATTAAAAATTCTCTTGAATATGTTTAAAAATTTATTAATAACTTAAATAACTACATATTCACTTAAAATATTTAGTTTCTACATGAACTGACTTTGATATATTTCGAATGGCAATTGTTGCTGCTCTCAGAGACATTTTATTTGAAAATTTTTGAAATTTCTGTTTGACTATTTTCTAGACAAGCCCATATATATATCATTAAAAATCTGCAAAATCTGTTATGTTTTCGAAAAAATTTTTTCATAATTAAAACAATATACCTGTAAAAGTTTTTAAAATTGCTCTCCTGAAAAATTGTCAAAAAACACACAACTGATTTTTTCGTGAAATTACTCACCGTTAACATCTATGTTGCGTTTCACATGTCTTGGTAAATTCAAAATTTCATTATAAAAAAAATCGCATATACCAAGCATTAAGCAGATGGCAAATCTCGTAGGTTCAGAGAATGAGTTCACATGGAATTTTGCCATGAAAATACTGGACGACATATGATACTGCGTTGAGCTTTAGGAAATCCTTGCTGTTGAGACTGTTTCACAGAACAACAGCATAAAGGAAAAATTTATTTTGGCTGCAAGCAAAAATTTGAACGTAATTTAGCTAAAATTTTGAAGATAAAATCGAACGCAGGATACGGTTGTTGCAAACGATTTGCTCAATGAAGATGAAGAAATGGAACTCAGTGGAAGACTTAGTCAATCAAATCATGTCCACTAAACGAAATTGATTTTTCCATTACCGATTAAGGGCTCGGAGAAACCTTCTTAAAGAACAGCCTAATCCAGCTGCACTAAACTAAAAAAAGTAAACAATAATTATGAATTTTAACAGAATCTCCATGAATCGCATTCAATTATTATGGTTCAGTAACCAACGACATGAGTACATGAACTATTCCTGATATCAATGTACAAAAACACAAAAACATGAATATTTCATAGCCTAGTGTTCAAAGTTCATAAAGTGTGTGTACAAGAAGCATGATCCAATAAAAAAGTTCGTAAATGTCAGGAAAAAATACAAAGGAAACATGAATCGTTCATAAAATTTGTGAATTTGATTCATTAGAAGAACAGTTAATGAGTTAAATGACAAACATAGAGGAGTCTCATGTACATATTCAAAGGAAACCTGAACTAGTTAATGAGTTCAATGACAGAAATTCATACAATTCATGTACAAACCCAAAGGCAGCAAGAAAAGTTCATAAGAGCGAAAAATTAATGGAACTCATACAACTTAAACAATGGTGAAGTCTTTGCAAAAAAAAAAAACACTTATAAAATGTTTTAAAATATTCCTTGCCACATTTTGCTTACCTCATTTATGTAGTAGATAAAGAATTCCGAGTTCAATCACCAACCCGAACAAAAGTTTTTTTTCAATAGAAATATATTCATCTGTTCGTATCTCACCTCTGTAGGCAAACCTCAGAGAGTAAACAATGCCATTTAGAGCTACTTGAGAACATGAACTTGAGCCATTTGGAGTCAACATAAAACACATACGTCCAGTTCTCGATCAATTTTGTACAAACATTTAATGACACACTCACACAACACAATTTTAACTTAAAAAGCTCAATCAAAGTCTTTGCAAGGGCTGAAATGGCCATTTTGTTTTTTTTTTCATTTAAGTAACGAAACCATTTCGCGTTAAACTATTACTTAGCCATTGACCATGTAAAGAAAAAAATTCATAAAATTAAAGGTATAATAGGGTAAAGTGCACCCTCACCCCCCAATCAAAATATTGAAAGTGTCATTTTGAATTTACAAAATTAGATTTTTAAATCATACCCAACCAACAATATGATTCACTTATGATATCGTTTATGAATTTGCTTTCTCGTTCATTTCATTCAATAGCAATTATCATATCGATAGTTAAGCGCACTAAAGTGATAAGTGACCTTTTGACGAAAATAGGCTTATTGCATTTTTCAACCAATCAATATAATATCTTCCTTGTGTAAGTTTATTGCAAATGCATAGCCAGTGAATGCGTGTCAGTACACAGTTAAAATTAGTATTTTGTATTGAGATGTATTGAAATTTAAAAACAAAATCGACGTTCCTGAACATTTGAAATTTTTCACTTATCACTTTAGTGAGCTTAACCATCGAAATACAATTCATTTATAATATTGTGAACGAAAAAAATTCCTCCTTCGTTAACGAATCGAACAATTCATGAACGAGTCACCAAATCTTACAAAATTAATTCATTAACGAATGTTCCTATTCAAATAAGCACTTCGTTAACAAATCTTCCAATTTAAAAGAAGAAATTCTTAAACGAATCACCAAAGTTCAAAAAGCAAAAAAAAAAAAAAAATTAAAAAATCTGGAAGTTTTATATATATTTGCCCGTCAACTCATCTCAACCGTCAACTAATCTCGATTTTAAACATGAAAATTTTGGGTTCTTTTTGTTTTCATTCACGGTTTTTATACCCTTAACCTGAAAGGTCAGGGTATATTAACTTTGTGCAAAGGTTTGTAACGCATAGAACGAAGCAAGTCCGGTAAAGAAAAGTATATATATTCTTGATCAGCGTTACCACGTGAGTCGAGCTATGCATGTCCGTTCGTCCGTCCGTCCGTCTGTGTGCTGTCCGTATACACAGTATAAGAAGAAGGAGTTGAGATAATTGAATGAAACTTGGTACACATGGTCACATGTACCCAAGGATCTGCACTATTGAATATTTTTGGAATCCGCCCACATAAACGCCTACGTCCCATACAACGCAAAAATTTAAAACTGCATAACTCAGTTCATAATAAGCCTACAACAATAAAATTTGGTATGAGTGTGTTCTATATCAATACAAAGATGTCTTTGAAAAATGGACGTCATTCGTTCATGGACACGCCCACCTCCCATACAACCCAAAAATTGAAAACGCAATAAATAAGCCTCTGTTTAACCTACAGAGCTAAAATTTGGCACGTATGTTTTTTATAACAAAACCAAAAATGGTTTTGAAAAATGGACGTCATCCGCCTACGGACACGCCTACCTCCCATACAACCCAAAAAGTTTAAAACTCAATAAATAAGATTATGTTTGTCATAGAGAAATTAAATTTAGCATGCATGTATTTTATACCAAAACTAAGGTGTGTTCCAAAATTGGGAGTAATCCGTCCATGAACACGCCCACCTCCCATAGGGAAAGCACAATAAAGGCATTAACTGTGAGCTACAGGAATAAAACTTGGTATGTGTAAATTTTTCATCAACATTTAAATGCATATAAAATATAGGCTTCATCCACCCTTGGAGACGCCCATTTCCAAAAAAATTTTTTGTTTTTGAAAAGTGGGTTTATTGTATTTCATAGTCGGCCTAGACCGACTTTAGACTTTCTTTACTTGTTTAATGTCAAAACCGACATTCAGCATAATTTTATTGAAATATTTTGAAATGTTTTGTAGTTTTTTGAAACAACAAAAAAAAAACATTTTTTGAAATGTTTTTGCTATTCAAAGTTTTAGAAATTTTACGAAAGTGTTGCTCAAATAAGTCGCTTCTAGTCTCAAATTAAATTTATAACAAAGTATTTCTGCGGGAGGAGATGACGTTGGACGTTTTTTAAATTGATTAATTTTAATAATTTTATATTTTAGTAAAGATTCTAAGAAAAAAAATTAAATCGAAAATTCTTACGGGTTTCAAAGTTACACGCGGATTAGTGAGAGCGCATTTGTAATTTTTGGTTTTTTTTTCTTTGTTTACAAACTTTGAACGCGTTTATCTCGAAACCATGTTTTTCGTACTGGTTGCGGCACTAGCGTGTTAATTTTTTGACGAATTTTTTTTTCTATTTTTTAAACACGAGCTTTTTTTAAATTTTTTTAAATGCCATGTGGCCCCCTTTTTTTTCTCTGCCGCCATTCTGAAGCTCTATAAAACCATGTTGGAGTGAAAAATATATTTTTTTTAATATTTTTTCTTGTAGCTCGTTAAATTCTTTGGAAAAATATGAGAACATTTTGGCAAAATGTTTGTTTTTGACTGAGTTATGAACGTTTAAAAACGGTCTGTTTTCTCTGCCTCGAATGTTATGTCCCTCCTTAACAAAGCAATTTTAATCGGTGGTTTCTTTAAGCATGCAGCCAACCTCTGATACAGACAAAACCGAGCTATTCGAAAATAGTACGAAAAAACTATTTACAAGTTATTCGTCAACGAATCACCCTTCGCCACAATGTTTATTGGGTAACAATCGTTCCCAATACATCATGGTACTCATATGTAATAGTTTTCTTGTAACTTCGAACCAAGCCTCGAACAGAGTGTTAAGCACTGGAGCGAAGTGAAGGTGATTATTTCGTGGCTAAACGAGTGATTAAAAAAAAAAAAGAGCTTCTGGCTCTTATAAATCATGTTGAGAAATTTTTACTATACAAAACTTCTATAACTAGCTACTATAGAGCTTGCCGCCAACTTTATAGAAGCTTGTGTCTTTAATTTTCTAAAAGTAAAACACAAATTTTTTATGACTTTAAAATTCACCATCACGCCCAACGCAGCTAATAAAATAATTAGGCCTTAAGAAATTAACCTAATAAATAATCACTGACCATGATTTTCCGTTGTCATCAAAGTTTTCTTTGTTCTGGTTTTTTGGTTTTTGTTTTCATGTGCCTTCAACATTAATTTATGTCAAAATGTGAGTGAGGGAAACAAGTGGTAAGGCTTTGTACAAAATTAAAAAATAAAACACGATACCCACTTGCAGACAATATGTCTGCAAAGCTTAAAAACTGTGTAAAAGTAATATAAATAAAGCAACAATGAAAATAAAATAAAAAAATACAAAATTTAAAGAAAACTTATAAAAAAAGTTTAAAGAAACAGATTAAAACAAAGGCTTTGTTTGTTTGTTTTTTGGCGTGAAAAAGAAAGGGTGGCAACCCTTACACCTAGCTGACAAAAAGTTGCGACAGAAATTATTCAGCAGCAGAAGCAGCAGCAGCAGCAGCCAACGGGAAAAACTTTTTGGCTACATGAAGGTGTTGTTTGCCATTGTTTGTGTTTGTTGCCATTCCAGTTTTTGTTGTTGTTGTTGTTATAGCTGTTGTTGTCGCTGTTATTGTCCTTGCGACTTGCTGTTTATTGTGTCTACTGTTGTTGTTGTTGCTTCTGTCACATTTTAATGAGTTTAAATGTAGCCCCAAAACACATTCCAAAGGGTAAGCTTTCAAAGCTCTGCAAACTTTTGCCTGGCGTTTTATATATATTTTTTTACTTTTATTTTTATTTTTATTTTATTTATTTTGTTTGATTCTTATGTTGTTGCTTGTTCTTTTATTAGTTTCAGCCTCAGTGTTTCATTTACATTGATATTGTTTTCGTTGTTTCTCTGTTTTGTTTATGCTGTGGCATTTCTTATTGCTGCCCACTTGTTTTGCTCTGTTTTTTTTCTGGCTCAAAGAATTCTATTGCTGTTGTTATTGTTGTTGTTGTTGTTGTTGTTTGGCATTTATTCGATTTTAACTTTTTTGCACATTGTTAAAGATTTATTTTATGTTCTAAGTTTTCTTGCGTTTTCAATTTTAATTACCTGATAAGGTTACCTTGCAGCAGCATCACGTAGAAACATAACAACACTTAAATTAACAACAACAACAATAATAACGTCTTCTTAAGCAGCTTTTCTGTTTGTCATCGTTAAACATAGCTACACACTCAGGAACAATTTGAAAATTTTCCCCATCTGTTGTTTGTTTAAATATCTTGGAATTTTTGGTGTTTTTTTTTTTTTTTTCATTTTTATGGTTCAATATGAGCTCTAGACAATAATTTCTCATTAGAAGTTTTATTGCAAATTTGCGTTCAATTCAAGTCGGTCGGTAATTTAATAGCTTTTTTATGCAAAATACCTAAGCTTTAAATGGCACAATTTTATAGCCATCTATTCAAATTTGGCTAATATATATATAGTAGATTGTTTAAACCTTTCATTTATTGCCTGTTTTTGGTTATCATTTTTGTGTATGACTACAGGTACTTAAGACTTTAAGGATTGGCAAGAATTGTTTGTGTTCTATTTTTTTTTTATGAATGTTACATAATTTAAAAAAAAAGTATATTCAAATTATTTTAGTAATTATTTATATTAATTATTACGATAATAAAAGTTCATCGAAATGTGAGTCCTTATAGAATATTATTTAATTTCTGCGATTTATTATTTTCCTGATGTACAGTACCTTAACGTCCCAAGGGAACAGGAAAAAGCAACACATCTTTTCACTGCACACCACTTGAAATAGTTAGCATCAATGAAATATCAGCCTTGCTTACAGCCTATATTATTTTATCATATCCGGTCTTAATTTCTCCAAATCCACCAAATCCCTGAACCTGGGAACAAATCTATTCATGTGCCTTCATGATCTAATGTGCCACTATCGATTAACTGGTTAAAAGATGGTTTAGCAATATTCGGAAAACATAGCATATTTTTTATTGCTTTTTCTCTTTTTTCTTCCATAGACATTCTGTTACAAAAGGACCCATGACTTCACTATAAGGCCCTCTGTCATTATGGACCTTAGCACTCTGTACATTTTTGTAGCGAGGTTTCTTGCTATTCTTCATTGCCAGCGCATGTAAACTGCTGGGTTAGGCTTGCTACTGCTACCTATGGTTATCATCATTGGGCTGTACAATGAAAATATAAATTATGTATACGTTCATACAAAATCTATATTCATTTTGTGTTCAATAATCATGTGTACATTAGATCGTACCACTTCCTATGCAAAAAAAAAGTGCGCCGTAAACCAGCGAATATGACGCATTTGTGCAAGGCAATAACGAAAAAAATTTTTTTTTTTGACCGAACGTAGGGGTCACGCATTGACATATTTCTTCATATCTCTGGTGTTTACAGTCGGATTTTAAAGTTTGGTATATCAATATTTTTTTCTCAAGGAGACCTTTATAACATCTTTTGAAGTCATTGACCTCAGGTGCACCATTGTAGTACTTACGCTCCAGATCCCAGTTCCTACCATCCTAATGTACCACCCTAATATCAAAAAAATTAAGCTCTTGAAATATCATTAATCTTTTGGCCAGAAAGTATATCGAAATTTCTAAAAAATTTTTGAAAATTTTTTTGCCGAACGCAGTGCTTCCTTTTTGCATTTTCATCATATCTTCGGTATTAAAGGTCTGATCATATTGAATGACATATCGATGTTTTTTTTTAAAAGAGACCAATTATTTTTTTTTCCAAAATAACAAAAAAAATATTCCTACAAGTCCTTGGAAGGCTTTAAATTGATTTTGAGGAACTTTTAAGCTCGTAAAAGAATAAAAAATCCGTAATGCCAAAGCTAAAAGATGTATCAACACTTTTTTTATTGTGATTTTCTAAATATACAATATGTTATAATTTTCACAGCCACATCGAAAATACCAATTTCAAACACTGGCTATTGCAATTCGTTTTTCCCCGTGAAAAAACAGTTGAAAATTGAGTCCGTCTAGTATTTATTTCAAACGAGAGTTTTATAGAGTTTTGATCATTTTCAATAAAAATCGACCAAAAACCATTTAAAAAAAAATGTCTTTTATTGCGAGTGACTTAAATAATACCAAATTACCATCGGAGTATGATGTTATACATTTTTTATTGTATCTGCGGCATAACAGTGAACAGTAAAATTCTTGAACGAGAGCACTGTCTTCGAGAATTTTGTTACAGGTAAAGTGCATTGTACGTATATGAGTGAATGAAGAGTAATAACATAAATTAAAAAAAAAAATCACTAAAAACTTGTAAATATTGAAAGTGTCTGATGCCGCCAAATTCAAACTGTTGAACACACAAACTTTACAACAAGAATACACAAAGAGAAAAAGTAATGTTGTCAGTAAATAGACAGTTTTGTAAAATTTATGTACAGTAGACCGGATCGAAATTTAGATTTCACCGGTCGGGGTCTCAAAAGTTAGAGGAACTCATTAAAATGATTTCTGCATACTTTTTTTTCAAATCGGAGAAATACCGCCGAAGCAATTTTGATTCTCCTGAAGGTCCTTTTTGGTAAAAAAAAACATGTTTTTTGCATGTAACTTTTTATTTCTCACAATAGAAAAATAAAATCCGAGTCCAAATCCATTGACCAAATTTCAAAATTATGTGTTTTTATACCCTAAACCTGAAAGGTCAGGGTATATTAACTTTGTGCAAACGTTTGTAACGCATAGAACGAAGCGAGTCCGGTATAGAAAAGTATATATATGTTCTTGATCAGCGTCACCACGTGAGTCGAGCTATTCATGTCCGTCCGTCCGTCTGTCCGTCTGTGTGTTCTTCGTATACACAGGATAAGAAGAAGGAGTTGAAGTAATTGGATGAAACTTGGTACACATGATCACAAGGATTTGCACAATTGGATATTTTTGGAATTAGCCCACGCACACGCCTACCTCCCATACAACGCAAAATCATAACTAACCTATAACAATAAAATTAAGTGTGTATGTGTTATGTATCAACACAAAGATGTTTTCGAAAAATGGATGTCATCCACGAACGGGCACGCCCACCTCCCATACAACCCAAAAATTTAAAACGGAATAAATAAGCCTCTATTTAACCTACAGATATAAAATTTGATAAATATGTTTTCCATAACAAAACAAAGATGGTTTTGAAAAATGGACGTCATCCGCCCACGGACACGCCTACCTCCCATATAACGCAAAAATTGGAAACTGCATTTATAAGCTCATAATTACCCTACAGCAATAAAATTTGGTGTGTATGTGTTCTGTATTAACACAAAAATGTCTTTGAAAAATGGGTGTCATCTGCTCGCGGACACGCCCACCTCCCATACAACCCAAAAATTGCAAACGAAATAAATAAGCCTCTGTTTAACCTATAGAGATAAAATTTGGCGCGTATGTTTTTTATAACAAAACAAAGATGATTCTCTAAAATGGACATCATCCGCCCACGGACACGCCTACCTACTATACAACGCAAAAATTTAAAATTGCATAAATAAGCTTATAATTAACCTACAACAAAAAAATTTAGTGTGTATCTGTTTTGTATCAACTCAAAGATGTTTTCGAAAAATGGGTGTCATCCACTCTTGGCCACGCCCATCTCCCATACAACCAAAAAATTAAAACAGCAATAAATAAGCCTATGTTTAACCTAACCTAGAGATAAAATTTGGCACGTATATTTTTTATGACAAAAAAAAAATGATTTTGTAAAATGGAGATCATCCGCCCATGGACACCTACCTCCCACACCGCCCAAATAGTTTAAAACTGAATAAATTAGACTATGTTTGTCATAGAGAGTCAAATTTGGTATGCATGTATTTTAAACCAAAACTGAAGTGTGTTCAAAAATTGGGAGTAAACCATCCATGAACACGCTCACCTCCCATAGCGAAAGCATAATAAAGGCATTAACTGTGAGCTACAGGAATAAAACTTGGAATGTGTAAATATTTCTTCAACATTTAAATGCATATAAAATGAAGGCTTTATCCGCCCACGGACGCGCCCATTTGCAATAATACTATTTTTTTTTGGAAAAGTAGGTTTAAGGTATTTCATAGTCGGCCTAGACGGACTTAAAACTTTCTATACTTGTTTTTAATAAAAAAAGTTCTCTTATGGTATGAGATTTCAAAAATTTTTCTATTTTCTATTTTGATGACGTCTATAATAAATCATATCAAAGTGTTTTCCTGCAGAGTAAAGGCAAGCCCTTTTAAAAAGTTGTACGTTTTGGGGTTGACAACAATTCTCTATCACGCCTCAGTTTTGATATAAAATACACAAATACCGTATTTCAGTTCTGTAGCTTAAATAGGGTTTTCACTATTATGGGCTGTGTGGGATGTGGGTGTTCGTAGGCGGATAAAGCACACTTTTATTCCATGATTCAGTTTTGATATAAAATACAAATTAAGCTATTTTATATAGTTTTAAATTTTGGGGTTATGTAGGAGGTCGGCGTGTTCGCGGGTGAATAACGTCCATTTCTCTAAAACGCTTAAATTTTGATATGAAATGAATAAATGTCTAATTTTACTTTTGTAGCTTCGACAGAAGCCTTTTTATATAGTTTTCAATTTTTTGGTTGCATGGAAGGTGGACGTGTTAGTGAATTGATGATGCCCATTTCTCTAACATACCTCAGTTTTGACATAGAATATACAACTACCTAATTTAAGATTTGTAACTCAAATATTTGCTTCTTTATAGAGTTTCCATTATTGTATGGGAGATAGGCGTGGTTTTCGCCCGATTTTGCTCATTTTCAAACTGGATCTTTGTTTTTTATTAAGCGCAAATATCGAAATTCATTACGAAAGCTTGAAAATTACGGCTTTAATCGTGTCGACAGACCGGCGGTCAGACAGGCATGGCTAAATTAACTAAGGTCGTGATGCTGATCAAGAATATATATACTTTTCGTCGTGACAAAATTAATATACCTCTTACGCAGTACGCGTGGGGTATCATAAATGCATAAAAAAATCGTGAATATTTTTAACATAAATTGGCTAGATCAAACAAACATGCAGCACTGCTCAAAAATAGCCTAAATATTACTCAGTTGCAATTGAGATCGATCAAAATAATCAATAGTTCTCTAACAACCATATTCAATTATACAACTCACTGTGAATACCTCTTTTGATAAATTGAAAAATCTATTCCTATTTAAAAAAAATAGGCAACATAAATTTTAAATATTTCTCTAACTCAATCTCTACAAAAAAAAACTTATTCAGAGCTTTAATATAACCCACATGCACACACACACACACGGTCTGTTTAAGCAAACCTTCCTAGTCAGTCACCCTCGTGTCAGTTGAAGAATTAATGATTCTTTATCTGCCCAAATTCCAACACCTAACAACTTTGTTAGAAAACAATTTCATCCACAGACAGCACACAAAATATAAAAATAAAGAGGGTGCAAAAAGAAATCACAAATACTTACCTCTTGCCTCCTCCTCTGCTAAGGTACACTGGGCAACCTTTGCAGTTATCTTAATTTATTGCCGTTTAATGCATTAAATTAAAACCGTTAACCAAACAAACATAAAATAACATCTTTGCTTAACCCGCTGGAGGGCGCATCATGTTAAAGGGGACATAACTGACCTACTGGTCACCCTATTGCTGGTCATCGATAGCTTTTGATTGTGCTCAAAAATTAATGAATTCATTTAATTTGCGCCAATAAATGAAAAATTCAGTCACGTAATGCATAAAAATAAAATTCATTGAACTGTGAAACTTTTACCTATTTAGAAGTTTTTTTTTTTTTTATTCTTATACATATATTTTTCTCTGTTGTTTTTGCTTTGTATTATTTTGTTATTAATCGACATTCGTGCAGAAAGTCGCATTGAAGCGTGTGTTTCGCTGTACGGTGGTGATTTTTTTTTACAGTGTTGGCGACGAAACCTGATAAGCCTTTTTTTTCGCCCCTTGGAGAAGGAGTTGTGTTTGCCTAACTATAACAACAACAACAATTTTTTTGTCGTACAAGCTGTAAAGCCTACGTTCGCCTTCTGCAACTTTAACGAAATTGAAGTTCACACGCTCGGTGTTTATTTTTCGCACGCTTTTCATTACGCTTTGGTGACAAATTTTCATTATGTGTACTGTTCTTGTTCTTTGTTGTTGTTGTTGTTGTTCTTGTTATTTTAGTTGCTGTTATTGTTGTTTTTGTCTTAGCTTGTACAGCGTCCTTTTTCTGTTTGCCATGCAATGCTTTTTTGTAAAAAATGTACTACATTTTTTTTTAATTCTTTATTTTTTTAATTTTTTTATTTTAAGTTTTTTTTTCCTGGGATTTTTGTTTCTCTGTTTCTGCCTTCATTTGTTGTTATTTTTGTATATTTATGTTGTTAATTTTAAGTAAAGTCATTTTTATTAGGGTTGACTGGCTGATTTTTGTTTTTTTTTTTTTATTTTTTTCTCAAAGGGTCCCCTCGAACAAAGCAAAGAAATTGTTTAATTAGCCGAGGAAGCGGATATTTGGTGTTTACGGTGTAAATTTTTCATTTCTTGACTTTAATTTGCATTAAGAGACACAAAAAAAGAAAAAGAAAATAAAAAATTCGCTTTTGGCTGATTTCGAAATTTGTTGCTGCTTAAATTTGCATTAAAATGAGGACATTTTTTAACACTGAAGGAATTTTCAGAGCAATTTGATAAGAAAATTAAGTAAAATTTTTGATATTTGATATTATATTGTAGGTTTTACAAGATCATCATGGTATAATTTTATCTTCTTCGAATTAAAGCTATTAATTTTTTAGAAAAATGAAAAGAGGTCTAATTATTCTTTTCCATTTTAAAAAGTTATAGTTTTATAACTTATATAAAAGTTATATTGATGTCGTTTATATTATCAATATAACTTTTATAAAGATGTATATATTTTTAGATCATTTATATTTTGAGAACTTAACATTAATTTAAAGGAACTAAAGATTAAAATATATAGCTTGCTTAAAATATATTACAATTTAATAATATTAAATTTTTTTATTTTCTTTTAGGTTTCATGGATACGAAAGCGAGACTTACACATACTGACTGCTGGCTCCACAACGTACACATCCGATCAAAGATTTCAGGTAAGACGAATTGACTTTAATTTCATTAATATTGCAAATCATCATTAAGTTCCGCTTTAGTGTTTAACACCCAGTTTCTCAGACAAAGAGCACCTATTTTGAAGTGTTCATGTACTTTAAGATTTTTATAGTTTAAAGGTTTTACTTCATTAATTCGTGACACTAGAATAAAGTTCTATGAAATTTCATGTAACCATATTGTTAGGCCTATTCAAGAAAAAATCAATTGTTTGCTCCAGATGAATTTGTTGGTTGTAAAGAGATTTTATTTTTAATAAATTTAAAAAAAAAACCAAATATTAACCAAATTTGGATCTGAAAAAATATATAAAAACTAAAAAAATCTGAGAATGTAAGTATGACAGTTTTTAAAGAGATTCATTTTCATAGATTTCAAACTGATTTCAAATTGAATTTTTTCAATGAATTGCTAATATACCTAACATTCCAAGTGCACAAATGCAACCTCCGGTCTTAATGGATGAACTAAGGTTATTTAACCCTTGATCACTAACCCTGAGTTGCGTCACAACTAACTCTGGGTGTCTTCCACCCACAAAAGAAATTCTCAATAATAAGGACATACTTTCTTGAACCTAAATAATATGGTAGTTTGCAATAAATTGCAGATTCGCTCTTTTAGCATGTTTTGTTACGCAAAGCGCTATGTTTTAATGTAAAAAAAAAAAACACGAAAAAACAATAGGTTTTGAAAAAAGCGCGTTATTTCTACAGTTTAAGAGCTGTGAATATGTAATATAAAATATACGATTGTAAAGCTGAAATTATGTAGACAAAAAAAATTATATAAGTACTTTTTTCTCTTTAGAACAAACCACCTCAAACAGATCAGCTAAATTTATATAATTTTCGCAGTAATATTACGCTACTGGAAGAAGTATTTTCTGTAGTTTTTCATATTTGCGAAGGCGTTGCGTTGAAGGACATACTGTTATTACTGCAAATTGAATATATGTGCTCTTATCAAATATTTTTATCACTATTAGAGCACGTTGTCTGAGTTTTGCTACTAAGCTTCCTGCTCGTATTCACCCAAAAAAAAAGTATTTTTTAACTAACCTTGGCGTAAAGCACCCAAACACTTCTTATTTTAATCGCGATGTTACACTTATATCTCGAAGACCACTATAAACTGAAAATTAATGAATTTAAAATATTAAATAGAGATTAGATTTTGACTGTTAGTTCGTCATACAAGTATTGCATTAGAAATCTTACATAGAAAGTGTGGCTGGATGGATTCCACCCTAAGGTAAGTGATGTTGGGTTAATAAGTAGAGCTTAATAAAAGTTTTCAATAGTTAAAAACCAAACCTTTAAATTAACAAGACAATATTTTTTTGCATCATTACACAATAGATTAAATATCTTGCATGTTTGTAAAGAAATGACTTATAGTGCGAAAATTATCTTGGAGCACAGAAGGCTATTTAGAAGATTAAATTTGCTAAGATGAAAATTGAAATATATGATCACATTTTTGTTCACGGAATCCATCTGACATATAGGTTTTTTTCATTCGTGTTCAGAGAAATTATGAGTAGCTTGGAATCAAAAGATTCAAACTCCACTTAATTACTTTTAAGGTGGTAGTGAGTTCTCAAACAACCCTTTGCCAATCCTTGTGAGTTTTGAAACTAAACTCAATACTGAGGGCGACAGAGATTTAAAATTATGCAAGATTACTTGTTTGACAAGCCGTATTAGGTTTGGTTAGGTTAGAACTTCTAACCCTTCTAACTTAGAAGGGTCGTGTTCCTAAGAGGTGCTTCCGTGGGGCCTATTGGTCCATCACAAATCCCTTATTTGTTATATTTAACCCATCTAGGTTGTGGTGCCCAATCAACCAAGTTTCTTTTTGTTCTTCTTCACCTAAAGCATCCTGTGCTTTTTGTGCACCTCCATATATCTAGAAGTGGTGTGTTCACAAGCTGCTCCAAATCTTTGAAAAATATGTCTCCTATAAATCGGAGTCGACGATTTTGTAGATTTGGGCATTCACACAGAAAGTGGGTGATTACCGTTACCGTTTCTTCCAGATCATTACAGCTTCCACATAAGTCTGGTGCTGCAATGCCAATCCTATTGGCCATCAACCCAATGGGGCAGTGATTTAGATTCCTACCAGTTTCTGGATATTCGTTTAGACAAGAGCAGAAGGCTCTTGTTCTGTTTCATTTAGTTCTGGCTACAGCCTTCTAGATATAATGCTGTCACTTCTGGAGGCTCAGTTTGTGTTTGCATTAAGAAAGGAATTAAAAAAAAAAAAATCACTTTAAACTAAATTTTTAGTTATAACTATACATTGTTTGCAGATATAAATATAGTTTTTTCAAAAAAATTAAAGCTTTAAAAATTGTTAAAATCTAAAATAAAGAAATGAAAACAAGCCTTTACAAATATTTCATTTCATCCAAGGAGAGAGTTGCCATGATTAATTTTTTTCTTTCCTTCATTTTTTTGTCAAACAAAAACAAATTTACCTAAATGCACTATTAAATATAAAAAAAAAATCAAATAAATACAATCTTTAATCTATATATATAAAAATCAATTGCGTGTGTGCTAGTATTGCTAAGGCTTGGAAACGGCATGACCGATTTTAATATTTTTTTTTTTTGTACTCTTTGCCTTAATACGGATGTGGTTAAGAAAAAATAAAATGACAAAAAACTCGAAGGAACTGCGAAAAAATCAAAAAATAGAAATTGGTCCTTTTGTATGGGAATTGCTACTTCTAACTGCCCTAAATAGCCAATAAAACTTAACGGCTGGACGGATTTATTTCAAACTCGTCATATTACTTGAATCCGAGATTAGGCATTCTTAGTTTTGGCCCTTTACAAGAAATGCAAATGTACCTACTAATGTCCTTTTTTATCGAAAATGTTCGTAACTGATCGATTCTGTTCCCTCTGAACCGCATTAAATTCGCACATTGTTTGCTATTATCAGATCTACATGTTTCCCTTCGAATCCGAACGACTCTTTGATAGAAGCTGTGGACAATGGAACTAGTGGAATTTCCTTCCTCGATGCTCCCGGAGGGACTGGAAAAACGTTATTAATTTCATTGCTTTTGGCGAGGATTCGATCGACAGAATGAAGTTGCCCTAACATTGGCTTCATCTGGAATAGCAGCAACTTTGTTAGATGGTGGGCGAACGGCACATTCTGCTTTGAAATTGCCCCTGAACATGCAAATCAACGAGACACCAGCTTGCAACATCGCAAAAAGAGCGCAATGGCAAAGGTTCTATAGATATGCAAATAGATCGTTTGGGACCAATGCATGATGGCCCATAAGAGATCATTGGAGGCGCTGGACAGAACGCTGAAAGGTCTTCGTGACAAACAAAACATTTTTGGTAAATGATTCTGTTGTCCGCTGATTTTCGTCAGACTCTTCCAGTTATTCCACAGTCGACTGTAGCTGATGAACTAAACGCGTGCTTGTAATCACCAAATTTGTGGCGGCTTGTGAAGACACTCCGATTAACGATGAATATGCGAGTGTTTTTGCAACAAGATCGATGTGCTGATGTGTTTTCAAAGCAATTTTTGGACCTTGGTAATGGGAAAATCGCAGTTGACATCTCCACTGGATTCACCACACTGCCCACTAATTTCTGTCAGTTCAAAAAAAGATGTCGATGACGAGACTATTAAAAATTTCATTCCGGGACAGATGTTGTCCTTCAAACCTGCTGACACAATTATCAACCAAGTTGAGGTTGTCAACTATTTCACAGAATTTTTGAATTCACCGGAATTTGCCTGGATGTACCACCTCATAATTTGCAATTAAAAGTAGACTCTCAGTCATCATCATGTTGCGTAACATCAACCAACCTGAACTATACAATGGAACGAGACTAGCTGTAAAATAACTTATGAACAAAGTAATCGAGGCAACGGTTATTAAAGGAAAGTACAAAGGAAAGGATGTTTTGCTTCTGCTCATGCCAATGGTTCCAACGGACATGTCCTTCGTTTGAAACGGCTGCAATTCCCCGTACGTCTGGCCTTCGCGATGACCATCAACAAATCACAAGGCCAGTCGTTGGAAGTTTGCGGAATCAACGTGGAGTTTCCGTGTTTCGCACATGGGCAACTGTATGTTGCCTGTTCGCGTGTCGGAAAGCCATCCTCATTGTTTATATACGCGCCGAAAAAACAAAATATAAAACATAGTTTATCAAAAAGCTTAAAATGTTAACTTTATATATTTTTTTTTTAATAAAAGGCATTGAATTTATTTAAATTATAAACAAGTTTCATTTTATGACCAAACAAAATTCAAACTGTACAAGATGTTATCGATCTCAACAATTTTATAAGCAAATCACAAATTTTTATATTTTTTTTTCTACAAAAACTATTAAATTCTACGTCATTTAGGCAAAAATAAAATTTTCCTTAACCCGCACAGAGCCATCTATTGAAAAAATGCATACATTGAATATTTAGTTTTGGAAAAACAACGTTTGCCGGGTCAGCTAGTATTTTTATAAAAACCAAAAAGATATATAACATTTTTTGAAAAACATTAATTTTTTCGTTTTTTTTAAATTAAATTCAAAAATATAAAAAATAAAGTTACAGGGAAAAAATATTATGAATTTCTTTGAGTTAACTGATACAATATAATGCAAAAAAAAATTGTAACATTTATTTTAAAACTGACATAATTTGGCTTTCCACTTCAGTATTAGAATTTCAGACAGTTTTTTTCTTTCTGTGACATTTAGTGCAAATCACACTTATGGCTGTATTAAAAAAAAATGTATGAGGCTTTTATAAAGCCTTTAAAAGAAAAATATCAAAAACATTATTCATAAACAATTAAAACTTCTTATAAAGGTTTCATAAATGAGAGATTTTTAAAAAAATTTCTGAAACCCTAAGTAAACCCTTCATAAAAAAATTTTAATATTTTTACTCTCATTCGAGCACAAATATTGATAATAATATAATATAAGTGAGAATTTTTTCCGAGCAAAACGAAGATAAGCAAATTTTTTTACTGTTTGAATGTCAAAATATTGATAAATTGTGACAAATAAACGAAAAATGATTTAATTTATCAAATTCACAAACCTTTCGTCGACAATATTTTTATGAATTTTAAAATTTAAAAAAATCCTATTAATTCTAGTGTCCGACCGAAACCAAAATTTTGGCCGAAACCGAAATTCGGCCATCTATGTAATATTTGACCTAAACCAAAACCAAAACCGAAACTAAAGTCTACATAGAAATTTTTTTAAAAAACATTTTATTGTTTGTTAAAAGCTTACAAAAACATAGTAATTCAAACTATTGTCAAATTGTCAGATCCGTGCACTGAGAAAAAAACACATACCTTGCTCCGGTAAAAAATTTCTCTATTTTCGATAATAGCAATTTTCTCTTTTTCAAATAAAATTTTCTTCAATTAGAATAAATTTTCACATTTTCGTAGAAATATTTCTTTACTTCTAGGATATGGAAACATTTCAATGTCTCTAATAATGATAAGTATTTTTCTCGCACAAAAAATTTCTCATTTATAGAGAAATTTTATTGAAAATGAAAAAATTTTTTTATATTTTGATAAAAAGTTCACTATGAGAAGTATTTTCTTCAATAAAAACAAATATTTTCTCAAAAAACAAAGTATTTTTCTCTAAAAATGATATATTTTTCTATTTCATGGTAGATTTTTATCATTTTTAGAGAATTTTTAGTATCGCAATTAGAGAATAGCATTCTCTGGAGCAAAGTCTATACCATTTTTCTCTATATATGATGCCTTTTTTATCATATTCCGAGACACCTTTTTCTGAGTGTGCACGAAATGGCTATCGTTCGAATGCAAATTACGTTACTCTAAAACGTTTTGTAGCAACGAATCTCTTTGCTTATTCTTCAACGCTGAAAAAGTATGGAATAGCGTTTAGTCTTATTCGATCACGTACGTTTTAGTACCAAATATACGTTTTTATATGACGAGTTATACGTGTACGGAACAAACAATTCGAGCCCAGATTACAATAACATTTATATACGATAAATATTCTTTAAATATTAAAGTTCAATTTTAAAATAATATAAAAAGATATTATTTTTAATACCACTTTAAGGAACATTTTGGTATTTCAAGTTAAATAACTTAATATTATAAGCTAAAAATAAGAGCTTGTCTGCATTTTCAAAATGAAACAAAATACTTTTATCGTTTTGTAGTGGGCCCAACTCACAGGGTCAATGAAATGACTGTGAATTTCACGTTTCTGTTCTACTTAACACCATTCAAAATTTTTAAGAAAGCGAACTCACATCTACAATTGAAATAAATAAAGCCGAATATTCGGTTTCGGCTATATTAATACCAAATAGCCGCAACTGGTTTAACCCTCTAACCGGCAGATCCGCCAAAAGGCGGGGTTAATATAAACCGCCAAAAAACATATTAAATAAAAAAATTTGCCCCCAATTTTTACTTCCCCGTTTCGTTGAATATTTGCATAGTGTGGCAATATTGGTTTTATTGTTGTGAGTGACAGCTGTTAATTGCTGTGCTTATCAGAGTGCAAAGTTTGTTTAAAATTTGCAAAAAAAATTATTTGTGTAGAAAGTGAATTTTCGAAAAATAAAAAAATTGGTTTGAAGTGTTCTGATCTTTGACAAAAAATTATTTATAAGTGCATTTATTATTGTAGAATGTAATGAAAAAATACAAATTTGCATTCCGGAAAAGCTAAGGCTTCCAGGACCCAAAAACTCCACTACGTCTTAAGGCGGACTTGCCTGTTGCGGGGTAATTTTTTCCGTTTGCTCATTTTTGTGTTTTATCACTCTATATCGTTTTTATTGCATGAACTATCATGATTTAACTACAAAGTTATTTATTTCAGTGGTGACCGTGGCATGCAGGTTAAGTGTGTGGCTTAGCATGCTGGGAGCCCGGGTTCGATCCCCAGCCGCGGCGAAAAGTTTTTTTCAATAAAAAATTTTTCTGATCGGTCACCACCTCTCTGCAGACAATGGCAAACCTCAGAGAGTAAATAATGCCATGTAAAGCTTCTTGAGAACATGAACTTTAGCCGTTCGGAGTCGGCATAAAACATGTAGGTCCAGTTCTCGGTCAATTGTGTGCAAACATTTAATAACACACACAACACAATTGATCATAAGAAGCTCGGTCAAAGTCCTTTCAAGGGCTGAAATGGCCAATTTGTTTTTTTTTTTTGTTATTTATTTCATATCAGGTTTGTCTATTAGAAGTGAAAAAAATGTATTCGCGTAATCAGAATCGCAGCAGTTTGTCGCGGATGACCGAAGAAGAGATCGTTAGGATTATGGAATCTGTGGAAGATGAAGATTCGCAAGTTCCTTCATTTTAACGACAGTTCTTTGATGAAAAAACAAGGTGAAGAAGGCTACGACCAGCTTTATAAAGTGAGACCTATTATTGAACATTTCAACGATCGTTTCGACTCAGTTCCGAAGACACCACGATTGTGCATCGACGAGCAAATGTGCTCAACAAAAATGATAACTGCTTTGCGCCAATATATGCCGGATAAGCCACATAAATATTGAATCAAATTGTTTGTTCTATGTGACTCCTTCGGATATTCATACAGGTTTGAAGTCTATAAGGGTGCAGGTGACAATAATGTGGTAGAAAATGCACCAAATTTAGGTGCGACATCTAATGCCGTTGTACGTTTATCGCAGACCATTCCAAATTTTAAAAACCACATTTTATATTTCGATAATTTTTACACTTCTCTGCCACTATTGGTGTATTTGCGGAGCAGAGGTATTTATTCGCTTGGTACGATTCGCGCTAATCGCATACCGCATTGTAAATTGTCTCTTAGCAAAGATGCAAACAAAAAAGAAAAAGGCTATTCTGAAGAGTTTGTAGGAAGAGCATGCGGAATAGAAATATCAACCGTATTGTGGAAAGATACGAAGCGTGTGCGTTTAGCTTCGGCTTATGCAGGTGTTTGGCCATTTATTACCGCTACTGCTGATATTCAACCAATTAAAGCAACTAAATAAAGACAACCAATTAAAGCGACTGCCCAAAGATAATCAAGGAGTACAACTGCCACATGGGAGGCGTCGACCTCATGGTTGGTTTGTTAGGTCGCTATCATATTCGAATGAAAACAAAGAAGTGGACCTTGCGTCTTTTCTATCACTTCATAGATATGGCCGCGGTAAACGCGTACCTACTTTACCGTCGCATTCATTCCAGAGATCTTTCGTGTGTAAAGCTTCCTGATTTTCGTGCAGAAGTAGCTAACGTGCTGTGCAACATTCAAAAAAGCAGCAAAACCCAGTTGGACGACCCTCTACCGCCTGCTCAAATTACTCGGATCCAAAAATGATAAAAACTTACGCACCTCCAGCTGACATAAGGTACGATGGCATTTTTCATATTCCCGATCATTTAGATCGAAACGGAAAGCGGATGTGTAAAATGCCTGGTTGTAAAGCAGAAACGCAACTGTTTTGCACCAAATGCAACCTTAATTTATGTTTGTCGGCAAACAAAAAATGTTTTCAGCTTTTTCATACTCAATAATCTCGATAAGATTTCTTATTTGGAACAACTGTAATAATTTTGTGCCTTTTTTTCAATAATAAAAATATATATAAAAAAAATTCGTGCACTATTTTAAATAGGACATACCAGGCAAGTCCGCCTAAAGGCGGGGTACATAAATTTACCTCTAGGGGGAAACCCTTTGATTTTTTTGAACTTTTGACTTCAAATTCGTTTTTTTCGACCTCAAATTAGCCTATATGAATTTTTTCATTGAAAACAAAAATTGGCCGGTTAGAGGGTTAAGGAGCCGAAACTGATCGCAACTGAAACCGAATATTCGGTCGGACACGAATTCATTCTAAAAAGCTTTTTTAATTGTTTACATTTTAAAACTATCCTAAGAAATTTTTATGAATAATCCCTTAAATTAATAACGACAATATTAAGAAAATTTATTAAAAATACTTATGGTTAGAGATTCACATTTCAAAGAAAATTTAACAAATTTTTAGAAAACTTTAAAAACCATTTAAATTTGTCTAAGATAATGACTAAGTAAAGCATTTCAATTCGATACCACTTTTTTCTAAAAATTTGCCGATTGATGTATGCACAAAAATAAATTCTTTGTGAAAATTTGTACTTTTGATAAAAACTTAAATTCGACCAATTAAAAAAATTTTTCCAAAACAAATTTCATATCGAATAAAAAGCAAAATTTAAAAAAAAAATTAATTATCTCTTTAAATAGTGGCAGCCCCATATATTAAGATATTCAGTAGATATATCTTAATATATGTAAAATGCGAGCGTCACGCTTCACATCGAATATCGCTCAAACTGTGCTTTATTGCATTATTATTTAAGTGCTCATATTATATGAAAAAATGTTGAGCCTGAAAGTATGCATACAAATTTTTTTTCATATTTATCAGTAACGACACATTGACAAGAGAAATGTAAAAATGTTGTCGGCCGTAGGACGGGCCGAAGCTAGTCTTATAAATATATACCCGACAAAGGTATCTTTCGAAATTTATAATAAGTTATTATAAAGCTATAATTTTGATTTCCCTTTCTTTTCGTGATTTTGATCTGTCAAAATATAAAAGCTTGGAACTATTTATAATGGTACTTTCAGTACATATATTGCGAAAAGAGTGTTTTTTATTTGCTTTCCATGACCTCAAGAACGTTCTTTTAATCATTATTTATTTAATTGGGACCAGAATTGGCAATTTTTCGGATTAGTTCTAATAAAACTTTCGAAAGAGGTTTATTTTTCTGCAAGAATGTACAAGAATTTTATAATAACTACTAGTTCTTTCCCGTCAAAAATGACGGGCCCGGTTTAAATAAAGGACAAACATGAACTATTGATATTCTTTAATATGACTAAGAAATCAGCGATGGTCACATATTCGAATTCAAATTGTACAAAAAACAATTTTTAGTTCTAAATATTTATAAAATACCTTAAAATAAAAACGGAAACCTAAGTAGGAACGATGAAATAAGTTTAACTATTTGTAAAACTGAAGCTTTCAAAATGAAAAAAAAATATCAAAAATATTTGAAGTTTCAATCAATCACAAAACAAAAAATGCCTAAAAATATGTTATGAAATTTTTCAAAAAAATCAAGCGTTCCGCACTCACATTTTACGGAATTCTGTTATAGTACTAGTTCTTTCCCGCCAAAAATGACGGGCCCGTTTCCACTTATTCGATTTTAAATTGTTCAAATAATAATTTTCATTTCCAAATATTTATAAAATATCTCAAAGTAAAAACGGAAACCATAGTAGGTATGGCGAAATATTTTTTAAATTTTTTTGTAAAACTGAACTTTCAAAATGAAAAAAAAAATATAAAGTTTTTGAGGTTTCAATAAATCACAAAACAGAAAATGCCTAAAAATATGCTGTGAAATTTTTCAAAAAAATCAAGCGTTCCGCACTCACATTTTACGGAATTATGTTATAGTAATAATATTAATAATAATAATAATAATAATAATAATAAATATAATATAAAATAATATAATATAATATAATATAATATATTATTATTATTATAAGGCTACTTTAAGTAAAAAATATTTCAAAGGTTAAGTGTGTGGCTTAGTATGCTCGGAGCCCGAGTTCGATCCCCAGTCGCGGCGAAAAGTTTTTTCAATAAAAAATTTTTCTGATCGGTCACCACCTCTCTGCATACAAGGGCAAACCTCAGAGAGTAAATAATGCCATGCAAAGCTTCTTGAGAACATGATTTTTAGACGTTCGGAGTCGGCATAAAACATGTAGGTACAGTTCTCGGTCAATTGTGTGCAAACATTAAATAGCACACACAATACAATTGATCACAAGAAGCTCGGTCAAAGTCCTTACAAGGGCTGAAATGGCCCTTGTTTGTTTTTTTTTTTTTTATATTTCAATAAGCTTAAGTACGAGGTTTCAAAAATGTTGTGTAGTATTGGCTTATGTAATAAATTTTTGATATCAGACCGTTCGTAGGGTGCTATTCAATACGAAATAGAGACAACTTGTACAAATATGGCCACGAACCAAGTCAATAATGTCCTTGCCATGATGTTTTGCGGATGTAAAACTATTTTTAAATAATGTTGAAAACATTCTTAACCATACCGAATCTTCTTCTTCTAGAAGCTTCTCCCTCAAGGCAGTGTTAAAATATTAAACAAATTATATAAAACTATGGATTTGTCAGACTAAGTAACATACAAATGCCAATAAACTGTTTTAATTACTTCAAACGATGACTTTACATGAAAGCATAACTTCTTTATCGTTTTTTTATAGAATTTTAAAAAATTTTTTTTTATTTATTCTTTAACATATTAATTTATTTTTACAGGTCATACGACCCGAAAATTCTGGAAATTGGACGCTGCAAATTAAATACCCACAGCCACGTGACTCTGGCATCTATGAATGCCAAATAAATACCGAGCCAAAAATGTCTTTGTCATATTCCTTCAATGTTATTGGTAAGTACGTAGAAAAGTATTTATAATCACGAAATTATTTTAAAAATTCATAGAAAAGAACATTGTTTTAATATGAAAAATGTTAAGCTTACAAAAATAAATGACGAAAAAAAAACAAGCAGCTCTGACATTTAATGCCGCAAAATTCAATTTAATGCTGTTTAAGGCAAAGCCATGAATTTTAGAAATCGCTGCTTAGACGTAGGATACTCACTCAAGCTTTTGCAGCTGACATGTTAGATTGTAAATGGTTGTTTTTGTTTTTTTTGTTTTTTTCTCCTTGACTTACCTGCTTCAGTCTCGTGTAAGCAAATTTTACAAAAGAATTTAATTTAATTTAATTTAATTCTGTGCATTTTATTTAAGGGGAATTCTTTAGCAAATACCTTTGTTTTGCCTTTGTTTAATGTATATTAGGACATAGGGTTGGGTATGATTATCGCCTTACAAGACCCTTTAATGAAAGAAAACACACACCAAGTATGCCAGAAAAAGGGGTGCCTTTTTAAACAATCATTTATTTGTTTTTTTTTTATGTTCTTAAATATACTTTTTCTTCTAAGGTTTCCTTGTGAACTCCCTTTGATACTTGTTGTACCAGCAATTTTTGACAAAATAAATTCAAATATTGCATGTTGCTTGAAGTTATTTAAGTGCAAACCTAGACCGTTCTTAATATTGTAATTTAAGTTTTTGTTACCCATCAACTCAAGAAATGCTCTTCAAGAAATATTATTTACCAAAACTACTGTTTTGTGTGCTTGTAAAGGGAAACACCAAGACTAAGCACCGGAAATTGAGCACCAAAAACTATGCAACTATTTGGCTCTACTTCAGCTCTAGCCGAACAAACGTTCTGTTGGCTGAAGTGTTTCAAAATTGCCGGAACTTTGAACAATTGTTTGAGTGTGTCCTTACACTATGCTTCAATGTCCTTTAAAATTTATTTAACTTTCTTGTGGAACAATTTCAACTTGGACATCATACAAAAAGCATTTTCATGTTGGGATTAAGAGTATTTCAAGCACACACAAACAAACATAGACTATAGCTTTGTTATTCTTACTCTACTCTTACCCTAACCTGCGTCACATTTAACACTTCATGCATGACTTTGATTTACCACAGAGATTCATATAAAATTCAGCTTGTTTAGAGCTTATTTCAGCTGCCACAAAAACTGACTGCTGACCGAACAAGTGATTGGCCAAGAAATTGCAGCAAGCAGCATTGACCAAAGTGGACATTTGAAATCCTTGAGGAAATTTCTAGCATAATATTTTCAGCATCTTTAGTACTCAAGCTAATGCCAAAAGCAAGCCTTTTTCATAGTAATTATAAAATATTAATAAGTTTATTTGTCAAAAGATTGTTATTCGAAAAAGACAGGCTTACGTGTGTGTAGCTAGCAACTCAATGTATGCTAAATGGATTTGACTTAAGTATGCACGTGTGTGTGATTGTGTGTGTTATTGCTATAACATAGCTGTTACTTATCAAAGTGTGAACTTGTCAGTGCATTGATTTTTCCATACATGACAAACTTATTTGTTTTAATTGCACGCAAATTTAATGTTTGCATTTGGGAAAAGCCTTAAAAGTTAATTAAGTGTGCGGCAGAGTTAAGCTTTAAGAGCGGTAGAGCGGTAACCATCAATGATGTAATTATTTAATTATTAATGAAAAACGTGTAAGAGATTTATATAATTCTTGGCAATAACGAAGTGAATTCAAGACCAAATTTAATTAATAATTTGAGAAAATTTTAAGTTCAAACATATTTTCGTCGATATCAAGAGTACCTTCTCTAACAAGAGGTTAGAGAGTTCAAACGTCCTATAACGAATTTTTAATCTATAAAAATTGTATGCTCTTAACAAAATTTAAGTCCTTTTCAATGAACGTACAAAAAAGCTATGACACTTAAAATCATAATAAATCAAAAGTCATAAACATGCAAAAGTTGGCCATTTAAGATATCACATATCGTGCAAAAAAAAAAATTTCTTCGTTAACTCGTTTAAATTTGTTTCTTACACTTAACGTTGCTGGAAGTTAGCTGAGAATGTTGCTAGCTGAGCACAAAAAGAGAAGAGTAGAGAGCAACATGAATTTTATTCAAACTCTCGCAACACAAAAGTGTGAAAAGAAAACGAATTGCACGGCATCAGTAATAATACCTTAAAAAATTAACACTTTAATTAAATATATTTATTTTAAAAACACCCCTATGTTGTTCTGTAGCATTAATATGATATCTTAAAATTTATTTCATAAAAACTGGCCCAGTTGTTCTTAAGTTTACTTCATTCAGAAGATTTTGTACTCCAACTTAGCACTGAGAAAAAAAAACAAACTTTAAAATTACACAAACAAATTTAAAATAAAAATTTAATGCATTTGCATGTCTACAAAACATAATGTAAAACAAACATGTTTACATTTCAACTATAAACTCATATAAACAAATATCCAACACTAAATAATATAATCACTAATTGAATATTTCAATATTTAAAATTCAAACTTCATCGAATGGAGTTCAAATTTTATATTCGGAGGGTCCAAGGGTTTGTTGATTACGATGTCGAAATTTAAGAAAAACTGAAATAATATCATAGAAAAAATTATGCTTTAAAATATCTGTTTTAAATTTATTTTTATTTTTAAAAAAATTTATATATAAAAACTAAAAGTTTTGTTTTACTTTTGTTAAATTTTTATTTCAAAAACAAATTCGTTTGATATTAACACAATTTCATTTCATTTTAATACATATTTCTCTCAGTGTAGGCCTGTGTTTAAGTAAGATTTTTGAGTAACTCGGCTCGAGTTAAGTCGAGTGTTCTGTCTCAAAATTCACATGAAAAAACTAGAGTTTTGGAGTAACTTCACTCAGAAAAAAGTGTCTTGGAATATGATAAAAAAGGCATTATATTTAGAGAAAAAATGGTATAGACTTTGCTCCAGAGAATGCTATTCTCTAATTTCGATACTAAAAATTCTCTAAAAATGATAAGAAGCTTCCATGAAATAGAAAAATATATCGTTTTTAGAAAAAATACTTTTCATTTTTGAGAAAATATTTGTTTTTATTGAAGAAAATACTTCTCTACGTGAATTTTTTATCAAAATATAAGAAAAGTTATTCATTTTCAATAAAATTTCTTTATAAATGAGAAATTTTTTGTGCTAGAAAAATACTTATCATTATTAGAGACATTGAAATATTTCCATTTCCTAGAAGTAAAGGAATATTTCTTCGAAAATGTGAAAATGTATTCTAATTAAAGAAAATTTTATTTGAATAATAGAAAATTGCTATTATCAAAAATAGAGAAATTTTTTACCGGAGCAAGGTATGTGTTTTTTTCTCAGTGTAAGAGTTATTCGAGTTTTTGAGAGCGTTTCCATATCATTGGAAATACCCAGTAGGAAATTTAACAATAAAGCAGAGTTGGGCATCCATCATTTGGATCAACTCATTAATTTACTAAAAAATATTTTAAAAAATATTTCTTCTCCCCCCTAAACCTCATAATAAGTTGTTTTTTTTTTTGTCATATCTTGCCTCATTTTTAAAATATATCCCGTTTTTTTGTAATTTTTTAAAATATTTCAAGGTTATATTTTCATAAAGTGCAGTGCGACTCCTCTCGAAATATCTGTGCTTCTCAATATTTCGGTGCACCTTTGTTATTCGTAAAATGATGCTTATTTTACGATGTTGTTTTATATCAGCTTTGTTTTCACTGAATAATTTGAATCTTATAAGGTGGCATCCCTATGTTGAAAAATTACATAATTTTGATATTCTGAATAATTCCTGAAATACTCTTAAATTATTTTTAAGTGACAAATTTTTGCTTGGTGTTCACTCCAAGATTTAAAATTTTGACACCTGATTTGAAGTCAGAGAGCCCCTACAACTGCCAGATAATGTTTAGAACTCATAAATATAACATTTTAATAGCTGGCTCGCAACACAATCATCTTATATCACTTGATATCTTAACAGAAGAGCCATCTGGAAGCCATCTCTCTCTCAATGTAGAGGAGGTACAATGTGACACTCTATTTTAAAAATACTCTTTCCTCCAATACCCAAAACCGTAGACTACATCAGCCAAAATCTCTTCTTCTACAGAAAGTTTGATGCGTTCATTCCCTAAAGAAATTAATAGAATATTGGAAGCCCTCCACCTAGAATTGCCATTAAAATTTACACTGTTGTATCGAAATTGTATGGCAAAGTGGTGGGAGGAGCTTATTGTTTAATACTAAGTTTCAACATTACCTTTTTGGCTCCCCGACCACTGTAGTGTCTTCCAAGCGTAAGCAACTGCTATTCATGAAGCTGTTACTTGGCTTCAGAGTAATAATATATCATCTTGAGATAATTGCATTCTATCTGATATTCTGACACTGCTTTGAAAGCCCTAGAATCTATTAAAATAACATCAAATCTCTAAATGAGATGGCAGAGCTCAACATATTCCTTTGCTAGATCACCGGATATAGAGACTTTCCAGGAAACTGCAAGTCAGACAACTCACTCGAACTGGTACCACCGAATTTTTTTTCAAGAAAACAGGAAATATGTATTTGGTATATTTCTGGTATAAACCTATGATGGTCTATGGGAAGCACTTGCCAAACAATGCATCAGATTTGATCAACTCTGAACCTGAAACGCTCAAAACATGAATTTACCTCAAAAAAGATCAAATGAATACTGTTATAGGAGTCCTAACTCCATAATGATTTCTGCAGAAGTGGCAGAGGCGCGTAGGAGGAAGAAACTACAGCGAATTTTCCCTTCACATGCTAGCGACGCCCTCAAACCTTTAGATAATGTTTAAAACTCTTAAAAAGATATATTATTAGGGGGCAGCTCTATAGTAACAGATTAAATAATTTTGATATTTTGGCAACAGGTTCAGATTCAGTGACCTATTTTTACTAAATGTTTGCTTCAACACTGAATTCGTAAAAAATAAGAAAAATTTACTATCATCTTTTGTTATTTTAAAAAGGCCATCATTTCCTACTGGGTATTTATTATTCTGTGAGAGAATTCTGTATGTGAGAGAAAAACTCGAGTTACTTTATAGTTTCTAGAGCATGATATAATGACTCCAAGGTAGTATTGACGTTTCTGTTGGAAACGGACTTCTATCAAAAAATATAGCAAGAAAGAGAGCGCTCACAGTCCGTCATTGCATACAATTAATTTTTACTGGTCACATTCAGCGAACTCAACAGTTTGCAACTGTTAAGTCAAAACTTGATGCACATAGATATGAAGTTGAACATTAAAATGCATTTAAAAATATAAAATTTTTTAATTGTCGGTAAAATTTCCATTGGTATTTAATACAAAGCTTGAAATTTCATAAACTTGACAACTTTTCTGTAACTTCAATACCGATAACAGTGCTCCCCAATGTGCTGCTGTCACAACAGTTGGCACAGCTGAATGTGGTCAACGCATATAACAACTAACAGCTGTTTTTGACAACAGTTCGCTTACTTGTAGCAGAGAGAATCAACATTTGTCAACACGACCTGGTAAAGTCATTATATCATGTTTCTAGAGAAAATCGTAATTTCGCCAAAAAACTTTTGTCGAAAATTAGTTTTGATCAAGCAACATTTTTTTACTTTTTCAAAAAAAGTTCAAAATATTCTATTTGTCATAAAAACTGTTTTTTTCATACAAACTAAAAATTGGATTTTGTTTTTTTTTTCTAATTTAAAAAGATTTTTTTTACAAACGGCAAGAATTTGATTGTTTAATTTTGCCCCATTTTGAATAGACCATTAAATTTTCATTCCATTTAATATGTTCCTGTTCACCTATAAATCTTATTTTTCTTATGGTCATGGTGTAAAACGAATGCAATCACTTCACGTGGGGTGTTTTGACTTTGTATAAAAATGGAATTGCCAGACAAATAAACACGAACTGAGGTGATTGCGTTTGTTTTACGTGACTAAGAATAAGTCTTTCAACCATTTTATAAATAATTTCTTACCCGGAATTGAAAATGGGGGTTATAATTTTTAAGATAACATATCATATCACATTTTTTTATTACTCTCATGAATATTGACGATTGATGAACAAATTTTCATACTTAATTCACAAAAACTACTTGAACTTTAACATAAAAATGGAGACTTCCTTTTCGAATTCATGAGAATAATTATTCATAATAGAGCTTTTTGTGTGTGAATGACCACTCACTACCTATAGACTGTATGACGTATGATGATGTATGAGAATGTATGACTGTGATGAGAGCTTGTATTGTCGTGTTCGAAACTGAATAATGCGTCTGAGGATTTATAAACAATTTTGTAAAATGTCTGGTGGTATTCAGAATTGACAGTTTAAATGTGCTCTATTGGTACGGAAGCGTCTTGCACGCTTTTACCAAATTACCGCAATACCATTTGCTTCGAAATTTTAAGCAATTTTTCAAAAAAATACAAATAAATTTTAAGCAACGTGTCAACATGTTTTTTTGCATTGATAGCTACTCATAACTTCAAATGCATATGACTACGAATTTTGCCTGGGCAACGCTCAAAACTATTTCTCATATGCAAATGTTACACATTTTCGAAGCGAATATTGTCTGGCATTAGAAACGCGACGTGCATTGCATGGCTCATAGCAAGCAACAAACTGTCACAACTTCTTTTTCTTCTTCCAGAAATATGAGTTTCCAGCGACCTTCGTTCACATGCTTCAGCAAGCAAAGAGCAAGCATTCAATAAGATTGTGCACCTTCAATCCCGTGAAAGTTTCTTTATTAGATATATGAAATTTCTAAGCAATCCCATACTTTTAAAAACTGCTAGTTTTATGGTTTTGCAGCGATGCTTTAAAGAGTTTTCTTAGAGCTCGTTTCAATTTGTATGTGTGTATGGTGTGTACGTGTTTAAAAAAGGTTACGATACAAATTCGAATGCCATGCTTTGTTGTGTGTTATAACGTTATCATGTTCAATAAATTTTTTTCTCAGTTCGATCCAGTTTATTGAATTCTAACACCTTTTAGCGAATGCAAGCAGCTCGCTTTGAAGCCCCTATTTAAGATGCTTTAAACTTAAAGCTTAAGTGACAGAAATTTTATACATTACGATAAGGAATAAACACACACACTGTTACAAAAGCAACCAACATGCATGGCGTAGAATAAAAAAAAAATATACGTTGTTGTAGCGTTTAGAAAAGTCTCGGGTTCAAAACGATGCATCTTAAGTGAGCCAAATATTGAATGAACTAATGTGTCACGTGAGCGTTATGAATTTTAATATGCAAAGTTGTTGCACGTCATCTATGTATGTGTGGATGGGTGGGTGATCAGTTGGGTCCAATGTTCAAGCAGCTACGTCAACATAGCTTATATCAAAAGAGCAGCCAAATAGTTGATAGTGGTGTGTGTTGAACTTGGAAGTCCAAAAATATGTGCAGTGAATATAAAAGTAGTTTTTTCCATACATAGCAAGAATCTATTTCATAAGAAGAAGAAGTGAAAAAGTTCAAAAAATAACTCATATTAAATATGCATGCAGATAGATATGCTCTCGCATAGCAATGAGTGTGAAACTTATTTTTATAGTTATTAAATTATGTATGCATCAATGTTTTAAGTTGTTTTTGTTTTCCTAAAACATTGGGTGACATTTCCGAAATATTATCTAAGTCTTTAGAAGATAGTTTTGCTGCTCGAGCAATCATGTTGGGTTAAGAAGACAAAGTTTCATGGCATTAATTTTATTAATTTTTCATGGCTTTTTGTTTAAAAAAAAAAACAAACAAAATTAATTTTTTGAGCCACTTGCTCTGGTCTTTATTATTTATTTTTTATAATTTTACAATGATGATACGATTTTAAATAAACAAACATTTTTTTAAAACAATATTTAAAGAAAATACTAGTGTCCGACCGAAACCAAAATTTTGGCCGAAACCGAAACCGAATTTCGGCCATTTTTGTAATATTCGGCCGAAACCGAAACCGAAACTGAAAGTCTGCAAACAAATTTGTTTTTTCAAAAATTTTATTTTTCTTTTTAAATTTTATTAAAAGCTTTCAAAAACAAAACAATTCAAACAGATAATAATAACGTATACATACGATAAATATTCTTTGAATATTAAAGTTCAACTTTAAAAAAATAAATAAAGAGATAATTTTTAATACCACTTTAAGGAACTTTTTAGTGTTTAGAGTTATTCGGTTTCAGTTTCGGTTTCGGCCATATTGATGCCGAATAGCCGAAACTGACTAAAAGGGCCGAAACTGGCCGAAACCGAAACCGAAACCGAATATTCGGTCGGACACTAGAAAATACATACAAATACATATCTTCATTTATGTCTAATATATTACATTTATTAATATATGAGATATATTTAAATTTTTGTTCTTCAATTGTTTTGATAGTTTTAGTTTTTTTTTTTTTTTTTTCAATACCAAACTTACTCACGCAATAATAAACGCTGCACCAGCTAGTTGAGCGAGCGATTGATTGTTCAAAAGCCCGCAAGCTGTGAACTGTGCGGTTATTGGTTTTTCACGCTACAATCATTGAGTTGACAGGACTTCGATGGTGGTAATACCCCAGACACGTCATACATTATTGATCAACACTAAAATCCGTACGTTATTCCTGCGTGTGCGGGTCAAAATATGCGCTAACTTATACAACAGTGCAAAAGTGAAGCGAGAATATTTTTCCTGCCTTAATTACAGCGCAATGCATCAACATGGCTGACATGTAAACGTTGTCAAATCCACAAATCCACACACAGACACAAACTGTGTGTGGATTTGGCGCCGTATGGACTTGGTTCCTCCTCTGCAGATAATGACATACCCCAGAGAATTTAGAATTCCAATATTTTTCCAAAAAATTTTAGAACAGATACCGCAAAAGAGAAGTTGGAAAGCAAAAAAATTTAAAGAAAACTATTAAGAATTTTTATGAACATTGAAAATTTTTAAATTTAACAAATAATAAGAAAATGTTGTAGCTTTTAAAACTAATTCAATATAAGAAATTCAAGTTTGGATGCTGAATCCAACAGAAATGATTACACATTACAAATATGCATGCACAGTGGAGAAATAGACCTCAAAAATGCGGGTTTTAAGGCTGCTGATTGCATATCGCACACTAAATATAAAACAGTCACAACTCTAAATTTTTCGATACCGACTTTTTGTTATAACAAAAAATTCACTTCAATTCACAAAACACAAATGTATCTCACTATATTTTTCTGAATAATGAAGTTTGTGTGTTTTAATGAAAATTACTTTTCTTATGCAATTTCAACCAAAGAGTTTTATTTTTCGCTTCTCCTGAAAAGTTATGTTTTTTTAGTTATGACTGTTTTTTACAAAGTCTACGATGTATGAATTGAAAAATTTTGAATTTATAAAATGCACTTTAAAAATGGTGGCCATAAACAAGCTTGCTTCTATACGTCTCACAACAAAACTTAAGTCAGATTTAACAATTTCAAAATAGTGTCTTATAAGAGCTTTCTAGCTGAGACAAATTTTTATTTGGTTATAGCTTCAAACCACTATCTAGAGCGAGCAAAATACTCTGGGAATTGAAAATAATTTAAATTAAATATTTAATTGGTTATTGATTCTATCTTCTTATGTAAAAAATTCTTCTGTACATGGCTTTGTTACTGAACTCCACTTAAGAGGCTGGACCGATTTGGATGAAAATTTTTTGAGTGCATGCGGCTAGGTCTGTAGATGGTTTAGATCTACAGTTTGACCCTGTATGTGACGCTGTTGTAGCTGTGGGAGTCTTTAAATGGGTATTTATAACTCAGAAACCAATTGAGAAATTGATATGATTTTTTCACTACACCATTACTTTTTATTCATACAAAATTAAAAAAATGCAAAATTAATAAAAGCAATAAAAAAAACGGACAATTAATCATTATTTTAAACACAAAATAAATGCATGGAAGCCTTTGTAACATGGCCGAGCAAAGAACTGTAACAAATTCAGCACTTTCATTTCTGATTGATTTTTTTTCTATTTCAACAGAAAATAATAAAAGTTCTAAAAACTTTTTGTCTATTTCAGGAACGAAAGTTTTTATGTAGTGAATTTCTTAGATATTTTAAGGAACTTACATGTTCTTAAAGAAAACGAAAATTGTCTAATAAAGGACATCTAAACCAAGAATGTAACCTACCACAAAGGTATGCAACTTCCAAATTGCAAAAACATAACTTTGAAAATTCTTGCATGGCAAATTATTCACCTTAAATATTTAATGTGTTGGATGATTCTGAATTGAATGAGGACCTTAGTATGGGTATAAATGGTTTAATATAAAAACGTGGCGATTGAGGCACAAACTGTGTGTGGATTTGGGTCTTGGTTCCTCCTCTGCATATAATGACATAAAGACATGTCCATGCAAAATTGGTACATACTCTAGTGATTCCTACAGGGTCATTTCGAAGTTGATCTAAAAAAAATTGGCACCTTTTTGTTAAAAATAATATTCCCGTTATATGTTTTTAGTTTGCCATGATTTGAATGCTAGTTACTAATTTTTTTAACGATTGAGTTTGCCGCTCGAAAATTGATTGTGAACAAATTCGTTGAAAATACAACTTGGTCCGGAAATAAGATAGCGAAAGTATTAAAAATTCCAAAGACAACAGTTTGTAGTGTCTTAAAACGGTATAAAGAAACTTTGAGCATCGAAAGAAAGCAAAAAAACGAGTGGAAAAAAACCAACATCTGACATTAAATAAAAGGCAAGCATCCTTGCCTCAATTAAAAATAACCCAGGTCTCTCCGACAATGATCGCGCGAAAAAATTCAAAACCAGCAGGAGCATAGCTCGGCGAATACGAGTGGGAGCAGGCTATCAGTCGTATCGAGCTATTAAATACCCGAACCGGTCCGCTTCAAACAAAATTTGTCAGCCAAAAAGCGCACTCGATTACTCTACGATAAAGTCTTGATGAAATTCAAAGGTTGTTTAATTATTGACGATGAAACATACGTAAAACTTGATCTGAAACAGCTTCCAGGACAAAATTTGTATGCTGAAAAGAAGCGTTTTTGTGTCTCCTCTAAATTTAAATATAAAAAGATTAATAAATTCGCAAAGAAGGTAATGATCTGGCAAGCCATATGCAGTTGTGGTTTGAAGAGTCGGGCGTATATAACATCTGCAACAATGAACTCTGAGATATACAGGAAGGAGTGTCTAGAGAAGTGTTTATTGCCGTTTATACGTCACCATTGATCTGCTGTAAAATTTTGGCCAGATTTGGCGTCCATACATTATTCGAAGACAACCATAAATTGGTATCGAACTAATTATGTAGATTTCGTGCCAAAGGACTTCAATCCTCCAAACTGTCCCCAGTTGCGCCCAATCGAAAAATATTGGGCAATTGTTATATACAAACTAATAAAATATGGAAGAGTGGTAAAAAATCCGAAATCGATGCAGCTCAAGTGGAACAACTTTGCTGCCCAGGTCACCAGAGCAGATGTTCAACGATTGATGTTGCCGATTACGAGACACGCTCGAAATTTTATACATAGTAATGAAATTTAAAATTTTGTGTTCCTTTTTTGAAAGCTTAATAAATACTCTATCTGAAAATAGTTGAAACATTTTTGTGCCAATATTTTGCTTATGAGATTTATCACGATTTGTATGTACAGATTTTGGGTGGACAGGTTTTTACCCCATAGAATTCTTAACTCCATGAAAAGCTTCTTGAAAACGTGCTGTTAAGCAGTTCGTAGTCGGTATAAAACAAGAAGGTTCAGTTTTTTATGCATTGCGTACAAATAAAATGTACAGCAGAATAGCTCATAAGAAGCTATAATAATGTTCTTTCAAGGTCTGAAATGTCCAAATTGTTTTGTATTTTTTGTTTATAGAAAAGCTTAGAATTTTAAAATAATTGCGCAAAAAATTGGAAGCATTTTGTTATGATTCAGAGGCGATATTCGCCCATGAACAGGCCCACCTCCCATACAACCCTCAATATTAAAAACACTATTTAAAGGTTCATATTTGATAGATGAATTGTATCAAAAATTGTATCAAAACTGAGGTGTACACAAAAAATTGGCATCATCTGCCCACCTACCATACAAGCCACATTTGTTAAACCTATATTAAGGGGACGTGACCTTCGTGGCCTTCAAAAAAATTTCTTTTAATGCATTAATATGCCTAAAGTTGAATAAAAAATAAGATTTAATTTTGAAAAATTAAATATATATTTGCTGCCATTTAGCGAATTCTGAAGCGATGTCTATGTTATGGGATTTAATGGAAAGGTCTTTTTTAGTGCATGTTAGTTTTGTGAAAAAGCAATGTCCTTTGTGTCATATTATTTAAAAAAAAATTAAAAGAAACACATATATTTTTGAGAAATTTTCAAAAACTACAAGAACTGGCTTCGCTCCATGCTTTGTTTGTCTTTTTTTCGTAGTTCTTTATACACAGTCATATTCAACAATAAATTCTACTGAATAAAGTGGATTTTGTTTTCCATTTTCGATAAGGCAAATAACTGCAAAACGTCATTGAACATCGGAGCAACCAAATTCGAAGACATACATTTTAAAAATATATTAAAAAAAAATTTTGCCGACATTGAGAGGTCACACTAGGTGCGTTGAACTCGCAAAAGGTTCATCTTTAAGAATTTCTACAAATGGTTCTTGTAATTTTTTAGCGATCACACTGTGTACTCAACCGCACATTTCAAAGCTTTTCGAGTAGCTAACAAAAAACGTAAAAAATAAGTTTAAAAACCCCCGCTTATGAGAGAAAATCCGTTAGGTTTTACTGGAATTTTTAAAAAAAATGTTCGTGAAAAAATTTTCTAAGTTCATCCACTGGTTGAAAAATCATGTACTCTGAATCTAATTCATATTGTTTTACAACATAAGCGTTCTATTAGCTTGACCACTTACTATATATCGAACTCCAGACCCATCGTATACGAGTCGAATACTCTAACGTTCTGAGGTATTTTAACTGGGTCATGGATGAACAAGAGGCACAAGCAAATGAATATTTCAAGTCTGAATAGCATCAACTGACATTAAGACATTATAATTTAACCATTTTTTGACTAAACAGTCAATATATTAAGAGAAATTTAGATTTAATTGCATGAAGTGAAAAAAAAACACACCCTTTACCTCTTTTAATCTTATATATTAATACGTGAACATTAAAGTTTGTCGTACGGTTTTTTGGTATTCATTAAAACTCAAAACAATTGAAACTTATATCATTTGAAAGGTTTTGTTGTCCAGATGTGCAGAATGTATATATAAATGATATATCTGATAGAGGGGGTTCCCAACCTTCTAAGAGAGAAATTAAATTTTTGAGAAAAAATCTGCTCTTTGATTGATATGAAATTTGATTGGAGGAGAGCTCTTAAGCTGCTCGAATTTGAATTTTTTTTAAAAGTAACAATTTTTTAAAAAATTGTAGTTTTATGCATTCATCAATTGTTAAATTTGTAAAAAAATGTGTTTTGAACTCAAAAATTTGGCTTTCCATGTAAATATCTTATTCGGATTTTAACGGTTTTTAAATTTTTTTCATTTTTTCTAAAAGTTTGATAAATTTTCTTTTAAATGTGTAAAAAATTACAGCAAAATTCTAACCAAAAGTATTTTTAATGAGTTCTCTTAATATTGTCGTTAGTTATTTAGCGTGTGTTTCAACCAAATGCCAAGAGAGAGAAAAAAACTGTCTCAAATTGAATGTTCTAAATTGGGAAGCCAATATCTCCGCCATCTGTGAAAAGATTTTATTTATTTCTTTTTTGTATTTAAGTCTTATCAGTTAACTTAAAAAAACTTTTAAAAATAATACCGTTTTTTGTTTGTTTATACATAAATGATTCATTTTAAAAAAGACCATAAAATTTGATTTATTCTAAAAATATGGGGTAAAAATGATTTTTGTTGTAAAAAAACCAAAAACTCAAAATTGCATTTTTGATTTTCTTTCAAAGTTCATACCGACTTTACGGTGAATTTATTTTGTCTTGACACTAAATTAATAAACTGTCCGTGCCATCAAAAAATCAAGGCTACCCCCTATGATTTTTTTGACAAAATTAAATTTTTTTAAAATGTTGTTTTTCTGTTTTTGAAAGAAATAATTAAATAAATAAATAATTTTTCTGAAGAAAATAGCTTAATATCTCCAATCAATGAAAAGTTATAGCCCCGAACTTATTTTGATCATTTCGCATATATTTATTAATAGGTAATCAATAAATTGGTCGAATTTCGACCCCAGGCGATACTAGTATTAATAAATATAACTAGCTGATTATACCCGGTGCTGAACTTAAGGTTTGGCTTAAGGAGCACGTGGCTCTGTTTAATCCTAGCCTAAGAAGTTTTGGTACAATTTATATTTTTTTATTGAAATTATAGCTTCAACAGAGGCTTTTTGGAAGTAATAGTTGTTTGCTAGGCAAGTTATGCGTTCTCTTATCCAAACAAATCTTTGTTTTTATAGGTTTTATTACATTTACTATTATAGAAGTCCGTCATACGACAGGTCGTATTCAAAATAATTTAGTAGCAGACGATATGACAACATTTTTACATTCATCTTATTTGTTGTAATGTTCCAGTAGTCGTCATTGTGACCTTAGTGATAAATATGAACTAAATTTTGTGTCATACTTTTAAGCTGACAATTTTTTCATATAAAAGCACTCTAATAGCAAGAATGAACAGTTTGAGCAATATTTGGATTGGAGCTGGAACTATGTACAGTATGAGTGAAACAGTTTCTGTTTCAGGCTGAACAGGTTTTTAAAAGCATAGTCATAACAAATATGAACAGTTTGAGCGCTTTAGGGCACGGAGCACGACGCACAGTGTAACAAGTGCGATGAGGGACAAAACTAGAAGAAACCATCCAAGACACATGAAATTTAGCATCTGTTATTTTTTCATAAATTTTTAAAGCCACATAAATTTTTATCAATATCGCCGACCTTCCATACAAAATGAAGATTTAAAGAGCATCTCCAGTTGTAAAAAGTGGAAGGCACAAAATTAACTTAATTTTAATTAAATAGATTCACATTATTATCATGTTATATGGTTAAGAAAAAATTATTTTTAAACATATTTAAAAAGGAAATCTCCATTTTTTTTCATTACGCTTGAAACTTTATAAAAAAAAAATTGTTATTTTCCCATATAAATTTGTTCATTTTTGGTTGTTTTGCTCGAGAAAAAACCTCATAAAATTCCTTAATATTGATTTCTCCCAGCAGAACCCTCGGGAATGTGTTCAAAAAGAGTTGTTTCAAGACATATTCAAAATTTTAACAAAAAAACAGAAATGTCCTTTTTCTTTAACTGCATTTTAAACTTTATAAAAAACTTGTTATTTTCTCATATAGGAAAAATGTCATAAAGTCCTTTATTTTGATTTGTTCCACCAGAACCTTCTGAAATAAGCTCAAAAAGAGCTGTAAACTAGAATTTTACATACTTACTGTAACAAATTTGCGACATTTTTTTCCATGCCTAATTTTGAACCACTCATAACACTGTGCGACGCTTATCTTTTATCGGGGGGCTTCGGTAGTCGAGTGGTTAGCGTGCTTGGCTGCCAACCCAGAGGTTCCGGGTTGGCAGCCGGGTACGCTTTTACCATTCTTTAATTCTTTCCTCATTTCTAATCAGCAGAAATTAAAACTCATCAATATATACATACGGCTTTGAAAGTTGTAGTTGGTGGTAGCGATGTTTGTGGAATGATATTGCTAAATAACTCGAATTATCTAAGGTTAAGGCATAACACTTGCCTCAGATTCAAATTTGCATATTGATATAGCACTTGGCCACACATACAACATTCTACACTTGTTTCTCTTGATTTCCCTTTCTCTCCTACTTATGTATCTTCACATTTCCGAACCGAGGCAGACTTGACTGAATAGGTTTGACACCTGAAATCCTTGGTTCAAAGCTAAAAAAAAAGAAACTTATTAAGATTCTCAATACTAAGACTTGACATAAGACATAATTTCATAGTTTTTGAAACATTACTTTTGCTTCCATAACTTTCAAGGACTCCAGTTCAAATACCGTTCATTGTACCATACAAGCCTATTTTATTACTTTGCTATGAAGACTCCAATGTTATGTCTCCCGATGTTGTGTCACCCAAAAACGTTGCATGTGCTTGAAAAAGAAATAGTTTGTTTACGTTGTATTACATCTTAAAGTACAGTTTGTATGGGGTCAATTTTTAAAAAATTTTTTCAAGCACATGCAACGTTTTTGGGTAACACTTTAGAGTTAACCTACAGCTTTTAACACTCATCACTTTCGGATAGTATATATGCTAAAATATCAGATATTTTGTAAGCTTATCGAGTATCTAATTTTGGATTTGGTCACTATTTTATTGAAGTCACAAAATAGCAAAATTTAAGAAGAAAAATTAAATTAAAAATTTAGCTCCTGTGTTTTACCTGCTGATTTTGTTATTTTTGTTTCGTTGTTTTGCATGTGTTGTTGTTTTGTATTTAGTACAAATATTTACTTATTAGTATATTGAGTGTGTTAAACTTTTTGATGGTTTTATTTATTTTTTTTTTTTTTGTAATTTTCTAATGAAATTTGTTAGCTAAAAGAGTCTTTCTGACTAAATATTTTCAAGTATACTCTTTTGGAAGCAAACTTTAATATTCGGAAAAATTTTCAAAATGCAATTTTGTTTGTAAATTAAAATAAACGGGTGTTTTGACATAGTTTTTTATTATGTCAAAATTAATTAATAAAAATTATTAATTAAAATTTATTAAAATTATAATTTTTATAAAAATTTTATTTTTTTTAAAAAGAGTGGCCATCTTCTTGAGTCCAAAAAACTTGTTTGATTATATTAATTTCTAAAAACATTTACTTTTTTCGATTTCTTATGTCAGTTTATGTCAATTCTGTCATGTCTTATTGATTTGTTTGGACTTAAGAGTCCATGTCCATGCATGTTCTCTGAAATCTCCCATCTGATAGAATTTCTAATTTAGAATTTCTAAACGATATTTTTTTTAAATAAATTTTTTTCTTCAACGCCATTCAAATATGGAATTCACTACCATATGGTATAAAATCAACCATAAATTCGAATCAATTTAAGTTGGTACATAACATTTGCGGCAGAGAAAACAGACTTTTTTTTTGAACAAATCATAACCCAGTCAAAAAGAAACATTTTTCCAAAATTTTTTACTATTATTGCAGAGAATTGAACAAATTACAAGAAAAAAATTCAAAAAAATATATTTTTTTTATATTTTAGATCTCCAAACTGGCGGCAGAGAAAAAAACCGGGCCTCGTCGTTGCAGCGCTGGGAGTCGCAAAATTGTCCGATCTGGAAAAAAATTATTTTTTTTTAAATCTTAACAAAATTGGCTATCGTATGACAGGAGCCTGTTTTTAAAATTTTTTTAAAATTTTTGGTCATATTCCAAATTTGAAAGTGTGTTTTTTCGAAAAAATATTGACTTTAAAAATTCATAAAAAATCGAAAAAAATGTAAAAAAAAGTTCATGTCATACGATAGCGAATCAAGATTAAAAAAAAATAAAAAAAAAAAAAATTTGAAAAAATGAATCCGCTAGTGCCGCAACCAGTATGAAAAACATGGTTTCGAGATAAACGCGTTCAAAGTTTGTGAACAAAGAAAAAATAGCGCGAAAATTAAAATGTACTCTCACTAATCTGGCTGTTACTTTTGAACCCGTAGAAATTTTTCCAAGAAATTTTTTTTTAGAATCTTAAGAATATTTACTTAAATACAAAGTTATAAAAAATTCGATTTAAAAAAACGACCAATGTCATGTCCCGCCTTAAGCAATCTCTTATGTCCTACTATTCAAACATCTTACTTCCACTTACTATTTGTTTAACACTTCATATTCTTAATCTTACTATACTTTTCATATGATTTATTTTATAAGTTAAGTTATTTTTCTATTAGATTTATTCTCAAATTAATTTTAATCTTAAGTTATTAAGTTTTTATTTTTTCTTAATATTATTTAGCTTTTGTTTTTTATTTAAGCTTAAAAATATATTGCATATGTAATTTGTTGATTATAATTCTCCATTCTTATTGTACTCTTAAAAGATCTCATTGCATTTTATTGTACTAATTATTCCCTAAACCTGAAAGGTCAGGGTATATCAACTTTGTGCAAACGTTTGTAACGCATAGAACGAAGCGAGTCCGGTATAGAAAAGTATATATATTCTTGATCAGCGTCACCTCGTGAGTCGAGCTATTCATGTCCGTCCGTCTATCCGTCTGTGTGTTGTCCGTATACACAGGATAAGAAGGAGGAGTTGAGATAATTGGATGAAACTTGGTACACATGGTCACATGAACCCAAGAATTTGCACTATTGAATATTTTTGGAATCCGCCCACGGACACGCCTACCTCCCATACAACGCAAAAATTGAAAACTGCATAACTCAGCTCATAATTAATCAACAACAATAAAATTTGATATGCATGTGTTTTATATAAACACAAATATGTTTTTGAAAAATGGACGTCATCCGGTCATGGACACGCCCACCTCCCATACAACCCAAAAATTGAAAACGCAATAAATAAGCGTCTGTTTAACCTACAGAGCTAAAATTTGACACGTATGTTTTCTATGACAAGACAAAGATGGTTTTGAAAAATGGACGTCATCCGCCAACGAACACGCCTACCTCCCATGCAACCCAAAAAGTTTAAAACTCAATAAATAAGGTTATGTTTGTCATAGAGAAATTATATTTGGTATGCATGTATTTTATATCAAAACTAAGGTGTGTTCTAAAATTGGGAGTAATCCGTCCATGAACACGCCCACCTCCCATAGCGAAAGCACAATAGAGGCATTAACTGTGAGCTACACGAATAAAACTTGGTATGTGTAAATTTCAGGCTTCATCCGCCCACGAAGACGATCATTTACAATAAAAATTTTTTGTTTTTGAAAAGTAGGTTTAGGGTATTTCATAGTCGGCCTAGACCGACTTTACACTTTCTTTACTTGTTTTGTCTAAATAAATGATATAAAAAAATGAAAAAAAATATCAGTTTTAAAATAATAACTTTCGTCTAAAGTAATGCTAATGCATTTAAAACAATGGAATATTTAAATATTTAAAAAGATAATTTTCACTTCAAAAATCTCTTACTTTCAATTCATCTTGATATTGGTTACCAAATTTGTACTTTAATCCGCTTAGCTATAAAGTCTCGTTTCCAATAACGATTTGAGCATCTCTCAAATACTGTTAATACCGATAAGCCATAAAAGATTTACATCTACACTGTCCTTGAGCCTGATTATGTTACGAGTTCTCGACTGTTTCGACTTTGTATCAATAAATCTTTGTTTATGAACAATTTGTGGCATGTTTTTTTGTTGTTGCCATTTTCGGAACATGATTAACGATTGTTTACGATTGTATTTCCGGTTACAATTCCGATATAATAAATACTTCTGTTCTTGTTAGGCTATAAATAAATATTTTTTTTTTTTTTCCTGTTTATAGTTTTGATAAAGTTTGCAGACTTAAGTTTCATATTTTCAATGGCGATTCAAGTACGATAAATTTAAGCCGACTGTTTGGCAGCAAACACTTTGTCGCTTCTGTTTCTGATTTAGAGTTAAGATAGTAGTTCCGGTTACAATAGTTGTTTGTTCATTTCACGCTGGTAAACAATGAAGATTAGGGCATTTCCGTTTTGGCTAAGCATGAATTTCAATTTAGTTTTCACTGCCTACGCTATGAGATATACTTCTCAAGTTTGTATATATAACACAGTTGAAATATGTTTCCTTAATTTTAAAATTGTTAGAATCGTATTGTAGAGCTATTGTTAAAAATGCTAAGAATATTTAATTGTTAAGCCACAAATAAATCATTTCATATCGAAATGGAAAAACAAGTCTTAATCGTCTGTTAGAATGTTTTTCATAAATTTTGGATAGCCAATAAAAAGCAATTAAAAATAAAGTCATTTAAAAAACTGTAATTCAGTTTAGCATGCATGCTTTTAATGTTTTTTTTTTTTGTGTTATTTATTGTATATTATTACAGTCTGCTATGTCTGATTTTGTGTTTATGTCGATTTTTTTTGCATTAAAAAATTGTTTTGATAGCCATTGTTTTCATTGTTGTTGATTTTGTAGCTCGTTGAAAGGTTTTAATTTATATTTTGGTTACTATCATGCTATCATGAAAAATACCTTCATTTTTTATATACAATGTGGCAATTCGTGCACGCTACATAAAAATGGTGGTATAAAAAAATTTATTAAACTTTTTTTTCAAATTAAGTTAAGACCAAACATTGTCTTAAACAAATATTTTTCTGTGTAAAAGATAACATATATTTAAAAAATACGAATTTAAAGAAAAAATTATTTTTTTAAAAATGCATTTTACTTGAAAAGTTCTCTGGGTAAAAATAAACTGTTGCAGTCTGAATTGCAAAATTAACGAACAGGTTTATTTCATTCATCACTAGCTTTAGAACTTTCACCATTTGTGATTTGTTATAGATCTCTTTAATATAAAAGAAATACACAAATTTATACTCTTTCTTTATTTCGGTGTAGACTGGCTTTAGTTTATTTTACTTGTTTTCATGTTGATTTCATTTGATTTGCATTTGTTTTGCTATTTTGTATCTACATTTTTGTTTTCAACTCAATTCGATTGCAAAATTCAACGAGGGAATAACGAAAATTGAACAAACAATTTTATTTATTTGAATAAGGTATTGCAATTGGTTTAACGGAAATACCAAAGAAAGAACATCTAAATCAGCATCGAACTGCATTGATAACTGAGTGATTTTTGGTAAAAAAATAAAACATATACAAAATTATATTTGAGTAAGTGAAGAGCTTATCTCTTTCTAGTATTATGAAAAAACAAATAAATAGAACCCTACGGGAAAAGATTATGGATAGGAAAAATTTTTAGAATTCATAGCCTCTATTGAATATTTGAATATTATAGCCATATTTTGAAAATGCACTCAGAAAAAAGTTTCTCCGAATATGATAAAAAAAGCAGCATATTTAGAGAAAAATGGTACAGACTTTGCTCCAGAAAATGCTTTTCTCTAAATGTGATCCTAAAAATTACATAAAAACGATAAAAAGCTTGTATGAAAAAAAGAAAAACGTACAAAATATGTGCATTTCCAAACTGGCGTTATGTACGTTTTGTACGAAAAAATTAAAAAAAAGAATGAAGAAGTCTAAGTTTTAAAATTTGCGTAAAAATTTATATTTGCGTTGTAATTAAGTTGCTCTATATTAAGTAAAAGAATTATAACTATTGACTCTAAGAATTAAAAGATATAAGTAAAAAAATGCACTGGCGAGACGTTACAAAAAACAGAAGTGGTTTTCGACTTAGATTAGAAAATTTGCAAGACTCTGCGAAGTTTCAAGACTTTTTATACAAAACTTTATTTGGAAGAATTTCAAATAATATGAGTTTATTTTGCTGGTTATCAAATTAAAAAATCTTATCTCGGTTTTTTTTTTTGGCTAAGTCATCTGGCGTGACGTTTCTGGTGTTACATTACTTAAATTTCCATCTGAACATTAAAAAAAAATTTGACGTAAATAAATTTAGTTTAGCTATTATCTAATATTAAAAATCAAATGTTTGTCTATTTGTCTGTCTGTCTGTTTGTCTGTTTGTTCCGTATAGGCGCGTGCACCGTATATCCGATTGTGCTGAAATTTGGACACCACGTACGTTTCATAGAGAGGAAGTTCATAAGAGGTGTAAAAAAGTGGGCGGAAATATGTGGGCGTGGCACCATATAATAGTTCTTAAATACCTGGACCTATTTCAATGAAATTTGATATGAAGGTTCAACTGCGCCTAAGATATAACATAGGCTTTAAAAATTACAAAGACTTCAGCAAGAGGGCGCTTTAAGTAGTGCATTGTTAAGACTCAATAACTTTCAATGACGACCGATTTTACTAAAATTTGTTACGTGAAATAAATTGACCCTGCAACCGAATTGAGGATACTTAAATTTCAAAAACTTCCGTAGGAGGGGGCTTTATTCTATCAACTTTGTCTGGATCATTCACGTCAAAACGAATGAACCAATTTTGATGAAACTTGGTAAACATTTGTATCTGTTACTGAAATAGATCCTATCATTCTTAAAGTTCTTTCGACAAAAATCAAGGCATCAAGTCAAACGAAGTCAAGAACCAAAGACTAATGAATAAAAATAAGTTTAACGAAAACGAGCAGAAGCTATTTAAATATGAACAAAAATAAACCGAACAGCATCGACCAAAATCAAAGTTGAACAAAAGCAATCCAAAAATCGATTTTTAAAATTAGAATTTTGTTTTTGAGATAAAAATGCATGCTAAGAACAACTTTAAACGCATTGTTCTCAAAATGACTTTTTTAAACTGCGTGACAATTGTCCTCAGAAGCCAGATGTCAGATCTAGACGTTGAAAATGTAATGTTTTTTTAAATATGACCGGCAGTTACTGTTTTACGGAAATTAGACTACACACTTTCGACGGTGGGAGGGGGGAAAAACCCCAAAAAACGATAATTTAAAAAATTTACAAATTGAATTGATAATTTTAAAATGTTAAAATGAGAACAGTTTTAAATATCGTACTTTTTTTGTGCTTAAGGCATAACACCGAGTAACACCGGGTAACATCCGCTAGTACATTATATTTTTGTTCACTCTTACCTCATCGACCATGAAGTCGGTGAAGTTGGAATAAATTTCCACTAAAATACCTAAATATAACCAAATTCAGTAACGAAATCAGGCAAACTTCGAGAAATGTGGCGTGACGGTACACGGAGAAAACTGTTTGCTAAATTTGTATGGAGATTAAGCAAAACTTGAGCATAATTCTCAGCCACTTCAAAATATTGATTATTTTCAGCAAAAATCAAGCAAATTTTGCTATTTAAATTTAAAATAACTTAGCAAATTTTCGCTTGAATTAAATCAAAATTTGCTGTTTCGATTTATAATAACTGAGCGAGTGTTTGCTCGAATCAAATCAAAATTTGCTATTTCTATTTATAAAAAAAAATAATAAAAAAAAAAAAAAACAAATTGGCCATTTCGACTGGGAATCGAACTCGGGCTTCTAGCATGCTAAGCCACACACTTAACCTGCATGCCACGGTATTTCTATTTATAGTTCGAATTTTGTTTTATATTTGAATAACCAAGCAGCTTTTTGCTTGAATCAATTCAAAATTTGCTATATCAATTTATAATAACTGAGCAAATTTTTGCTTATATTGAGTCAAATTTTGCTTTTGCCTGAACACAATTACCTTATAATAACTTAGCAAAGTTTGGCTTGAATCAAATCAAAATTTGCTACTTGAATTTATAATAAGTAAGCAAATTATTGCTAAAATTTATCTTAATTTTGCTTTTTTCAAATTATATGAGAAGTAATTTCAATTTAGAAAACGTTTTATAAAATCAAACCGTTATTGAGCAAAATTTTGCTGATTTGCGTTTAAGCAAAGTAATGGCTTGATTCAAGCAAAATAATTTTCTCCGTGTACTCACTTTTCAAATTTAATATAAAATTAACGGTTTTTCTTCCAGACGATTTTTTTTTTTAAATTTACTAAACTTTATTAAAATGCAAAATTTCATGTGCTTTTGAACGTCAGTGTAGAAAAAATAGCACTAAATGCTCTTTTGTCTGGCGTGACGTTACCTCAGAATATCATTAAAAGCAAATCAAAATTTTACTGTTAATTGATATTTGTTTGATCTTTTGCATTTATTTTGCGGTTAGTTGTTGTTGCAGCAAAAGTTTTGCATAAGAGTGCATTTGCACAATTACTCCTATGAATGGAAATTGTAAAGAGAAAATGCTCATAGAAATAAACAAAACTGAACAAAATATTAACTTTGACTTGGTAGCCCGATATCTTGCCAACGCAACATGGGAAAAATTTAAACTATTTAATTAAATTAATTTTGAATATTTCTCTTTAATAGTACAAGTTAAAAAAAAATTTTGGTTAAGTTTTAATTTTTTGATCACGGTAGACTTTTGTGCGTAAATATATCGTTTTTAGAGAAAATTACTTTTTATTTTTGAGAAAAGATTTGTACTTATTGAAGAAAATACTACTCCTAGCGAACTTTTTATCAAAAATAAGGAAAAGTTTTCCATTTTCAATAAATTTTTCTCTATATATGAGAATTTTGTTGTGTGAGAAAAATACTTATCATTTTTAGAGACATTGAAATATTTCCATTTCCCAGAAGTGAAGAAATATTTCTTCAAAAATGTGAAAATTTATTCTAATTGAAGAAAACTTTATTTGAAAAACAGATAATTACTATTATCGGAATATAGAGAAATTTTTTATCGTAGAAAGATATGTGTTTTTTTCTGAGTGTGGTGAATTAATTTGAGAAAGTGAAAAGTGCTGGTAATTCCTTTTTGGTTTTACGACAGTTGCACTTATTAGCTTCTCAAAGTTAGTGGACTGCATGAACCACAGAGACTACTGATGAGTCGGAGTAGCGTCCGACGAAACCATGGTCTAGTCTGCTCGGTTCTTTTGTAAAGAATTTTTGTTGTTGCAGCAAGCCTGTTACTTCATGAATTATTTGGCATTAAGCTCTAAATATAATTCTTAAAGAATATGTTCTTTAAGAATTAGAGCCCGAACAGAACCAAAGCGACTGACGGCTGGCGGTCCTCTCTCGGCGAATTGAGCTGAAACACGTCTACAACAAGAGCGGCTGGCGGTTGTCGGAACAGAGTTGCTTTTTGTCACGGTAGTGGTACAATTGACTGATAGGAGTGCAACAGAGGGACAACATGATTAACATACATGAAAAAATTTTGACTTATTCAATTAAGTGTTCATCAAAATCCATTATGAAAACAATTATTTCGTATATTATTGCGAATTCACATAAATATAACACAGACACAAAAAACAAAACGTCAAAATATACTAAAAACTAAAAAAATTACATTAAACACAGCCAATTCTTAGCAAAAGTATGGCAACATTTATGTTACTCAGAGAGAGGACCACCAGCCGCCGTAGCAAAAATAGAATAGATTCTATTCTGGCGAATTCGTTTTTGCCGAGTGCATACATTTTAATGTATTCTGCTGAACGGCGAATCCGCCAGCCGTCATCCGCTTTGGTTCTATTCGGGCTCTTATAAACTTAATAATTAATATCCTTTGTTCGTTCAAAACTAACAACAAGACGTTAACAATGCTGAGAGTAAAATTTTAAATTACTTGTGCGTAACGCTTATATAAGCAAATATTTACACGAAACATTGCATACCATAAAATTATTAGTATCTACAATCACCACAGATAGAACCGCGGAACATCGTAAACAACGGGCAACGCTCTAACGTCATGCTGTTTTCCTGCTGTTTAATAAGCAAACAATATCCAAAAAATCAATTTTTTAAGAATTTTAATCCTGAAAGCATACACTTAAAATTTATTTGAATCTTAATATATGTATAACTGATAAGCATCCTTTTCTCATCTTATTTCGTCCAATTTGTATATATTTATTATACATTTTTTAGTACACATACAATTTATTTTATTCTTTATAGATAACTGATAAGCGTTCTGTTCTCGTCTTATATCACTTAAACTGTTTTTATTTATTGCTTTTAAACTTTTTCAACAATTTTCAGCATGAAAGTATACACAGGCAATTTATTTGATTCTTAAAATATAACTGATTAGCGTCTTGCTTTGCACCTAATATCTCTCAAACTGTAACTATGTTTTGCTTTCAAACTGTTTAACTTAAACTATCAGAAATAGCCTAAATGTATGCCTATAAGAAGTTATGGATGTAAATAGAAAAATTTTTTTGTTGGAATTTTTTACTTTAAATGGTTCCAAACCGTCGTCATTCCTAATGCGAATAATTCGTGAGTGTTATAGTTGGTAGCCAAAAACTTAGTTTGCGCCATTCCGACACTTTTAAAACTTTTTTAAGAACAGATATTTTTTTTTATAGTGCTGCAGAAAAATCATCCTAAATATTTTGCTTCAGATGAGTTGAGATGCACTAGAATACTGCTTGGTAGCGTACTTGACTGCAGATCTAGTATTTCTAGGTTTAAATCCCAGCAATTCGAATATACGGCTCATATTTTTATATGTTTTTTTTCTTATTTTTATTTAAAAAAATTAAATTTTCCGAACAAAAAGTTTTTAGTTTTTCCAGTTTCCTTAAATGATGTAAATAGATTTCTTGTTCAATTTGTACAAAGTGTCTAAAGTTTTTGTTCATAAATTTACATTAAAAACAAGTAAAGAAAGTCTAAAGTCGGTCTAGGCCGACTATGAAATACCCTAAACCTACTTTTCAAAAAACAAAATAATATTATTTAAAATGGACGCGTCCGTGGGCGGATGAAGGTTTTATTTTATATGCATTTAAGCCTGATGAAAAATTTACTTAAACCAAGTTTTATTCCTGTAGCTCACAGTTAATGTCTTTATTGTGCTTTCCCTATGGGAGGTGGGCGTGTTCATGGACGGATTACTCCCAATTTCTGAAAACATCTTAGTTTTGGTATAAAATACATACATACCAAATATAATTTCTCTATGACAAACATAACCTTATTTATTGAGTTTTAAAATTTTTTTTTGGGTTGTGTGGGAGGGAGGCGTGTTCGTTGGCGGATGACGTAAATTTTTCAAAACCATCTTTGTCTTGTCATAAAAAACATGCGTGCCAAATTTTAGCTCTGTAGGTTAAACAGACGCTTATTTATTGCGGTTTAAATTTTTGGGTTGTATGGGAGGTGTGGGCGTGTCCGTAAGCGGGTGAAATCCATTTTTCGAAGACATCTTTGTGTTTGTATAAAACACATACATATCAAATTTTACTGTTGTAGGTTAACTATGAGCTTATTTATGCAGTTTTCAATTTTTACTTTGTATGGGAGGTAGGCGTGTCCGTGGGCGGATTCCAAAAATATTCAATAATGCAGATCCTTGGGCCCATGTGTTCATGTGTACCAAGTTTCATTCAAATATCTCAACTCATTCTTCTTATCCTGTGTTTACGGACAAAACACAGACGGACGGACAGAAGGACGGACGTACATGAATAGCTCGACTCACTAGGTGATGCTGATCAAGAATATATATAATTTTCTATACAGGACTCGCTTCGTTCTATGCGTTACAAACGTTTGCACAAAGTTAATATACCCTGACCTTTCAGGTTTAGGGTATAAAAAACAAATTTCAGATGAAAAACAAAATTTCATCAGTTTAAGTATTGTTAAAGAAACAAAGAGTTCGAGAAAATTCGTTTTTCTTCCAAAATCTCATAAAAAAACATTACATATCTCTCAATCATAACTTTATTCATTAATTTTTATCAAAAAAGTAAAACAAAAAATTTTACAAACTTATAGATAGTGATAGATAGAAAACAGATAGTGAAAATACCTATATTTAAACCACTATTTAGAGAGTTGTGTTAAAGCTAAAGAAATAAAATTGTATATTTTTGTTGTTTTTATCAAATTTAAGACCTACACAAAAAATGGGCGTAGTCCGCATATAAACACATCCACCTCCCATACAACTACAAAATTGAAATTACAATATATAGAGTTGTGTTTTAGCTACAGAAATAAAATTTAATGTGTACGTATATAATATAAAATCTAGGATACACATATAAACTGGACGAAATCGCCTACTCAAATTGCTAACGAAAACGCCTACCTCCCATACAACTTTAAAATTGAAATCACTTTATATTGGTTTGTTTTTAAGCTATTTAAATAATACACAAATGTTGGAATGTTTTTAGGTTTCTTAAATTTTTTTGAAAACCAAGAAAAATATGTGAACATGCATATTCCCACTAGGCACTTGTATGGTTTTGTTACATAACGGGACCTTTATATCGTCACCTTAATATAGAAAAGACAAAACTCATAAATTTTCGAAATAATGTTTTTTACATTTTCTGTTAGAATACCCTCAATGAAACCAAACAAACTGAAATATGGTTTTAAATACTAAATTTTTTGACGATTTTCATTTTAATGTGCATTAAAAATTTTTGAATTGCATCAGATTTTAAGAAGTTATTAAGATTTTTGTACCTCTGCCTAAAATTATAATTTACGTCCTTTCTTTATAAAGGTGCACAGAGAAAAAAAGTACACATAAAAATAGGAAGTTTGCCGTCTTAAAAAGTTTTTAGGCTCTGGGGAAGACAAAAGCGAGAAACGAAGAAATTTCAATAAGAAAAACATCTTGTTATTCTTGTAATGAAATTGTTATTGGCTGTATAAAATTAGAAATATCTTATTCGGTAATAAAACAAATCTATTTAAAATGACAATATTCTTATATTTACAGGCAAAATTTATTTAATACTACTTAACCTTATTTTAGAACGAGAACTTCTCAATTGTTTGAGGTAAATTATTAATTTTATTAAATAGGAAATCCTCTTGAAATAAGAAGATGACTTCATATTATTTTATTTTTTTCTGACATGTTTTTTTTAACTTGTTTTTTTTTTTAAATCTATTTCAGATGTAAATCTTTTTGTTTTCATGTGAAAACCTAGTAAATTTTTTCAAAAGTAAATCTTTTTATTTTGATAAGAATTCTAGTCAGTTTTATTGAAAAGGAAGTCTTTTTAATTCTACTAGTCTAATATATAAAAATTATTGAAAAGGATATCGTTTTGAGATAAGATGATAACTTCTTATTCGTAAGAAAAAAATCTATTTAAAATGACAAACTTCTTATATTTATATGGAAAACTTATGAAATGTTAGTTAACCTTATTTCAGAAGGAGAACTTTGATATTGATCTTATTATATTGAAAATCTTCTTAATCTTTTTATACTTTTTATTGATTTCATTTAGTCGGAATTTTCTCTTAAAATCAGACGGTCTCCTTCTTGGGTAAAACTATAGAGAAATGTTCTTGAACTTGTTCTAGTTTAATAGGTTTTTATGTATCGAGTTTTCTGTGTGTGAGGGTATATTTTTCGAAAACATTTGTCATTGTATATAAGCATGGAATAGCTAGTTTAATTTTTGTTCTTTTACAAAAACTTCATCGGAAGACTTTGAGCCGCCAACTTTCTTTTGCGAAAAACTGCGAGATGCTGTCGTCCTTTTCACTAAACTCTAATAGTGTCAGTTATACAATTTTTGAGAATTGTACCAATTAATATCAAGACATATTTTAAGATTTTGTTTAAATATCATCTAAAGTTCTCTGTGTTAGGATGAAGTATTTTTAGACATTTCTTTAATTTATAAAGAACATGATGAGCAAATAAATTTATTGCATTGCCTCAGGTAGACTTCTCCAAACAAGACCAATTTTCAAATTCATCTGCTGATAATGCAGGTATATAAAATTTTGATTGTAAATAAATATTTATTTTATGCTTGAAAAAGCAACAAAGTAAGACCAAGTGCCTAAAAATATGCCGCATTAAAGTGAAGTTCATTGGCCCACTTTACAAAATGCTAATAAAAAAAAAAAAAAAAACACAAGAAAAAAAGCATAATAATAAAATAACCCGAAATAAGAACATGCTAACAAAAAAACCACTAGTAAAACGAATACAGCAAAACAAATCATGCGCCAGTGATTTTTTTAGCCTTAGATTTGAGGCCGTTACTCAGCCAGCTGATGCACATTTTAAGTTTTCTGCTGCTGTATATCAAATATATACCAACATTTGTAGAGTTGAGTGTGTTTTTTATTTTATTTTTTTGTTTCTACTTTATAGCCGCCGCCACCGTCGACTGGCTTTGGGCCAGAAGCAATAAATATTTTTTTAGACTTGAAGCGTGGCACAATGTAAATTTTACCTAAGGCTGTGTGAGTGTTTTGTGTTTTTATGTGTGTGTGTGTGTGTGTGTTTGATTTTTAAGCGTTGTATTTGTTTGTGCAGCGCAATGAAAATGAGTGCTGAAACTCAAACAAACTGACATTAAATGAGCTGAAACAATTTTGCTTTGCTTGAACTTTTATTTAGCCTGATTTTTGGCGTTGAACGGAAGTGGCACACCTTAATAGAAGCTTGCGGTTAACAGTTAAAGTAAATAAATTAGGCATTTTATTTTAATGTGCTCAATTAATGTGCGCTGCGGTTGTAAAAGTAAATTTTTTTTTTAAAACGCCTAAAAATATGCCATGATATTTAAAAAGAAAGAAACAAAAAAACAACATTTAATATACACGCTGCTTGGTTTAGGAAAGTGTTTTATATGGCTCATAATTTATTAAACGCAGACAACAATATTTAATTTTATGTGTTCATATATTTTTTGAAGCCTACAAATATGCTGCACTTTTTATGTCTTAAGTCTTATCTCATCATTTTAATGTGCTGCTTATTGTTTAAATTTTCCTAAATCCGCATAGATTTAGAGAAAAATAAATAAATATATTTATAACTCTCAACACGTGCCTACAAGTATGCAACAAAAATTTATATCATATACTACATTTTATGTGAAACTCGTGTCTGTATTTTTGCTCTTTTGCTGCTGGCATTATACGTTGTGGTTGTGGTTGTTTTATGCAGTCGTATCACCCCCAGAGGGACTCTTATAAATACAGCAACAATAATAACAATAACAATTACAACAAAACGATATTCTTCTGCTGTCATTTGTGTGTGTGGCGCATTAATATCTGTTTATATATAAAATAAATGTTCATATATACACATATGTATGTATGTATGTATGAAAGTGTATGAAATGATGCTTGCGCCTAAAATAAGGCTGCATAAATTAGAGAAAACAAGTAGCCAGCATAGCGGCCAGCTTATATATATTTTGGCAATTTGTGCTGCAAGTAGTTATTGTGTTAGTTGTTGTTGTTGATGTTGTTGTTATTTATTTTTTTTTTTGTTTTATTGCAATAATTGTCGTATGACCAGAATTGTTTGCCGCTTCGTTTAGTTTTAATATGACCCATAATATATGTCTTCATAAAAACACTTAAATGAGTCTTAAGACTCTTTGTGTCTTACGCTTTGAGGGTGCCTTTAAGTCTGAGTCTAAATAAGTGGCATTGAAAAAAATTATGATTAAGTTTTAGTTATAGTCATGTTTTGTGACTCATAAGAGTAATTTTTTTCAAACCATTAAAGAAACTTTCGAAGTAGTGCCGTTTTTTTATTATATTTTTAATATAGCTACGTACTAAATAAGATTTTTGGCAAAATACTAAAAGCAAAATTTAAGGCGCATCATAAGAATGAAAATATGAAATCAAAAGAATTTTTTTTTGTAAATAAATTATAAAAGTGAAATAAAAACAATTATTTTTAAGTATATTTAATACGGTTCACAAAATGACCTGCATTAAAAATCCATGAGCAAGGTATGTTTTTTAAATATCTTTCAAAGAAAAAGCATTTTAATTAAAATAGATGGTATTTAAATAAATTTAACCCATGCAAAAAAGTCTACTTTTTTTTAAATTGTAGCATTAAAAAAGTTTATATATTAATGAAAATTGCATCCAACATATACACATTCCTGCAGTCCTGCTTGGCCGTTTTTCCCGTTTACAAAATCTGTTTTTTGCTTCAAGTATCCTTTGAGCAAATATTATGATTTTTTTTAACTTTGTTCTTTATTATACATTGTTTTTCCTTGTTTAATTGTCAACCAAACGTATGGAAACATTTTTTATGCTACAAATAAATAAATGTTGACAGCAAAATTTCACGCAAATGAACAGAGACGTTTTCAACTAGTTCTCAAAAACATATCCTTCTTCCAATGAACAAGAAAATAAGTCACTTTTTTTAGCATAACTTCATATATAAACTAATACGTGTGCTGTCTTCAGCATACTTTGAGTCAAACACATCTTAATGTTATTCAAAATTCATTGCTGTCTGGCTAACATGTACAAACTACAGCTCAACACCTCAGAGAGCAGAGTAATAAAAATGCGCTGATTTTTCAGCAGCCATACAGCAAAAATTTGATGTGACACTTAAATTTGCACATGGGCTGTTTTTCCCCTAAGGATGATTAAGGAATAGCAGTCAAACCAGAACAGACGTAAGGAAAACAAACCAACAGACAAACAGACAGCAAAACAGGGAGCTATAAAGCAGCCAATAAACAAACAGCCAAACAAACAAACAAACACACGCACCCACACTCATCTACATACAAACAACCGGCAAAGAGATACAAATAAACTCGAATGAATTTAATTTAGAATTTGCTAAATTGCACCTGAATGGAGCGAAAATGAAAATAAAATTATTTGTGTCAACAGAAATTTATTAGAGACGCTCGAAGCGCCTTAATTTAATATGCTTAATAATTTCATTTCACTTCACTTCACTCCGCGTCTAACTGCCGGCTGACATACATACATACATAGCGTGCTGGTGGAAGGTTGGTATGGGTATGATTTTGTTGGTTTGGTTGGCTTGACTGACTTAGCCTGAGCTCATGTTTTGGCGGTGCGCCAGTAGCAGAGTATCAGAGTATCACGCAGCGTCAACGAATACCGTTAAGCTGTTAAGTTTAGCTGAATATTTTGCTCCATACTTATTATTTTGTGAAAATGGCACTTAAATTTGACTTGTTTGTGCATAATTTTGTGTGAGTTGGTTTTTTTTTTTTTTTTGTCTTTTTTATTCTTTCCATTCAGACAGTTGAATAAAGTCTAATTTCAGGCGCAAATTGTTCATTGTGTCGCATGATATTAACGCAAATTGACTGCAATCAGTCAGAAAAAATCGTATAAATTTGGTAATGTTTTTTCTTTTTTTTTTTTTTTTTTTTCTTTTATGCTGTTGATGAATGCGACTTGATTTATGCTTTCAATGCATTAAATGCAGCGGCAACTATTTTTAACCGACTTCAAAAAGGAGGAGGTTCTCAAGTTGGTTGGTTTCTCTGTTTTTTTTTTTTTTTTTTTTTTTTTTTTTTTTTTTGTGAATGTATGTACATCGATTACTCCTAAAGTACTTGCCCGATTGCAGTAATTTTTTGTCAACATATAGAGATTATCAACGCGGAGGTGCCCGTTTATGAAAGGGGGCGGTGTTCGGAAAAGGGGCGTGTCTCTATAAGAAAAACACTGTATCTCAGTAAATATTGACACTACGGTAATAAAATTCACAGTAAAATTACAAGGGCAAGCACAAGTATTAAAAATGACGATCACTTAAGTGGGCGTAATTCTAAAAAAGGGTGTGGCAATATTGTAAAACTCTGTATCTTAAAGAAAATTGACACTAGAGTACTGAAATTAAGTACAGAGGTAGGTACAATTATTGGAAATTACTATAACAAAAGTGGGCGTAATTCGACAAAGGGGTGTGGCAATATAAGAGAATTACTGTGTTTCGAATAATATTGATACTAGGGTACAGAAATTTATTACAGAGGTAGGAAAAATTGCTACAAATTTTTGTAAACAAAAAATGGGCGTTAATCGAGAAGGGGAGTGGCAATATTAAAAAAAACACTGTATCTCGATTACTATTGACACTACGATACTAAAATTTAGTACAAAGGTAGGTACAAATATAACAAATTCCTGTCAGTAATGTGGGCGGTATTCGATAAAGGGGCGTGTCACTGTAAGAAAAACACTGTATTTCAGTAAATATTGACACTTGAGTAATATAGAGTTAATAAAATTCACAGCAAAAATGCAAGGATAGGTAAAAAATAACAGTCAATTAAGTGGGCGTTAGTCGACAAAGAGGTGTGGCAATATTAGAAAAACTCTGTATCTCGAATAATATTGACACTAGAGTACTAAAGTTAACTACAGGGGTAGGCACAGTTATAAAACAATTAATTTCAATACAGTGGACCTTGTTTGATAAAGGGGTGTGGCAATATATACAATACACTGTATCGCAAATAATATTGACACTAGAGTACTGATATTTAGTATAGAGGTAGGCACACTTATAAAAAATTATTGTGAATAAAGTGGACATCATTCGACAAAGGGGTGTGGCAATATTAGAAAACACTAAATCGAATACTGACACTACTAACTGAAAAAGTACAGACGTAGGCACAATTATTACAAATTACTACCGAAGAATTGGGCGTTATGCGACTAAGGGGTGTGGCAGTGTGTAAAAAACTGTATCATATTGACTTAAGGGTGGTAAAATTCATTGTTAGAATGGGTAGAACTATTGAAAACACTATGACAAAGAGTGTGATATTCTCGACAAAGAGGCGTGTCAATATTATAAACACACTATATTTCAGTCAATATTGACATTGGGGTAATGATAAAAATACAAGAGTAGGTACTGATAAACATACTGACAAAGACCAGAATAAGAAACGACAGAAAAGCATTTTCCATATTATGAGCATAAATAATTGGTGTTTAATTAATTTATACACTTTTTTAATATACATCATTTTCTCTAAAAAGAAAGAAATAAAAACTTTTTAACAAAAAAAAAAACCCTACTTCAAAATCACTAGAAAGTAAAAAATAATTTTAAATTACTTTTACTATTTATTTCTTGGTCAAATTTGTATTTTTATAATAAATATATTTATTTTTTTTATGATAATAAGAGCTTCGAAGTCGGCGCTAATATAATCAGATTTTTTGTGCAGCTGCAACACACATAAGGCATTTTAAGTAAGATTTAAGAAAAATTAAGATTACAAATTAATACAGCGTCACCCAAGCAGGATATTTACAAATAAAAAAGTCTTAAATAGAGTAGGGATGGCGAAAAAATCATGATTTTACGTCAATGATTAGCGCTGACTGGAAGCTTTTATTATCATAAAAAAATAAATATATTTATTATAAAAATACAAATTTGACCAAGAAATAAATAGTAAAAGTAATTTAAAATTATTTTTTACTTTCTAGTGATTTTGAAGTAGGGTTTTTTTTTTTGTTAAAAAGTTTTTTTAAAGTGCTTGTGACGTATTGTGGATGTTTGTTAGATAAAAATTTATTTTAATTAAATTGAATTTTAATACAATTTCATTTCATTTCAAAATTGCTCAAATCCTTGGGAAAGAAAAATAGATATTTATCTTTAGCTTCCACTCGAAACAAAAAATATGAAAAAACAAAAAGTTTATTTGTTTTGGAACTCATATACTTTAGAAACAAATACTTTCAACATTTTATGTGTGAAATTTTATCATTTAAGGTAAATTTTGTCAAATCGTAGCACGTTATATCTGAGCTTATGCTACATCTACACAGAGAGTTAAGTGTGAGTTACCAGTACAAAGCTGAGTTTTCCCATTTAACGAGAAATAAACTCTTGCGTTATCAGTACAAAAATGTACGATTTAACTCAACTTAATTCATTATATATTCTGAGTTATTATGACTCAATGTAAAAAGTGCCTGAAAGTACACTACAAAATAATATAAATGTTTATATTCAGTGGTATTTTTCATGAAACTTTTTTTTACAAGAACTGTCAAAATAGAACAGCTGATTCGTTAATTATACAATTTATTTTTTTAACTATATGTTGTTATTTTCTTTAAAAAATGGGTAAAAGAACTTCGAAAAGGATTTGGGCAATAGTGGGGAAAGTAGTTTTCATCCAAATATGGCTCTGTCTACTGGACTTTTCTAAAGCTTTTGTTAAAGTTAATCATCACTACTTGAGTCATAAGCTTAAGAATTTGTTTGGGTTCTGTGATAGTGCCGTCAAGTTGATGTCTAATTATTTGTTCAATAGGGTTCAAAAAGTCATTGTAGGACAATTATCCTCTCAATATAAGCAAATTGTTAGTGGTGTTCCACAAGGATCTATACTTGGACCTTTACCATTTTCAATGTTTATAAACGACAATTTCTATGTATGCAAAAATTCTTCTGTTCATGCCTATGCTGATGATATACAGCTGTATCTGTCTCGGAAAACTTCGCTTCTTGAACATCTTTGTTGTAGAATGAATGAAGATCTTAGCAGTATTGAGAAATGGGCCAGTAGTAATGGTCTTCAACTAAATGCCTCAAAGTCTTATGTTCTTCCTATTTGTAAGAATAAAAATTGTATAAATGATGTCCCAGACTTATTTATTGGAACAAATAAGCTTACTGTTGAGTCTAAAGTTGTCAATCTTGGTTTCCATATTAATTCGTCTCTCTCATGTGTAGATCATGTTAACTCTGTAGTCAAAAAAGTTTATTATGTCCTTCGTAATTTGAGAATGTCAGCTTATGTTGTTCCTGTAAATGTAAAACGTAAGTTGGTGATTCAACTGATTCTACCCGTTATAACGTACTCGGAAATAGTATACAGTAAACTCGACTCATCTTCACAGTTAAAACTTCAAATTGCCTTTAATTATGCTACACGCTACGTCTATGGTTTGCGAAAATTTGATCATTTGTTTAGTTTCAGAAATGCTATACTCGGATGTGATTTAAGTACTTTTATGAATGCTAGAAACTGTATTTATTTGCATAAACTCATTCTTGAGAAGACACCGCTTTATCTCTATTCAAAACTTCAGTTCTGTCTGTCTAGAAGAAATACTACGTTCATTGTACCTAGGCATAGCTCGCTGAACTCCTCTCGTCTGTTTTTCATTAACGCCATCAGACTATGGAATGCACTGCCCCAAAGTATAAGAGAAATTAACAGGATAAGAACTTTTAGGCAAACTATTTTATCCTATTTCTCCACTTCCTAAAACTTAAACTTTCTTCTACATATTTCCTCCTAGCAGTTCCTAATTTTTACTTTTTCTTATTTTTTTTTCTCGGGCTTTTTTATTGCTCATTTCGTTATATTTTATGTTTTTATTTTCCAAGACTGTTTTAAACCTTATGTTCTATAGTATAATTTTTTGAATTTTTTTTTTTTTCTTTCTTTTTCTATATTATTAAGATAGTTGTTATAATATATAAATGAAATTTGAAATGTAATGGATTTAAGTAGATAAACTTAGTTGATAAGTAAGATCTTATTTAAGTTATTAAATTTAAGTCATAAAATTAAAATTTAGCCATAATACTCCTAAGTAAACAAGGTTGTTATCTATAACATCATGTACTATAAGAGAACCTAGTTCTAAGTGTTCTATGCAAGGCTTTTAAATAAATAAATAAAATAAATAAATAAATAAAATATGGGCAGAGCTTTCGCATACCAAGAAAAAAACGCATGTGTACGCAGAGACACCAGCAGCATTGTCGGCAAATTTAACTCAATTCTGCTACGGTATCTCTGTGTGAACAACTTTGGTTAAATGTTAGTTAAAATTAACTTAACTCTATGTGTAGACATAGCATTAGATTCGTAAGCAATGGTTAATAAAATTGCTTTAAAGACGAGTGAACAGCTTAACTTTCAGGAGCACAAAAATTTGTGTCAGGAAAAGAATAACAAACTAGTAAGGTACATCTTCGACTTGGCCGAAGTTAAAATACCTCCACGGCCGATTCTTAAAGGTGGAAGAATCTTAAATTGGAGAGCTTTTTGTATGAGATTTTAAGAGATTTTATTATTTTTATGTGTCTAAAATATATACATATCAAATTGTTTTCCTGCAGCTTAAATATAAGCCTTTTTATAAAGTTTTCAATTTTGGGGTTGTATGGGAGGTGGGCATGTTAGTTTGTGTATGACGCTCCTTTTTCTAACATTCCTCAGTTTCGACATGGAATACACAAATACCGAGCTTCCGTCTTGTAACTTTAATATAAGCCTCTTTATAGATTTCTCAATTTTGGGGTTGTATGGGAGGTGGGCTTGTTAGTGGGTGGATGACGCCCATTTTTCTAAAACATCTCAGTTTTGACATAGAATACACATATACCAAATTTCAGTATTGTAGCTTTAATATTAGCTTCTTTGTAGAGTTTTCAATTTTAGAGTTGTATGGGAGGTAGGCGTGGTTTTCTTTTCTCATCTCCATCTCGCATCAAAAATATCTTTCACAGTGTGGGTAAAATCTTTCTTTCTTTTAGGAAAAATTTTCCTCTGAGAGACTTTCACCCATTCCACAATTACTTTCTCTTCCGCCTCACTCAAAACAGTTTGCGGACCTGGTCGAGATTGGCAAAATTTTGGGCCAAGACATAATTGTAGGGTCGTACGTTGCATCCCGAATTTTTTGGCTGCAGATTTCTTAGAAATTTTGCCATTTATAATTTCTGACAGAGCTTTTTGTAAAAGACTTTCATAAAATGAAGACTTTCTTTTTGGCATTGTCAATAATCTGAAAATACAAAATAATCAATTATTGGCACTACAAAAAAGTAGTATCTGCCCAAAGTAGTATACTTCTAAATTGAAAATCATAAAATAACTGCTATTGAAAAGTTTTATATTTTCGCTCCTAAACTTCGTTTTTAGTTTTTTTTTTTTTTTTTTATCAGAAATAACATTTATTTTTTCGCTTTTATATATTTTCAACTCTTAAGCCTAGTACTATGCACGATTGCGTGAAATTTCACTGGCAACAGCCATTTATTTGTTGCGTGAAAATTTTGACAGATATTTTGTTGCGAACGAACAGCTGATGATCAGCTTACAAATTTCGACAAGATGTAAATAAACAGCCACAATTTATTAGAGGAAAAGCAGAAAATCATTTAAGTTCTTTAAATGCAAAATAAATCTTTATACAAGTATGCATGTCCTTTGTTGTGGAGCAGAACAAGTCATTAGCTTATGGCAGTCTCCAAGCTGCAAAGTTTTGCGACCGCCAACACCGCGGAAAGGTGCACCCGTGTTTACAATTTCCAACAACTGCAATTATTAATTGCAAAACTTTAGAAAAAGTATAAAAAATATAATTTCAACTACAAACTTTGTTCTTTTGCTTGCACTTTTTCCTTAAATTAAATATCATCTGTCACTTTTCACGGCAAAATAAATGGTCGGTTCAACTAAATTGCCGTGAAAATAATGTTGCTAAATGCATGTTGTGGAGTATAGTACTAGATTTTCCGCAGCGAAACACAGTACAGTTTTTATGAAAAAGTGTGAAATATTCACGCTTGTTTCACAGCTGTCATTTTTTGTATGGAGATTTGAGTGGAATTTCACGTGAAGCCGAATAGAGTAGGTACTATGCATTTTATTTTTATTGGTATTTTATTTTATTAATTATTTTATTTTATTAATAAAAATAAAACTTATTTTGAGTTTTATTGTTTCGCTCTGAAATAAAACGTAGTTTTGAGTTTCATTTTATTACTCTGACAATAATACTTATTTTTGAGTTATACATTTTTACTCTGTAATGAAACTTATATTTTGAGTTTTATGTTTTAAGCCTAGTACTCTGTTCAGTTTCATGTAAACTTGCAATCAAATCTACATACAAAAAATTATAGCTGTGACATATGTGTGAAGATTTCACAACTTTTTCGTCAATGCTGTACTATGCTCTGCTGTGAGAAATACTCGCAACATTTCTTTTAAACTCTTGAATTTAATTGAATTGCCTATCTATGTAATTTGAAGTAAAAAATGACAGCTAACGTACATTTTTTGTTTTTGGATATTTATTTTTCTCTATTTTCTTCGCATCTAAATATTTGTAAGAATTTTTACGCAACAAAAGAAAAAATGTTGCCAGCAAAATTTCACGCAAGTACTAGGCTTAAGTTTTGAATTATGAAATTTTTAGCGATGCATTAAGATCAAGAGAACCTTTAAGCCATTTCTTCCCAAGCTGACTGGAGTAGTCTATTGGGATTTCGTCAAGAAAGTTTGCACAATATAAAAATTTGCAACTCTTTTTACCTAAGGCTCATGTCAGAGTGAGCGCTACAAGCTAAGCGATACTTACAGCTTTGCTCTTATATGCTAGAAGCAATGCTATTCTATGTTAGAGTGAAAGCGTTATTTGACTTACTAAAAATGCTGAATCATTCAGTTTTATATATAAAATTTCTTACAAATCATTTCAAACATCTATCGAACGGTTGCAGCTTTCAAAGTAGCTTCATATAGCTTAAAGCATCGCTATTACTCTGACACCTTTTGAATCATAGAAAAGCACAGGCAAAGGTTTGTAGTTTTGAGTAGCGTTATAGAATCGCTCATGGGCTTAAGAAAACATGTTAGACAACAGTAAATTTTGATTTTTAAAAAGCTTTTTAAATGAAAATCCAATCGTCTACTCAAGTTCACTGGGAGGAAATGGGCTAAGTTATTTGCTTAAGAGTGCTTCTGAAATCCTTTTTTGAAGGCTTATAAGAAATAATTAATTTTAGATTACTAGAAAAAGATTACTTTAAAAAGGTCCTTTCAGCATAAAAACCAATGGGATATTTTTTGCAAAGATTCACTTAACTTGTCTAAAAATAAGAAGAATTTAAATCTGCTTGTAAATTTATATCTACAAAGTCTTAAAAACACTTGAATATGTGCTTAAAAAAGTTTGTCTTTAACTTGTTTTATTATTTTTTTTTTTTTTCAAAATAACTTCCAGAAGAAACCTCATTTCTAAAACTATGTCTTAAGTCAGGGATATAAAATTGACAAACTTTTTTTTTTTTTTGACGATTCAACTTTTACCCTTTGTTTTTGACTTATTTAACTTGTTTTGGTTTTTTATCATGGTTAACTTTTGCTTCAACAACTTTTAATCTAAAACATCAACGGCAAAAAAAACTTTTTTAATTTTCTCACTCTTAGTTTTTAGTCAATCACTCATCATTCTAATATTTTATGTAAGCCTTTGAGTGTGAGAGTAGTACCTTTTGTGTTTGTTTGTTGTTTTGTATGTTTTTTGTGTTTTTTTTTTGTTCTGTTAAATCACTTTTGAAAGTTATTTTAGTTACATCATGTTGCAAGTTAAAACAACAAAATATATTGAAAACAAATTCGACTGTACAGCTGTGTACCAGTATTTAAAGTAGATGCCTACCTGTTCGGTTTAATTCTACTTGCCCCATGGCGAGGAGTCATGGACTTTCGAAATCAGCTCTCAACAGAAGCATTCTCCGGAAGCTCACTTCCAAAAGAACTTGTCGGTGTGCAGGATCATAGGGCCGACTCTGTCTATTAGGAGTTGCTTTCTCAAGCCCAATGGGTTTGGAATACAATTAAATTTATCGACCAGTTTCCAGGCACTCAGCACCCAAGATTTCTACTGAGTAACCCTTCTTTTCAATCATATCATGCAGAATTTGATCGCCATTTCCAATTCGACTGTACAATATTCATTAAAAAAAAATAAAAATTGCATTTTTTAAGTGGCAATTCATTGACAGCCGCTCAAATCTGCACCTTTTTATCTATTATTAACTATACAATTTCCTTTTTATTCATTTACTTTTAAAATTACTTTTTATTCATTTCAAGTTATAAAGAGCATCAGAGACTTAGAAACAAACTTAAGACAGTTCTTAGTCTCTAAGGACTAGGTTGTGTGTGTCCATTAAAATGATGCAAGCCGGAAGTTGTTGCTAACTAGTGCTGCTGCTGAGCAGTAAAATCACGTTGTTGTTGTTTTGTTTTTTGGTTTTTCTTTTTTCTTTCTCCAGACAAAATAACACCTTCAACTTTCTCTGCTTGCTGCTAACTTTGGCATCTATTTAATCTTAATCTCTATTGAAATCCTTTCTTTGCTCCCTAGAGTTTATAAAGCAATTTTTTATCACTTTTCTTGTTATTTATTTGCATGCTTAACCTACTTCCGTTTCTTACGATCTTTTTTTCTTTTCTTTATTTTTTACTAGTACATGTTTTCGTTGCATGCTTTTTACATGCTAGCCGAGTTTAACGAATGTACAATTTCGGTAATGTTTGCCTACTTTAGTTATATATGTTTTTTTTTTTTTTTTTTGATTATTTATTTTGCTGTTTTTGTAGTAATGTGATACGTTGCCGCAAATAAAGTTGAAAGAGAAAAAAAAAAGAGTGAAGGAAAAACGGAAATATATAGAATTAAGCACATACATTACAAAGTCTGCTGCATAAAATATTCTTGCAAACATATTAAGAAAATCCCCAAAAAATGGGAGCAGACACACAAAAAACAGACGAGAGTGAGGCAGAAAATGGCATAGAAAATGCAAAAAAAAAAAAAAGCGAAAACTAATGGAACTTCGAAAGTAGGTAGAGTCGGTAAGTCGGTGAAGTAGTAGCTGCAAGAACTCTGCATTCATAATTTATATTTTATGGCTCTGTTGCGGTTCGTGGCAAGAAAGAAAGAGTTAGAGCAAAGCCATAAAGGTTAGAGAGAGATGGAATGAGAAAGAAAGTGTAAGAGCAAGAGTTTATAAAGTAGTAGGTAGTAGTTTAGTAGCAGAAATAACTGGCTGTAACTGCAGCATGAAATGTGGTCAAAAAAAAAGTGTTTTAAGAAATCTTTGCTTGTTTGTAAAAACTGAAATGGAAAATAAATAAAAAACATAAAAAAGAGTAAAGCAGAAAGAAACTTATGGAAATTTATGTTGATGTTCTTGTAAACCATAACTCATCATAACCACAACCGCATCAAATATGTACGCAGACATGTCGAAGATATGCTCGGAAGTGTATGTATGAGTGCGTTGGTTCTAGGTTTGGCTGTATTTGTTGTATGGTTGGTTTGTCGTATATAACGTTTATATTCAAACATTTATCAAAACACACACAACACAAACACACACACACACAAACACCACAAAAAGTGAAAATTGCAAAAGTATTTTAGTCATGAGTTCGTGCTCGGAATGCTTTTGATAAGCAATGAATTGAAATTTTAAAGCACTTTTGAATTATTGCAGCCACAATTGAAACCCAATCGAGAGCAGTCAGGTTCATACAAATAAATCGATTATGAAAGCAAATTTATTATTATGACAGCACGTTGTTAGTAAATTCTAAAATTTGCTATAAATTTAATAATATATGATATATTTTTCTGCACTTATGTATGCATAGATGATGTTAGCGGATTAAAGTGCAGTTTAGTGCAGCTGTGCTTTGCAACAAGCATTTTTGGAGATGATTTTATTAAGGGGGGGGGGACATGACATTGACCCTTTATAATTTTGTATTTTAGTAAAAATTCTTAAGGTTCTAAAAAAAAAATTTTAAGGAAAAATTCATGCGAGTTCAAAAGTTACAGCCGAATTAGTAAGAGCGCATTTTTATTTTTCTTTGCATTTTTTTTTTTTTGTTCACAAACTTTGAACGCGTTTATCTCGAAACCATGTTTTTCGTACTGCTTGCGGCACTGGCGGATTCATTTTTTGACGATATTTTTTTTTTTGTATTTTTTTTTAAACTTGATTCGCTATGGTATGACACGATCTTTTTTTTAATTTTTTTTCGATTTTGTATGAATTTTTAAAGTCAATATTTTTTTCGAAAAAGCACACTTTCAAATTTGGAATTTCACCAAAAATTGAAAAAAAATTTAAAAACAGCTCCTGTCATACGAGAACCAATTTTTTTAAGATTTAAAAAAGTGATTTTTTTTCCAGATCGGACAGTTTTTGCGATTCCCAGCACTGCAACCACGAGGCCCCATTTTTTTCTCTGCCGCCAGTTTGGAGCTCTATAAAAACATGTTGGAGTGATAATTTTTTTTTTTTGAATTTTTTTCTTGTAATTTGTTCAATTCATTACAGTAATAAAAAAAAAATTTTAGAAAAATGTTTGTTTTTGACTGAGTTTTGAATTGTTAAAAAAAGGTCTGTTTTCTCTGCCGCGAATGTTTTGTCCTACCTTAATGTATAATTTGCACAGCTGTACAGTGGATTGTTTGCATAAAATTCAAATACCAAACTAGCAGATAATTTCGCAAACAAGCTTCCACACAAAAAGTTTAAAACGTCAATATTTTTGTTGAAAAGTTAAACTTCTACACAAACTTCTCAGCCTTATCTACTCTAAAACTTTTATGAGCATCATTTAATATACACAGAGTTCTTCCTTAAGATTTTCTTTATCTGCCCACTTAAATTTCTGCTGTTATTTTCAATTGAGATATACTATATTTTGGACATGATTTCCATTTCCATGCCATCCCCCGCCAACACAATGTTCAAATGCTGCGCTCTATTTAACAAAGCATCATAAATTTCGACAAATTTTAATCATTCGAATTCCATAAAGCCGCTCAAACCCTACCAAAAGCAGAAATATTAAAAAAAAAACAACATAAAAAAAGAAAGAAAACAACCAACAACACCAACTAAAAGTAACTGATGTTTTTGCTGTTTGTTGGCTGTCAACGTGTGCACAAGTTTTTGACAGTTTCATTTATTCGAATTACAGTAATTGAAGCAGAATCGCCAAATAACAGCGCGTGGCTTATCCTCCACTCGTGAATAACTTCAACGCGAGCGAGCGATTGAAGAGAAAAAAAAAAAATTTCCAATTGAAAAAGACTTTTATAAATTGAATTTGCTTAAATCATTTTGACAATTAATTCCATGCAATTTGTTCTTTCTTTTATGGTTGGCTCGCTTTCGTTGTTGTTTGTTTGGCTGTTTTGTGTGCTTTTGTTTATTGTTTGTTGCTTGTTGTTCCTTGCTGCTGAAGAAGATTAATGCGATAATCATTTAAGGGAATTAATGACATGAAGGACCTTCGACATTGAATGTAAAACGAAACAAACAAAAAATAAAAAAAAAAAAAAAATTTTGAAAACAAACCACTGTGTTCTCATATTGTTCGAACACGAGGAAGCAGTGTTAATGAAAAATTTGAAAAACTTAAAAATTCCTTAAGTGTGACGAATCGTTTGAATTCCATTTGGCATTGGGTGATATTTTGGTATTTGCATAAAAACTTTTGATTGAAGTATTTAAATCATTAGGTATGTGGTTTTTGTTGTGGTCATAAAAAGTTCGTCAAATTGCCTTAAGTTGTCTTAAAACTTTAATAAAACATTTCAGTTTTTATTGTGGTCAAGCCAAAAGACAAAACTTTTGACTTAAGTACAAAGTTCAAAATAAACTTTTAGTTCATGTTTGTCAATAAATATAGACTAAAAAAAAATTCTTTATTTATAAAACTAATTTTTTGTTTGTGTATTTATTGAGTTTTTAACAAAAATCTAAGGACATTTTAGAGATAAAAATTAAAAATTTAAAAATTTTTAAAGCACTTTGTTCAAAAACTATCAATATTCACAAGTGTTGTTATGTATGAAGTTAATACTGATGGTTGATCAATAATCCTGATCTGCTTTTTTAAAAATGAAAACTCTCTTTTCCAATTCCCGGGTAAAAATTATTCAAAAATGGAATAATTACTTATCTACTTCAATCCTCTGCTCCTTATCTGCTTAAATTTCTTTTTAATTCATACAAATGCAAGTGAAATAATAAAAATAGAATTTTTAAAAAAACTAATAATCGACCATTACTATATGAGACACATATGTGGGTTTGAATTTTCTTTGTTCTTTTTTTATATACCCTGAAAAATAAAAGATTTTTTCGTAATACCTGCTGATCAAATTTTTGCCGGATGGCTTAAAAAATTGCCAAATCGTTTCCCGATTTTTATTTTTTAAATCAAAAATTAAAATTATTTTTAAGTTTTATTTTTTTACTCAAGCATAAAAATCATTTTTGATTTTTATTTTTTTTCCTCAAACCAAAAAAAAAGATTTTTGATTTTTATTATTTTTACTCAAGCAAAAAAATTATTTTTGATTTTTATTTTTTTTGCTCAAGCAAAAAAATCATTGAAGATTTTTATCTTTTTAACTTAAACAAAAAAATCATTTTTGATTTTTATTTTTTTACTCAATCAAAAAAATCATTTTTGATTTTTATTTTTTGTCTCAAAAATAAACCCATAAAAAACATTTTTTGATTTTTATTTTTTGTCTCAAATATTTTTTTTTTTTTTTTTTTTCAGAAATAGAAAGCATTTTTGACTGTTTTATTTCGCTAAATAAATTTGAAGACATTTAAATCGCTTAAGGATTTGTGTTATTTTGCTCGTAAATAAAAAATCGATTTCACGAGCTTTCTTCTTGTTAGACATTCTTAACAGTTATATTGTTTTATCTTTTCAAAATTTGAAAAGAAACTAAGATGATATTAAATTTGATATTTTTTTTAAAATGACAGGCATTCATTTTTAAAAATAAAAATTTGTCCATTTGTTCATTGCTCTTCAGTGTATTTTAAATTATTTTTAAAGGTGAAAATGGCCCTTGCGCTCAAGTAAAAGTGCTATTTGGCATACATTATTTTGATTGGATTTTGAATAATTAAAAGACGTATTCGTGGATCCAGATAAATTGAGGAAATAACGGAAAGATTTTCCAATATTTGTTCTGCCCTTTTATCCAAAAATTTGAACAGCAACTGTTTGTTTTCGCTATTGTTCGATTGAACTTCAAGTTTTAGTTGCATTCATAATATAAAAAAATCCCCTAAAAAGAGCTGACTCGACTGCAGTCTCAACGTAGTTGTATTAACTGGTTTAAACGTAAGCCCATATTTTCTATAGATTTCAATTTTTATGAAAAATTGACACATGCCCAAGTTTTATTTCTTTTAAATAATCAATTTTTATTTTGAGTAAAAATATAAAAATCAACAAATAGTTTCTATTTTTGAACAAAATAAAAAATAAACAAAAATAAGTTTTATTTCTGAGCTAAAAACATAAAAATCAATAATAACTTTTATTTCAGAGCAATATAAATAAAAATTAAAAATAATTTTTACGTCTAAACAAAAAAAGTATAAATCAAAAATAATTTTTATTTCTGAGCAAAAAAAAATAAAATTTACAAATAATTTTTATTTCTGAGCAAAAAAAAATAAAATTTACAAATAATTTTTATTTCTGAGCAAAAAAAATAAAAATCAAAATAATTTATATTCCTGAACAAAAAAATAAAAATCATTTTATAATAATTATTTTCAATTTTTATGCTTAACGCTTGAAAAATAAAAATCATTATTTATTCTAAGAGGGAACACAAATTCCAATATTTTGGTATACTCAAAAGTTCTTTCCGACGCTTAGAACATGCTGATTTTTTTCTTTAAAATTTGAAAATTAATCATTATTTTCGGTCCCTGATATAAATTCATAAATTCATGAAATACAAATATAAGGGGAACATGAACAACTCAAAATTTTTGTGATTAAACTTTTTAAAAATCATGTACAAATACGACGAGAATAGGAACAGTTCATGACATATGTGGCAAAAATGCATGAATCTCATATACATATACAAGGGAAAGTGAACCCACCACAAATTTAAAAGCAGCAAGAATAATTCCTAAGTAAAAAATGAAAATGTACTCATTTCATCTCATCTGGTCGAGATGGTTTAAGAACTACTGTTTCCAATATTTAATTTTTAACTTATTTTGAAATGATGCGAGTGATCTCGAAAATTGCTTATTTTTGGCCTATCTCTCCCCGTTTACGAGATATCGCGCTTTTTCTATTGTTTCATATTTTGGAAATTACGAGTGATCACGAAAATTGCTTATTTTTGGCCTATCTCTCTCCGTTTAGGAGATATCGCGCATTTTGTAATTTTTAACTTATTTTGGAAATATGCGAGTGATCTCGAAAATTGCTTATTTTTGGCCTATCTCTCCCCGTTTACGAGATATTGCGCTTTTTGTAATTTTTAACGTATTTTGGAAATGTGCGAGTGATCTCGAAAATTGCTTATTTTTGGCCTAAATCTCTCCGTTTACGAGATATCGCGCATTTTGTAATTTTTAACTTATTTTGGAAATATGCGAGTGATCTCGAAAATTGCTTATTTTTGGCCTATCTCTCTCCGTTAACGAGATATCGCGCATTTTGTAATTTTTAACTTATTTTGGAAAAATGCGAGTGATCTCGAAAATTGCTTATTTTTGGCCTATCTCTCTCCGTTAACGAGATATCGCGCATTTTGTAATTTTTAACTTATTTTGGAAAAATGCGAGTGATCTCGAAAATTGCTTATTTTTGGCCTATCTCTCTCCGTTAACGAGATATCGCGCATTTTGTAATTTTTAACTTATTTTGGAAAAATGCGAGTGATCTCGAAAATTGCTTATTTTTGGCCTATCTCTCCCCGTTTACGAGATATCATGCATTTTGTAATTTTTAACTTATTTTGGAAAAATGCGAGTGATCTCGAAAATTGCTTATTTTTGGCCTATCTCTCCCCGTTTACGAGATATCATGCATTTTGTAATTTTTAACTTATTTTGAAAAAATGCGAGTGATCTCGAAAATTGCTTATTTTTGGCCTATCTCTCCCCGTTTACGAGATATCATGCATTTTGTAATTTTTAACTTATTTTGGAAAAATGCGAGTGATCTCGAAAATTGCTTATTTTTGGCCTATCTCTCCCCGTTAACGAGATATCGCGCATTTTGTTATTTTTAACTTATTTTGAAAAAATGCGAGTGATCTCGAAAATTGCTTATTTTTGGCCTATCTGTCCCCGTTTACGAGATATCATGCATTTTGTAATTTTTAACTTAGTTTGAAAAAATGCGAGTGATCACGAAAATTGCTTATTTTTGGCCTATCTCTCTACGTTAACGAGATATCGCGCATTTTGTAATTTTTAACTTATTTTGAAAAAATGCGAGTGATCTCGAAAATTGCTTATTTTTGGCCTATCTCTCCCCGTTTACGAGATATCATGCATTTTGTAATTTTTAACTTATTTTGGAAAAATGCGAGTGATCTCGAAAATTGCTTATTTTTGGCCTATCTCTCTCCGTTAACGAGATATCGCGCATTTTGTAATTTTTAACTTATTTTGAAAAAATGCGAGTGATCTCGAAAATTGCTTATTTTTGGCCTATCTCTCCCCGTTTACGAGATATCATGCATTTTGTAATTTTTAACTTATTTTGAAAAAATGCGAGTGATCTCGAAAATTGCTTATTTTTGGCCTTTCTCTCCCCGTTTACGAGATATCATGCAATTTGTAATTTTTAACTTATTTTGAAAAAATGCGAGTGATCTCGAAAATTGCTTATTTTTGGCCTATCTCTCTCCGTTAACGAGATATCGCGCTTTTTGGAATATTTTGGAAAACTGCGAGTGATCTCGAAAATTGCTTATTTTTGGCCTATCTCTCCCCGTTTACGAGATATCGCGCATTTTGTAATTTTTAACTTATTTTGAAAAAATGCGAGTGATCTCGAAAATTGCTTATTTTTGGCCTATCTCTCCCCGTTTACGAGATATCGCACATTTTGTAATTTTGAACGTATTTTGGAAATATGCGAGTGATCTCGAAAATTGCTTATTTTTGGCCTATCTCTCTCCGTTTACGAGATATCGCGCATTTTGTAATTTTTAACGTATTTTGGAAATATGCGAGTGATCTCGAAAATTGCTTATTTTTGGCCTATCTCTCCCCGTTTACGAGATATCGCACATTTTGTAATTTTGAACGTATTTTGGAAATATGCGAGTGATCTCGAAAATTGCTTATTTTTGGCCTATCTCTCTCCGTTAACGAGATATCGCGCATTTTGTAATTTTTAACTGATTTGGAAATGTGCGAGTGATCTCGAAAATTGCTTATTTTTGGCCTATCTCTCTCCGTTAACGAGATATCGCGCATTTTGTAATTTTTAACTTATTTTGACAAAATGCGAGTGATCTCGAAAATAGCTTATTTTTGGCCTATCTCTCTCCGTTTACGAGATATCGCGCTTTTTGTAATTTTTAACTTATTTTGGAAAAATGCGAGTGATCTCGAAAATTGCTTATTTTTGGCCTATCTCTCTCCGTTTACGAGATATTGCGCATTTTGTAATTTTTAACTTATTTTGGAAAAATGCGAGTGATCTCGAAAATTGCTTATTTTTGGCCTATCTCTCTCCGTTAACGAGATATCGCGCATTTTGTAATTTTTAACTTATTTTGGAAAAATGCGAGTGATTTCGAAAATTGCTTATTTTTGGCCTATCTCTCTCCGTTTACGAGATATTGCGCATTTTGTAATTTTTGCGCTTTTTCTCTCTCCGTTTACGAGATATCGCTTAGTAATTTTTAACTTATTTTTGAAAAATGCGAGTGATCACGAAAATTGCTTATTATTGGCTTATCTTTCTCCGTTTACGAGATATCGCGCTTTTTGTAATTTTTAACTTATTTTGGAAAAATGCGAGTGATCTCGAAAATTGCTTATTTTTGGCCTATCTCTCTCCGTTTACGAGATATCGCGCTTTTTGTAATTTTTAACTTAGTTTGGAAAAATGCGAGTTATCTCGAAAATTGCTTATTTTTGGCCTATCTCTCTCCGTTTACGAGATATTGCGCGAGTGATATAAATGCGAGTGATCACGAAAATTGCTTATTATTGGCTTATCTTTCTCCGTTTACGAGATATCGCGCTTTTTGTAATTTTAAACTTATTTTGGAAAAATGCGGATGATCACGAAAATTGGTTATTTTTGGCCTATCTCTCTCCGTTTACGAGATATCGCGCATTTTGTAATTTTTAACTTATTTTGGAAAAATGCGAGTGATTTCGAAAATTGCTTATTTTTGGCCTATCTCTCTCCGTTTACGAGATATTGCGCATTTTGTAATTTTTGCGCTTTTTCTCTCTCCGTTTACGAGATATCGCTTAGTAATTTTTAACTTATTTTTGAAAAATGCGAGTGATCACGAAAATTGCTTATTATTGGCTTATCTTTCTCCGTTTACGAGATATCGCGCTTTTTGTAATTTTTAACTTATTTTGGAAAAATGCGAGTGATCTCGAAAATTGCTTATTTTTGGCCTATCTCTCTCCGTTTACGAGATATCGCGCTTTTTGTAATTTTTAACTTATTTTAGAAAATGCGAGTGATCTCGAAAATTGCTTATTTTTGGCCTATCTCTCTCCGTTTACGAGATATCGCGCTTTTTGTAATTTTTAACTTAGTTTGGAAAAAATGCGAGTTATCTCGAAAATTGCTTATTTTTGGCCTATCTCTCTCCGTTTACGAGATATTGCGCGAGTGATATAAAAGCGAGTGATCACGAAAATTGCTTATTATTGGCTTATCTTTCTCCGTTTACGAGATATCGCGCATTTTGTAATTTTTAACTTATTTTGAAAAAATGCGAGTGATCTCGAAAATTGCTTATTATTGGCTTATCTTTCTCCGTTTACGAGATATCGCGCATTTTGTAATTTTTAACTTATTTTGAAAAAATGCGAGTGATCTCGAAAATTGCTTATTATTGGCTTATCTTTCTCCGTTTACGAGATATCGCGCTTTTTGTAATTTTTAACTTATTTTGAAAAAATGCGAGTGATCTCGAAAATTGCTTATTATTGGCTTATCTTTCTCCGTTAACGAGATATCGCGCATTTTGTAATTTTTAACTTATTTTGGAAAAATGCGAGTGATCTCGAAAATTGCTTATTTTTGGCCTATCTCTCTCCGTTTACGAGATATCGCGCTTTTTGGAATATTTTGGAAAAGAGTGATCTCGAAAATTGCTTATTTTTGGCCTATCTCTCCCCGTTTACGAGATATCGCGCAGTTAACTTATTTTGGAAAAATGCGAGTGATCTCGAAAATTGCTTATTTTTGGCCTATCTCTCTCCGTTAACGAGATATCGCGCATTTTGTAATTTTTAACTTATTTTGGAAAAATGCGAGTGATCTCGAAAATTGCTTATTATTGGCTTATCTTTCTCCGTTTACGAGATATCGCGCTTTTTGTAATTTTAAACTTATTTTGGAAAAATGCGGATGATCACGAAAATTGGTTATTTTTGGCCTATCTCTCTCCGTTTACGAGATATCGCGCATTTTGTAATTTTTAACTTATTTTGGAAAAATGCGAGTGATTTCGAAAATTGCTTATTTTTGGCCTATCTCTCTCCGTTTACGAGATATTGCGCATTTTGTAATTTTTGCGCTTTTTCTCTCTCCGTTTACGAGATATCGCTTAGTAATTTTTAACTTATTTTTGAAAAATGCGAGTGATCACGAAAATTGCTTATTATTGGCTTATCTTTCTCCGTTTACGAGATATCGCGCTTTTTGTAATTTTTAACTTATTTTGGAAAAATGCGAGTGATCTCGAAAATTGCTTATTTTTGGCCTATCTCTCTCCGTTTACGAGATATCGCGCTTTTTGTAATTTTTAACTTATTTTAGAAAATGCGAGTGATCTCGAAAATTGCTTATTTTTGGCCTATCTCTCTCCGTTTACGAGATATCGCGCTTTTTGTAATTTTTAACTTAGTTTGGAAAAAATGCGAGTTATCTCGAAAATTGCTTATTTTTGGCCTATCTCTCTCCGTTTACGAGATATTGCGCGAGTGATATAAAAGCGAGTGATCACGAAAATTGCTTATTATTGGCTTATCTTTCTCCGTTTACGAGATATCGCGCATTTTGTAATTTTTAACTTATTTTGAAAAAATGCGAGTGATCTCGAAAATTGCTTATTATTGGCTTATCTTTCTCCGTTTACGAGATATCGCGCATTTTGTAATTTTTAACTTATTTTGAAAAAATGCGAGTGATCTCGAAAATTGCTTATTATTGGCTTATCTTTCTCCGTTTACGAGATATCGCGCTTTTTGTAATTTTTAACTTATTTTGAAAAAATGCGAGTGATCTCGAAAATTGCTTATTATTGGCTTATCTTTCTCCGTTAACGAGATATCGCGCATTTTGTAATTTTTAACTTATTTTGGAAAAATGCGAGTGATCTCGAAAATTGCTTATTTTTGGCCTATCTCTCTCCGTTTACGAGATATCGCGCTTTTTGGAATATTTTGGAAAAGAGTGATCTCGAAAATTGCTTATTTTTGGCCTATCTCTCCCCGTTTACGAGATATCGCGCAGTTTGTAATTTTTAACTTATTTTGGAAAAATGCGAGTGATCTCGAAAATTGCTTATTTTTGGCCTATCTCTCTCCGTTAACGAGATATCGCGCATTTTGTAATTTTTAACTTATTTTGGAAAAATGCGAGTGATCTCGAAAATTGCTTATTTTTGGCCTATCTCTCTCCGTTAACGAGATATCGCGCATTTTGTAATTTTTAACTTATTTTGGAAAAATGCGAGTGATCTCGAAAATTGCTTATTTTTGGCCTATCTCTCCCCGTTTACGAGATATCATGCATTTTGTAATTTTTAACTTATTTTGGAAAAATGCGAGTGATCTCGAAAATTGCTTATTTTTGGCCTATCTCTCCCCGTTTACGAGATATCATGCATTTTGTAATTTTTAACTTATTTTGGAAAAATGCGAGTGATCTCGAAAATTGCTTATTTTTGGCCTATCTCTCCCCGTTAACGAGATATCGCGCATTTTGTTATTTTTAACTTATTTTGAAAAAATGCGAGTGATCTCGAAAATTGCTTATTTTTGGCCTATCTGTCCCCGTTTACGAGATATCATGCATTTTGTAATTTTTAACTTAGTTTGAAAAAATGCGAGTGATCACGAAAATTGCTTATTTTTGGCCTATCTCTCTACGTTAACGAGATATCGCGCATTTTGTAATTTTTAACTTATTTTGAAAAAATGCGAGTGATCTCGAAAATTGCTTATTTTTGGCCTATCTCTCCCCGTTTACGAGATATCATGCATTTTGTAATTTTTAACTTATTTTGGAAAAATGCGAGTGATCTCGAAAATTGCTTATTTTTGGCCTATCTCTCTCCGTTAACGAGATATCGCGCATTTTGTAATTTTTAACTTATTTTGAAAAAATGCGAGTGATCTCGAAAATTGCTTATTTTTGGCCTATCTCTCCCCGTTTACGAGATATCATGCATTTTGTAATTTTTAACTTATTTTGAAAAAATGCGAGTGATCTCGAAAATTGCTTATTTTTGGCCTTTCTCTCCCCGTTTACGAGATATCATGCAATTTGTAATTTTTAACTTATTTTGAAAAAATGCGAGTGATCTCGAAAATTGCTTATTTTTGGCCTATCTCTCTCCGTTAACGAGATATCGCGCTTTTTGGAATATTTTGGAAAACTGCGAGTGATCTCGAAAATTGCTTATTTTTGGCCTATCTCTCCCCGTTTACGAGATATCGCGCATTTTGTAATTTTTAACTTATTTTGAAAAAATGCGAGTGATCTCGAAAATTGCTTATTTTTGGCCTATCTCTCCCCGTTTACGAGATATCGCACATTTTGTAATTTTGAACGTATTTTGGAAATATGCGAGTGATCTCGAAAATTGCTTATTTTTGGCCTATCTCTCTCCGTTTACGAGATATCGCGCATTTTGTAATTTTTAACGTATTTTGGAAATATGCGAGTGATCTCGAAAATTGCTTATTTTTGGCCTATCTCTCCCCGTTTACGAGATATCGCACATTTTGTAATTTTGAACGTATTTTGGAAATATGCGAGTGATCTCGAAAATTGCTTATTTTTGGCCTATCTCTCCCCGTTTACGAGATATCGCGCATTTTGTAATTTTTAACTTATTTTGAAAAAATGCGAGTGATCTCGAAAATTGCTTATTTTTGGCCTATCTCTCCCCGTTTACGAGATATCGCACATTTTGTAATTTTGAACGTATTTTGGAAATATGCGAGTGATCTCGAAAATTGCTTATTTTTGGCCTATCTCTCCCCGTTTACGAGATATCGCGCATTTTGTAATTTTTAACTTATTTTGAAAAAATGCGAGTGATCTCGAAAATTGCTTATTTTTGGCCTATCTCTCCCCGTTTACGAGATATCGCACATTTTGTAATTTTGAACGTATTTTGGAAATATGCGAGTGATCTCGAAAATTGCTTATTTTTGGCCTATCTCTCCCCGTTTACGAGATATCGCACATTTTGTAATTTTTAACTTAGTTTGGAAAAATGCGAGTGATCTCGAAAATTGCTTATTTTTGGCCTATCTCTCCCCGTTTACGAGATATCGCACATTTTGTAATTTTGAACGTATTTTGGAAATATGCGAGTGATCTCGAAAATTGCTTATTTTTGGCCTATCTCTCTCCGTTTACGAGATATCGCGCATTTTGTAATTTTTAACGTATTTTGGAAATATGCGAGTGATCTCGAAAATTGCTTATTTTTGGCCTATCTCTCTCCGTTAACGAGATATCGCGCATTTTGTAATTTTTAACTGATTTGGAAATGTGCGAGTGATCTCGAAAATTGCTTATTTTTGGCCTATCTCTCTCCGTTAACGAGATATCGCGCATTTTGTAATTTTTAACTTATTTTGACAAAATGCGAGTGATCTCGAAAATAGCTTATTTTTGGCCTATCTCTCTCCGTTTACGAGATATCGCGCTTTTTGTAATTTTTAACTTATTTTGGAAAAATGCGAGTGATTTCGAAAATTGCTTATTTTTGGCCTATCTCTCTCCGTTTACGAGATATTGCGCATTTTGTAATTTTTGCGCTTTTTCTCTCTCCGTTTACGAGATATCGCTTAGTAATTTTTAACTTATTTTTGAAAAATGCGAGTGATCACGAAAATTGCTTATTATTGGCTTATCTTTCTCCGTTTACGAGATATCGCGCTTTTTGTAATTTTTAACTTATTTTGGAAAAATGCGAGTGATCTCGAAAATTGCTTATTTTTGGCCTATCTCTCTCCGTTTACGAGATATCGCGCTTTTTGTAATTTTTAACTTAGTTTGGAAAAATGCGAGTTATCTCGAAAATTGCTTATTTTTGGCCTATCTCTCTCCGTTTACGAGATATTGCGCGAGTGATATAAATGCGAGTGATCACGAAAATTGCTTATTATTGGCTTATCTTTCTCCGTTTACGAGATATCGCGCTTTTTGTAATTTTTAACTTATTTTGGAAAAATGCGGATGATCACGAAAATTGGTTATTTTTGGCCTATCTCTCTCCGTTTACGAGATATCGCGCATTTTGTAATTTTTAACTTATTTTGGAAAAATGCGAGTGATTTCGAAAATTGCTTATTTTTGGCCTATCTCTCTCCGTTTACGAGATATTGCGCATTTTGTAATTTTTGCGCTTTTTCTCTCTCCGTTTACGAGATATCGCTTAGTAATTTTTAACTTATTTTTGAAAAATGCGAGTGATCACGAAAATTGCTTATTATTGGCTTATCTTTCTCCGTTTACGAGATATCGCGCTTTTTGTAATTTTTAACTTATTTTGGAAAAATGCGAGTGATCTCGAAAATTGCTTATTTTTGGCCTATCTCTCTCCGTTTACGAGATATCGCGCTTTTTGTAATTTTTAACTTATTTTAGAAAATGCGAGTGATCTCGAAAATTGCTTATTTTTGGCCTATCTCTCTCCGTTTACGAGATATCGCGCTTTTTGTAATTTTTAACTTAGTTTGGAAAAAATGCGAGTTATCTCGAAAATTGCTTATTTTTGGCCTATCTCTCTCCGTTTACGAGATATTGCGCGAGTGATATAAAAGCGAGTGATCACGAAAATTGCTTATTATTGGCTTATCTTTCTCCGTTTACGAGATATCGCGCATTTTGTAATTTTTAACTTATTTTGAAAAAATGCGAGTGATCTCGAAAATTGCTTATTATTGGCTTATCTTTCTCCGTTTACGAGATATCGCGCTTTTTGTAATTTTTAACTTATTTTGAAAAAATGCGAGTGATCTCGAAAATTGCTTATTATTGGCTTATCTTTCTCCGTTTACGAGATATCGCGCATTTTGTAATTTTTAACTTATTTTGAAAAAATGCGAGTGATCTCGAAAATTGCTTATTATTGGCTTATCTTTCTCCGTTTACGAGATATCGCGCTTTTTGTAATTTTTAACTTATTTTGAAAAAATGCGAGTGATCTCGAAAATTGCTTATTATTGGCTTATCTTTCTCCGTTTACGAGATATCGCGCATTTTGTAATTTTTAACTTATTTTGGAAAAATGCGAGTGATCTCGAAAATTGCTTATTTTTGGCCTATCTCTCTCCGTTAACGAGATATCGCGCATTTTGTAATTTTTAACTTATTTTGGAAAAATGCGAGTGATCTCGAAAATTGCTTATTTTTGGCCTATCTCTCTCCGTTTACGAGATATCGCGCTTTTCGGAATATTTTGGAAAAGAGTGATCTCGAAAATTGCTTATTTTTGGCCTATCTCTCCCCGTTTACGAGATATCGCGCAGTTTGTAATTTTTAACTTATTTTGGAAAAATGCGAGTGATCTCGAAAATTGCTTATTTTTGGCCTATCTCTCCCCGTTTACGATATATCGCGCATTTTGTAATTTTTAACTTAGTTTGGAAAAATGCGAGTGATCTCGAAAATTGCTTATTTTTGGCCTATCTCTCCCCGTTTACGAGATATCGCACATTTTGTAATTTTTAACTTATTTTGGAAAAATGCGAGTGATCTCGAAAATTGCTTATTTTTGGCCTATCTCTCTCCGTTAACGAGATATTGCGCATTTTGTAATTTTTAACGTATTTTGGAAATATGCGAGTGATCTCGAAAATTGCTTATTTTTGGCCTATCTCTCCCCGTTTACGAGATATCGCGCATTTTGTAATTTTTAACGTATTTTGGAAATATGCGAGTGATCTCGAAAATTGCTTATTTTTGGCCTATCTCTCTCCGTTAACGAGATATCGCGCATTTTGTAATTTTGAACGTATTTTGGAAATATGCGAGTGATCTCGAAAATTGCTTATTTTTGGCCTATCTCTCCCCGTTTACGAGATATCGCGCATTTTGTAATTTTTAACTTAGTTTGGAAAAATGCGAGTGATCTCGAAAATTGCTTATTTTTGGCCTATCTCTCTCCGTTAACGAGATATCGCGCATTTTGTAATTTTGAACGTATTTTGGAAATATGCGAGTGATCTCGAAAATTGCTTATTTTTGGCCTATCTCTCTCCGTTAACGAGATATCGCGCATTTTGTAATTTTGAACGTATTTTGGAAATATGCGAGTGATCTCGAAAATTGCTTATTTTTGGCCTATCTCTCCCCGTTTACGAGATATCGCGCATTTTGTAATTTTTAACTTAGTTTGGAAAAATGCGAGTGATCTCGAAAATTGCTTATTTTTGGCCTATCTCTCTCCGTTAACGAGATATCGCGCATTTTGTAATTTTGAACGTATTTTGGAAATATGCGAGTGATCTCGAAAATTGCTTATTTTTGGCCTATCTCTCCCCGTTTACGAGATATCGCACATTTTGTAATTTTTAACTTATTTTGGAAATGTGCGAGTGATCTCGAAAATTGCTTATTTTTGGCCTATCTCTCTCCGTTAACGAGATATCGCGCATTTTGTAATTTTGAACGTATTTTGGAAATATGCGAGTGATCTCGAAAATTGCTTATTTTTGGCCTATCTCTCCCCGTTTACGAGATATCGCGCATTTTGTAATTTTTAACTTATTTTGGAAAAATGCGAGTGATCTCGAAAATTGCTTATTTTTGGCCTATCTCTCTCCGTTAACGAGATATCGCGCATTTTGTAATTTTGAACGTATTTTGGAAATATGCGAGTGATCTCGAAAATTGCTTATTTTTGGCCTATCTCTCCCCGTTTACGAGATATCGCGCATTTTGTAATTTTTAACTTATTTTGGAAAAATGCGAGTGATCTCGAAAATTGCTTATTTTTGGCCTATCTCTCTCCGTTAACGAGATATCGCGCATTTTGTAATTTTGAACGTATTTTGGAAATATGCGAGTGATCTCGAAAATTGCTTATTTTTGGCCTATCTCTCCCCGTTTACGAGATATCGCGCATTTTGTAATTTTTAACTTAGTTTGGAAAAATGCGAGTGATCTCGAAAATTGCTTATTTTTGGCCTATCTCTCTCCGTTAACGAGATATCGCGCATTTTGTAATTTTGAACGTATTTTGGAAATATGCGAGTGATCTCGAAAATTGCTTATTTTTGGCCTATCTCTCTCCGTTAACGAGATATCGCGCATTTTGTAATTTTGAACGTATTTTGGAAATATGCGAGTGATCTCGAAAATTGCTTATTTTTGGCCTATCTCTCCCCGTTTACGAGATATCGCGCATTTTGTAATTTTTAACGTATTTTGGAAATATGCGAGTGATCTCGAAAATTGCTTATTTTTGGCCTATCTCTCTCCGTTAACGAGATATCGCGCATTTTGTAATTTTGAACGTATTTTGGAAATATGCGAGTGATCTCGAAAATTGCTTATTTTTGGCCTATCTCTCTCCGTTAACGAGATATCATGCATTTTGTAATTTTTAACTTATTTTGGAAATATGCGAGTGATCTCGAAAATTGCTTATTTTGGCCTATCTCTCTCCGTTAACGAGATATCGCGCATTTTGTAATTTTTAACTTAGTTTGGAAAAATGCGAGTGATCTCGAAAATTGCTTATTTTTGGCCTATCTCTCTCCGTTTACGAGATATCGCGCATTTTGTAATTTTTAACGAATTTTGGAAAAATGCGAGTGATCTCGAAAATTGCTTATTTTTGGCCTATCTCTCTCCGTTAACGAGATATCGCGCATTTTGTAATTTTTAACTTAGTTTGGAAAAATGCGAGTGATCTCGAAAATTGCTTATTTTTGGCCTATCTCTCTCCGTTAACGAGATATCGCGCATTTTGTAATTTTGAACGTATTTTGGAAATATGCGAGTGATCTCGAAAATTGCTTATTTTTGGCCTATCTCTCCCCGTTTACGAGATATCGCGCATTTTGTAATTTTTAACGTATTTTGGAAATATGCGAGTGATCTCGAAAATTGCTTATTTTTGGCCTATCTCTCTCCGTTAACGAGATATCGCGCATTTTGTAATTTTGAACGTATTTTGGAAATATGCGAGTGATCTCGAAAATTGCTTATTTTTGGCCTATCTCTCCCCGTTTACGAGATATCGCGCATTTTGTAATTTTTAACTTAGTTTGGAAAAATGCGAGTGATCTCGAAAATTGCTTATTTTTGGCCTATCTCTCTCCGTTAACGAGATATCGCGCATTTTGTAATTTTGAACGTATTTTGGAAATATGCGAGTGATCTCGAAAATTGCTTATTTTTGGCCTATCTCTCTCCGTTAACGAGATATCGCGCATTTTGTAATTTTGAACGTATTTTGGAAATATGCGAGTGATCTCGAAAATTGCTTATTTTTGGCCTATCTCTCCCCGTTTACGAGATATCGCGCATTTTGTAATTTTTAACGTATTTTGGAAATATGCGAGTGATCTCGAAAATTGCTTATTTTTGGCCTATCTCTCTCCGTTAACGAGATATCGCGCATTTTGTAATTTTGAACGTATTTTGGAAATATGCGAGTGATCTCGAAAATTGCTTATTTTTGGCCTATCTCTCCCCGTTTACGAGATATCGCGCATTTTGTAATTTTTAACTTAGTTTGGAAAATTGCGAGTGATCTCGAAAATTGCTTATTTTTGGCCTATCTCTCTCCGTTAACGAGATATCGCGCATTTTGTAATTTTGAACGTATTTTGGAAATATGCGAGTGATCTCGAAAATTGCTTATTTTTGGCCTATCTCTCCCCGTTTACGAGATATCGCGCATTTTGTAATTTTTAACTTAGTTTGGAAAAATGCGAGTGATCTCGAAAATTGCTTATTTTTGGCCTATCTCTCTCCGTTAACGAGATATCGCGCATTTTGTAATTTTGAACGTATTTTGGAAATATGCGAGTGATCTCGAAAATTGCTTATTTTTGGCCTATCTCTCCCCGTTTACGAGATATCGCGCATTTTGTAATTTTTAACTTATTTTGGAAAAATGCGAGTGATCTCGAAAATTGCTTATTTTTGGCCTATCTCTCTCCGTTAACGAGATATCGCGCATTTTGTAATTTTGAACGTATTTTGGAAATTTGCGAGTGATCTCGAAAATTGCTTATTTTTGGCCTATCTCTCCCCGTTTACGAGATATCGCGCATTTTGTAATTTTTAACTTATTTTGGAAAAATGCGAGTGATCTCGAAAATTGCTTATTTTTGGCCTATCTCTCTCCGTTAACGAGATATCGCGCATTTTGTAATTTTGAACGTATTTTGGAAATATGCGAGTGATCTCGAAAATTGCTTATTTTTGGCCTATCTCTCCCCGTTTACGAGATATCGCGCATTTTGTAATTTTTAACTTAGTTTGGAAAAATGCGAGTGATCTCGAAAATTGCTTATTTTTGGCCTATCTCTCTCCGTTAACGAGATATCGCGCATTTTGTAATTTTGAACGTATTTTGGAAATATGCGAGTGATCTCGAAAATTGCTTATTTTTGGCCTATCTCTCTCCGTTAACGAGATATCGCGCATTTTGTAATTTTGAACGTATTTTGGAAATATGCGAGTGATCTCGAAAATTGCTTATTTTTGGCCTATCTCTCCCCGTTTACGAGATATCGCGCATTTTGTAATTTTTAACTTAGTTTGGAAAAATGCGAGTGATCTCGAAAATTGCTTATTTTTGGCCTATCTCTCTCCGTTAACGAGATATCGCGCATTTTGTAATTTTGAACGTATTTTGGAAATATGCGAGTGATCTCGAAAATTGCTTATTTTTGGCCTATCTCTCCCCGTTTACGAGATATCGCGCATTTTGTAATTTTTAACTTAGTTTGGAAAAATGCGAGTGATCTCGAAAATTGCTTATTTTTGGCCTATCTCTCTCCGTTAACGAGATATCGCGCATTTTGTAATTTTGAACGTATTTTGGAAATATGCGAGTGATCTCGAAAATTGCTTATTTTTGGCCTATCTCTCCCCGTTTACGAGATATCGCGCATTTTGTAATTTTTAACTTAGTTTGGAAAAATGCGAGTGATCTCGAAAATTGCTTATTTTTGGACTATCTCTCTCCGTTAACGAGATATCGCGCATTTTGTAATTTTTAACTTATTTTGGAAATGTGCGAGTGATCTCGAAAATTGCTTATTTTTGGCCTATCTCTCTCCGTTAACGAGATATCGCGCATTTTGTAATTTTGAACGTATTTTGGAAATATGCGAGTGATCTCGAAAATTGCTTATTTTTGGCCTATCTCTCCCCGTTTACGAGATATCGCACATTTTGTAATTTTTAACTTATTTTGGAAATGTGCGAGTGATCTCGAAAATTGCTTATTTTTGGCCTATCTCTCTCCGTTAACGAGATATCGCGCATTTTGTAATTTTGAACGTATTTTGGAAATATGCGAGTGATCTCGAAAATTGCTTATTTTTGGCCTATCTCTCCCCGTTTACGAGATATCGCGCATTTTGTAATTTTTAACTTATTTTGGAAAAATGCGAGTGATCTCGAAAATTGCTTATTTTTGGCCTATCTCTCTCCGTTAACGAGATATCGCGCATTTTGTAATTTTTAACTTATTTTGGAAATGTGCGAGTGATCTCGAAAATTGCTTATTTTTGGCCTATCTCTCTCCGTTAACGAGATATCGCGCATTTTGTAATTTTGAACGTATTTTGGAAATATGCGAGTGATCTCGAAAATTGCTTATTTTTGGCCTATCTCTCCCCGTTTACGAGATATCGCACATTTTGTAATTTTTAACTTAGTTTGAAAATATGCGAGTGATCTCGAAAATTGCTTATTTTTGGCCTATCTCTCCCCGTTTACGAGATATCGCGCATTTTGTAATTTTTAACTTAGTTTGGAAAAATGCGAGTGATCTCGAAAATTGCTTATTTTTGGACTATCTCTCTCCGTTAACGAGATATCGCGCATTTTGTAATTTTTAACTTATTTTGGAAATGTGCGAGTGATCTCGAAAATTGCTTATTTTTGGCCTATCTCTCTCCGTTAACGAGATATCGCGCATTTTGTAATTTTTAACTTATTTTGAAAAAATGCGAGTGATCTCGAAAATTGCTTATTTTTGGCCTATCTCTCCCCGTTTACGAGATATCATGCATTTTGTAATTTTTAACTTATTTTGAAAAAATGCGAGTGATCTCGAAAATTGCTTATTTTTGGCCTTTCTCTCCCCGTTTACGAGATATCATGCAATTTGTAATTTTTAACTTATTTTGAAAAAATGCGAGTGATCTCGAAAATTGCTTATTTTTGGCCTATCTCTCTCCGTTAACGAGATATCGCGCTTTTTGGAATATTTTGGAAAACTGCGAGTGATCTCGAAAATTGCTTATTTTTGGCCTATCTCTCCCCGTTTACGAGATATCGCGCATTTTGTAATTTTTAACTTATTTTGAAAAAATGCGAGTGATCTCGAAAATTGCTTATTTTTGGCCTATCTCTCCCCGTTTACGAGATATCGCACATTTTGTAATTTTGAACGTATTTTGGAAATATGCGAGTGATCTCGAAAATTGCTTATTTTTGGCCTATCTCTCTCCGTTTACGAGATATCGCGCATTTTGTAATTTTTAACGTATTTTGGAAATATGCGAGTGATCTCGAAAATTGCTTATTTTTGGCCTATCTCTCTCCGTTAACGAGATATCATGCATTTTGTAATTTTTAACTTATTTTGGAAATATGCGAGTGATCTCGAAAATTGCTTATTTTGGCCTATCTCTCTCCGTTAACGAGATATCGCGCATTTTGTAATTTTTAACTTAGTTTGGAAAAATGCGAGTGATCTCGAAAATTGCTTATTTTTGGCCTATCTCTCTCCGTTAACGAGATATCGCGCATTTTGTAATTTTGAACGTATTTTGGAAATATGCGAGTGATCTCGAAAATTGCTTATTTTTGGCCTATCTCTCCCCGTTTACGAGATATCGCACATTTTGTAATTTTTAACTTAGTTTGGAAATATGCGAGTGATCTCGAAAATTGCTTATTTTTGGCCTATCTCTCCCCGTTTACGAGATATCGCGCATTTTGTAATTTTTAACTTAGTTTGGAAAAATGCGAGTGATCTCGAAAATTGCTTATTTTTGGACTATCTCTCTCCGTTAACGAGATATCGCGCATTTTGTAATTTTTAACTTATTTTGGAAATGTGCGAGTGATCTCGAAAATTGCTTATTTTTGGCCTATCTCTCTCCGTTAACGAGATATCGCGCATTTTGTAATTTTGAACGTATTTTGGAAATATGCGAGTGATCTCGAAAATTGCTTATTTTTGGCCTATCTCTCCCCGTTTACGAGATATCGCACATTTTGTAATTTTTAACTTATTTTGGAAATGTGCGAGTGATCTCGAAAATTGCTTATTTTTGGCCTATCTCTCTCCGTTAACGAGATATCGCGCATTTTGTAATTTTGAACGTATTTTGGAAATATGCGAGTGATCTCGAAAATTGCTTATTTTTGGCCTATCTCTCCCCGTTTACGAGATATCGCGCATTTTGTAATTTTTAACTTATTTTGGAAAAATGCGAGTGATCTCGAAAATTGCTTATTTTTGGCCTATCTCTCTCCGTTAACGAGATATCGCGCATTTTGTAATTTTTAACTTATTTTGGAAATGTGCGAGTGATCTCGAAAATTGCTTATTTTTGGCCTATCTCTCTCCGTTAACGAGATATCGCGCATTTTGTAATTTTGAACGTATTTTGGAAATATGCGAGTGATCTCGAAAATTGCTTATTTTTGGCCTATCTCTCCCCGTTTACGAGATATCGCACATTTTGTAATTTTTAACTTAGTTTGGAAATATGCGAGTGATCTCGAAAATTGCTTATTTTTGGCCTATCTCTCCCCGTTTACGAGATATCGCGCATTTTGTAATTTTTAACTTAGTTTGGAAAAATGCGAGTGATCTCGAAAATTGCTTATTTTTGGCCTATCTCTCTCCGTTTACGAGATATCGCGCTTTTTGTAATTTTTAACTTAGTTTGGAAAAATGCGAGTTATCTCGAAAATTGCTTATTTTTGGCCTATCTCTCTCCGTTTACGAGATATTGCGCGAGTGATATAAATGCGAGTGATCACGAAAATTGCTTATTATTGGCTTATCTTTCTCCGTTTACGAGATATCGCGCATTTTGTAATTTTTAACTTATTTTGAAAAAATGCGAGTGATCTCGAAAATTGCTTATTTTTGGCCTATCTCTCTCCGTTTACGAGATATCGCGCTTTTTGGAATATTTTGGAAAAATAAGAGTGATCTCGAAAATTGCTTATTTTTGGCCTATGTCTCCCCGTTTACGAGATATCATGCATTTTGTAATTTTTAACTTATTTTGGAAAAATGCGAGTGATCTCGAAAATTGCTTATTTTTGGCCTATCTCTCCCCGTTTACGAGATATCATGCATTTTGTAATTTTTAACTTATTTTGGAAAAATGCGAGTGATCTCGAAAATTGCTTATTTTTGGCCTATCTCTCTCCGTTAACGAGATATCGCGCATTTTGTAATTTTTAACTTAGTTTGGAAAAATGCGATCTCGAAAATTGCTTTTTTTTGGCCTATCTCTCTCCGTTAACGAGATATCATGCATTTTGTAATTTTTTAACTTATTTTGGAAAAATGCGAGTGATCTCGAAAATTGCTTATTTTTGGCCTATCTCTCTCCGTTTACGAGATATCGCGCATTTTGTAATTTTTAACTTATTTTGACAAAATGCGAGTGATCTCGAAAATTGCTTATTTTTGGCCTATCTCTCTCCGTTTACGAGATATCGCGCAAAATGCGAGTGATCTCGAAAATTGCTTATTTTTGGCCTATCTCTCTCCGTTTACGAGATATCGCGCATTTTGTAATTTTTAACTTATTTTGGAAAAATGCGAGTGATCTCGAAAATTGCTTATTTTTGGCCTATCTCTCTCCGTTTACGAGATTTTTGCGCTTTTTCTCTCTCCGTTTACGAGATATCGCTTAGTAATTTTTAACTTATTTTGGAAAAATGCGAGTGATCTCGAAAATTGCTTATTATTGGCTTATCTTTCTCCGTTTACGAGATATCGCGCAGTTTGTAATTTTTAACTTAGTTTGGAAAAATGCGAGTGATCACGAAAATTGCTTATTTTCGGCCTATCTCTCTCCGTTTACGAGATATCGCTCATTTTGTAATTTTTAACTTAGTTTGGAAAAATGCGAGTGATCTCGAAAATTGCTTATTTTTGGCCTATCTCTCCCCGTTTAGGAGATATCGCGCAGTTTGTAATTTTTAACTTATTTTGAAAAAATGCGAGTGATCACGAAAATTGCTTATTTTCGGCCTATCTCTCTCCGTTTACGAGATATCGCTCATTTTGTAATTTTTAACTAAGTTTGACAAAATGCGAGTGATCTCGAAAATTGCTTATTATTGGCTTATCTTTCTCCGTTTACGAGATATCGCGCATTTTGTAATTCTTAACTTATTTTGAAAAAATGCGAGTGATCTCGAAAATTGCTTATTTTTGGCCTATCTCTCTCCGTTTACGAGATATCGCGCTTTTTGGAATATTTTGGAAAAATACGAGTGATCTCGAAAATTGCTTATTTTTGGCCTATCTCTCCCCGTTTACGAGATATCATGCATTTTGTAATTTTTAACTTATTTTGGAAAAATGCGAGTGATCTCGAAAATTGCTTATTTTTGGCCTATCTCTCCCCGTTTACGAGATATCATGCATTTTGTAATTTTTAACTTATTTTGGAAAAATGCGAGTGATCTCGAAAATTGCTTATTTTTGGCCTATCTCTCTCCGTTAACGAGATATCATGCATTTTGTAATTTTTAACTTAGTTTGGAAAAATGCGAGTGATCTCGAAAATTGCTTATTTTTGGCCTATCTCTCCCCGTTTACGAGATATCATGCATTTTGTAATTTTTAACTTATTTTGGAAAAATGCGAGTGATCTCGAAAATTGCTTATTTTTGGCCTATCTCTCTCCGTTAACGAGATATCGCGCATTTTGTAATTTTTAACTTAGTTTGGAAAAATGCGATCTCGAAAATTGCTTTTTTTTGGCCTATCTCTCTCCGTTAACGAGATATCATGCATTTTGTAATTTTTTAACTTATTTTGGAAAATGCGAGTGATCTCGAAAATTGCTTATTTTTGGCCTATCTCTCCCCGTTTAGGAGATATCGCGCAGTTTGTAATTTTTAACTTATTTTGGAAAAATGCGAGTGATCTCGATATTGCTTATTTTTGGCCTATCTCTCTCCGTTAACGAGATATCGCGCATTTTGTAATTTTTAACTTAGTTTGGAAAAATGCGAGTGATCTCGAAAATTGCTTATTTTTGGCCTATCTCTCTCCGTTAACGAGATATCATGCATTTTGTAATTTTTAACTTATTTTGGAAATATGCGAGTGATCTCGAAAATTGCTTATTTTGGCCTATCTCTCTCCGTTAACGAGATATCGCGCATTTTGTAATTTTTAACTTAGTTTGGAAAAATGCGAGTGATCTCGAAAATTGCTTATTTTTGGCCTATCTCTCCCCGTTTAGGAGATATCGCGCAGTTTGTAATTTTTAACTTATTTTGGAAAAATGCGAGTGATCTCGAAAATTGCTTATTTTTGGCCTATCTCTCTCCGTTAACGAGATATCGCGCAGTTTGTAATTTTTAAATTAGTTTGGAAAAATGCGAGTGATCTCGAAAATTGCTTATTTTTGGCCTATCGCTCTCCGTTTACGAGATATCGCGCTTTTTCTATTGTTTCATATTTTGGAAATGCGAGTGATATCGAAAATTGCTTATTTTTGGCCTATCTCTCTCCGTTTACGAGATATCGCGCATTTTGTAATTTTTAACTTATTTTGACAAAATGCGAGTGATCTCGAAAATTGCTTATTTTTGGCCTATCTCTCTCCGTTTACGAGATATCGCGCAAAATGCGAGTGATCTCGAAAATTGCTTATTTTTGGCCTATCTCTCTCCGTTTACGAGATATTGCGCATTTTGTAATTTTTAACTTATTTTGGAAAAATGCGAGTGATCTCGAAAATTGCTTATTTTTGGCCTATCTCTCTCCGTTAACGAGATTTTTGCGCTTTTTCTCTCTCCGTTTACGAGATATCGCTTAGTAATTTTTAACTTATTTTGGAAAAATGCGAGTGATCTCGAAAATTGCTTATTATTGGCTTATCTTTCTCCGTTTACGAGATATCGCGCAGTTTGTAATTTTTAACTTATTTTGGAAAAATGCGAGTGATCTCGAAAATTGCTTATTTTTGGCCTATCTCTCTCCGTTTACGAGATATCGCGCATTTTGTAATTTTTAACTTATTTTGGAAAAATGCGAGTGATCACGAAAATTGCTTATTTTTGGCCTATCTCTCTCCGTTTACGAGATATCGCGCATTTTGTAATTTTTAACTTATTTTGGAAAAATGCGAGTGATCACGAAAATTGCTTATTTTTGGCCTATCTCTCTCCGTTTACGAGATATCGCGCAGTTTGTAATTTTTAACTTATTTTGGAAAAATGCGAGTGATCACGAAAATTGCTTATTTTTGGCCTATCTCTCTCCGTTTACGAGATATCGCTCATTTTGTAATTTTTAACTTAGTTTGGAAAAATGCGAGTGATCTCGAAAATTGCTTATTTTTGGCCTATCTCTCCCCGTTTAGGAGATATCGCGCAGTTTGTAATTTTTAACTTATTTTGAAAAAATGCGAGTGATCACGAAAATTGCTTATTTTCGGCCTATCTCTCTCCGTTTACGAGATATCGCTCATTTTGTAATTTTTAACTAAGTTTGACAAAATGCGAGTGATCTCGAAAATTGCTTATTATTGGCTTATCTTTCTCCGTTTACGAGATATCGCGCTTTTTGGAATATTTTGGAAAAATAAGAGTGATCTCGAAAATTGCTTATTTTTGGCCTATCTCTCCCCGTTTACGAGATATCATGCATTTTGTAATTTTTAACTTATTTTGGAAAAATGCGAGTGATCTCGAAAATTGCTTATTTTTGGCCTATCTCTCTCCGTTAACGAGATATCATGCATTTTGTAATTTTTAACTTAGTTTGGAAAAATGCGAGTGATCTCGAAAATTGCTTATTTTTGGCCTATCTCTCCCCGTTTACGAGATATCATGCATTTTGTAATTTTTAACTTATTTTGGAAAAATGCGAGTGATCTCGAAAATTGCTTATTTTTGGCCTATCTCTCTCCGTTAACGAGATATCGCGCATTTTGTAATTTTTAACTTAGTTTGGAAAAATGCGATCTCGAAAATTGCTTTTTTTTGGCCTATCTCTCTCCGTTAACGAGATATCATGCATTTTGTAATTTTTTAACTTATTTTGGAAAAATGCGAGTGATCTCGAAAATTGCTTATTTTTGGCCTATCTCTCCCCGTTTAGGAGATATCGCGCAGTTTGTAATTTTTAACTTATTTTGGAAAAATGCGAGTGATCTCGATATTGCTTATTTTTGGCCTATCTCTCTCCGTTAACGAGATATCGCGCATTTTGTAATTTTTAACTTAGTTTGGAAAAATGCGAGTGATCTCGAAAATTGCTTATTTTTGGCCTATCTCTCTCCGTTAACGAGATATCATGCATTTTGTAATTTTTAACTTATTTTGGAAATATGCGAGTGATCTCGAAAATTGCTTATTTTGGCCTATCTCTCTCCGTTAACGAGATATCGCGCATTTTGTAATTTTTAACTTAGTTTGGAAAAATGCGAGTGATCTCGAAAATTGCTTATTTTTGGCCTATCTCTCCCCGTTTACGAGATATCATGCATTTTGTAATTTTTAACTTATTTTGGAAATATGCGAGTGATCTCGAAAATTGCTTATTTTTGGCCTATCTCTCTCCGTTAACGAGATATCATGCATTTTGTAATTTTTAACTTATTTTGGAAAAATGCGAGTGATCTCGAAAATTGCTTATTTTTGGCCTATCTCTCCCCGTTTAGGAGATATCGCGCAGTTTGTAATTTTTAACTTATTTTGGAAAAATGCGAGTGATCTCGATATTGCTTATTTTTGGCCTATCTCTCTCCGTTAACGAGATATCGCGCATTTTGTAATTTTTAACTTAGTTTGGAAAAATGCGAGTGATCTCGAAAATTGCTTATTTTTGGCCTATCTCTCTCCGTTTACGAGATATTGCGCATTTTGTAATGTTTAACTTATTTTGGAAAAATGCGGATGATCACGAAAATTGCTTATTTTTGGCCTATCTCTCTCCGTTAACGAGATATCATGCATTTTGTAATTTTTAACTTATTTTGGAAATATGCGAGTGATCTCGAAAATTGCTTATTTTGGCCTATCTCTCTCCGTTAACGAGATATCGCGCATTTTGTAATTTTTAACTTAGTTTGGAAAAATGCGAGTGATCTCGAAAATTGCTTATTTTTGGCCTATCTCTCTCCGTTTACGAGATATCGCGCATTTTGTAATTTTTAACGAATTTTGGAAAAATGCGAGTGATCTCGAAAATTGCTTATTTTTGGCCTATCGCTCTCCGTTTACGAGATATCGCGCTTTTTCTATTGTTTCATATTTTGGAAATGCGAGTGATCTCGAAAATTGCTTATTTTTGGCCTATCTCTCTCCGTTTACGAGATATCGCGCAGTTTGTAATTTTTAAATTAGTTTGGAAAAATGCGAGTGATCTCGAAAATTGCTTATTTTTGGCCTATCTCTCTCCGTTAACGAGATATCGCGCATTTTGTAATTTTTAACTTAGTTTGGAAAAATGCGAGTGATCTCGAAAATTGCTTATTTTTGGCCTATCTCTCTCCGTTAACGAGATATCATGCATTTTGTAATTTTTAACTTATTTTGGAAATATGCGAGTGATCTCGAAAATTGCTTATTTTGGCCTATCTCTCTCCGTTAACGAGATATCGCGCATTTTGTAATTTTTAACTTAGTTTGGAAAAATGCGAGTGATCTCGAAAATTGCTTATTTTTGGCCTATCTCTCTCCGTTAACGAGATATCATGCATTTTGTAATTTTTAACTTATTTTGGAAATATGCGAGTGATCTCGAAAATTGCTTATTTTTGGCCTATCTCTCCCCGTTTACGAGATATCATGCATTTTGTAATTTTTAACTTATTTTGGAAATATGCGAGTGATCTCGAAAATTGCTTATTTTTGGCCTATCTCTCTCCGTTAACGAGATATCATGCATTTTGTAATTTTTAACTTATTTTGGAAAAATGCGAGTGATCTCGAAAATTGCTTATTTTTGGCCTATCTCTCCCCGTTTAGGAGATATCGCGCAGTTTGTAATTTTTAACTTATTTTGGAAAAATGCGAGTGATCTCGAAAATTGCTTATTTTTGGCCTATCTCTCTCCGTTAACGAGATATCATGCATTTTGTAATTTTTAACTTATTTTGGAAATATGCGAGTGATCTCGAAAATTGCTTATTTTGGCCTATCTCTCTCCGTTAACGAGATATCGCGCATTTTGTAATTTTTAACTTAGTTTGGAAAAATGCGAGTGATCTCGAAAATTGCTTATTTTTGGCCTATCTCTCTCCGTTAACGAGATATCATGCATTTTGTAATTTTTAACTTATTTTGGAAATATGCGAGTGATCTCGAAAATTGCTTATTTTGGCCTATCTCTCTCCGTTAACGAGATATCGCGCATTTTGTAATTTTTAACTTAGTTTGGAAAAATGCGAGTGATCTCGAAAATTGCTTATTTTTGGCCTATCTCTCTCCGTTAACGAGATATCATGCATTTTGTAATTTTTAACTTATTTTGGAAATATGCGAGTGATCTCGAAAATTGCTTATTTTTGGCCTATCTCTCCCCGTTTAGGAGATATCGCGCAGTTTGTAATTTTTAACTTATTTTGGAAAAATGCGAGTGATCTCGATATTGCTTATTTTTGGCCTATCTCTCTCCGTTAACGAGATATCGCGCATTTTGTAATTTTTAACTTAGTTTGGAAAAATGCGAGTGATCTCGAAAATTGCTTATTTTTGGCCTATCTCTCTCCGTTAACGAGATATCATGCATTTTGTAATTTTTAACTTATTTTGGAAATATGCGAGTGATCTCGAAAATTGCTTATTTTGGCCTATCTCTCCCCGTTTACGAGATATCATGCATTTTGTAATTTTTAACTTATTTTTGAAAAATGCGAGTGATCACGAAAATTGCTTATTATTGGCTTATCTTTCTCCGTTTACGAGATATCGCGCTTTTTGTAATTTTTAACTTATTTTGGAAAAATGCGAGTGATCTCGAAAATTGCTTATTTTTGGCCTATCTCTCCCCGTTTACGAGATATCATGCATTTTGTAATTTTTAACTTATTTTGAAAAAATGCGAGTGATCTCGAAAATTGCTTATTTTTGGCCTATCTCTCCCCGTTTACGAGATATCATGCATTTTGTAATTTTTAACTTATTTTGGAAATATGCGAGTGATCTCGAAAATTGCTTATTTTTGGCCTATCTCTCTCCGTTAACGAGATATCATGCATTTTGTAATTTTTAACTTATTTTGGAAAAATGCGAGTGATCTCGAAAATTGCTTATTTTTGGCCTATCTCTCTCCGTTAACGAGATATCATGCATTTTGTAATTTTTAACTTATTTTGGAAATATGCGAGTGATCTCGAAAATTGCTTATTTTGGCCTATCTCTCTCCGTTTACGAGATATCGCGCAGTTTGTAATTTTTAAATTAGTTTGGAAAAATGCGAGTGATCTCGAAAATTGCTTATTTTTGGCCTATCTCTCTCCGTTAACGAGATATCGCGCATTTTGTAATTTTTAACTTAGTTTGGAAAAATGCGAGTGATCTCGAAAATTGCTTATTTTTGGCCTATCTCTCTCCGTTAACGAGATATCATGCATTTTGTAATTTTTAACTTATTTTGGAAATATGCGAGTGATCTCGAAAATTGCTTATTTTGGCCTATCTCTCTCCGTTAACGAGATATCGCGCATTTTGTAATTTTTAACTTAGTTTGGAAAAATGCGAGTGATCTCGAAAATTGCTTATTTTTGGCCTATCTCTCTCCGTTAACGAGATATCGCGCATTTTGTAATTTTTAACGCATTTTGGAAAAATGCGAGTGATCTCGAAAATTGCTTATTTTTGGCCTATCTCTCTCCGTTAACGAGATATCATGCATTTTGTAATTTTTAACTTATTTTGGAAATATGCGAGTGATCTCGAAAATTGCTTATTTTTGGCCTATCTCTCTCCGTTAACGAGATATCATGCATTTTGTAATTTTTAACTTATTTTGGAAATATGCGAGTGATCTCGAAAATTGCTTATTTTGGCCTATCTCTCTCCGTTAACGAGATATCGCGCATTTTGTAATTTTTAACTTAGTTTGGAAAAATGCGAGTGATCTCGAAAATTGCTTATTTTTGGCCTATCTCTCTCCGTTTACGAGATATCGCGCATTTTGTAATTTTTAACGAATTTTGGAAAAATGCGAGTGATCTCGAAAATTGCTTATTTTTGGCCTATCTCTCTCCGTTAACGAGATATCGCGCATTTTGTAATTTTTAACTTAGTTTGGAAAAATGCGAGTGATCTCGAAAATTGCTTATTTTTGGCCTATCTCTCTCCGTTAACGAGATATCATGCATTTTGTAATTTTTAACTTATTTTGGAAATATGCGAGTGATCTCGAAAATTGCTTATTTTTGGCCTATCTCTCTCCGTTAACGAGATATCATGCATTTTGTAATTTTTAACTTATTTTGGAAATATGCGAGTGATCTCGAAAATTGCTTATTTTGGCCTATCTCTCTCCGTTAACGAGATATCGCGCATTTTGTAATTTTTAACTTAGTTTGGAAAAATGCGAGTGATCTCGAAAATTGCTTATTTTTGGCCTATCTCTCCCCGTTTAGGAGATATCGCGCAGTTTGTAATTTTTAACTTATTTTGGAAAAATGCGAGTGATCTCGAAAATTGCTTATTTTTGGCCTATCTCTCTCCGTTAACGAGATATCATGCATTTTGTAATTTTTAACTTATTTTGGAAATATGCGAGTGATCTCGAAAATTGCTTATTTTGGCCTATCTCTCTCCGTTAACGAGATATCGCGCATTTTGTAATTTTTAACTTAGTTTGGAAAAATGCGAGTGATCTCGAAAATTGCTTATTTTTGGCCTATCTCTCTCCGTTTACGAGATATCGCGCATTTTGTAATTTTTAACGAATTTTGGAAAAATGCGAGTGATCTCGAAAATTGCTTATTTTTGGCCTATCGCTCTCCGTTAACGAGATATCATGCATTTTGTAATTTTTAACTTATTTTGGAAATATGCGAGTGATCTCGAAAATTGCTTATTTTTGGCCTATCTCTCCCCGTTTAGGAGATATCGCGCAGTTTGTAATTTTTAACTTATTTTGGAAAAATGCGAGTGATCTCGATATTGCTTATTTTTGGCCTATCTCTCTCCGTTAACGAGATATCGCGCATTTTGTAATTTTTAACTTAGTTTGGAAAAATGCGAGTGATCTCGAAAATTGCTTATTTTTGGCCTATCTCTCTCCGTTAACGAGATATCATGCATTTTGTAATTTTTAACTTATTTTGGAAATATGCGAGTGATCTCGAAAATTGCTTATTTTTGGCCTATCTCTCTCCGTTAACGAGATATCGCGCATTTTGTAATTTTTAACTTAGTTTGGAAAAATGCGAGTGATCTCGAAAATTGCTTATTTTTGGCCTATCTCTCTCCGTTAACGAGATATCATGCATTTTGTAATTTTTAACTTATTTTGGAAATATGCGAGTGATCTCGAAAATTGCTTATTTTTGGCCTATCTCTCTCCGTTAACGAGATATCATGCATTTTGTAATTTTTAACTTATTTTGGAAATATGCGAGTGATCTCGAAAATTGCTTATTTTGGCCTATCTCTCTCCGTTAACGAGATATCGCGCATTTTGTAATTTTTAACTTAGTTTGGAAAAATGCGAGTGATCTCGAAAATTGCTTATTTTTGGCCTATCTCTCTCCGTTAACGAGATATCATGCATTTTGTAATTTTTAACTTATTTTGGAAATATGCGAGTGATCTCGAAAATTGCTTATTTTTGGCCTATCTCTCCCCGTTTAGGAGATATCGCGCAGTTTGTAATTTTTAACTTATTTTGGAAAAATGCGAGTGATCTCGATATTGCTTATTTTTGGCCTATCTCTCTCCGTTAACGAGATATCGCGCATTTTGTAATTTTTAACTTAGTTTGGAAAAATGCGAGTGATCTCGAAAATTGCTTATTTTTGGCCTATCTCTCCCCGTTTAGGAGATATCGCGCAGTTTGTAATTTTTAACTTATTTTGGAAATATGCGAGTGATCTCGAAAATTGCTTATTTTTGGCCTATCTCTCTCCGTTAACGAGATATCATGCATTTTGTAATTTTTAACTTATTTTGGAAAAATGCGAGTGATCTCGAAAATTGCTTATTTTTGGCCTATCTCTCCCCGTTTAGGAGATATCGCGCAGTTTGTAATTTTTAACTTATTTTGGAAAAATGCGAGTGATCTCGATATTGCTTATTTTTGGCCTATCTCTCTCCGTTAACGAGATATCGCGCATTTTGTAATTTTTAACTTAGTTTGGAAAAATGCGAGTGATCTCGAAAATTGCTTATTTTTGGCCTATCTCTCTCCGTTAACGAGATATCATGCATTTTGTAATTTTTAACTTATTTTGGAAATATGCGAGTGATCTCGAAAATTGCTTATTTTTGGCCTATCTCTCTCCGTTAACGAGATATCATGCATTTTGTAATTTTTAACTTATTTTGGAAAAATGCGAGTGATCTCGAAAATTGCTTATTTTTGGCCTATCTCTCCCCGTTTAGGAGATATCGCGCAGTTTGTAATTTTTAACTTATTTTGGAAAAATGCGAGTGATCTCGATATTGCTTATTTTTGGCCTATCTCTCTCCGTTAACGAGATATCGCGCATTTTGTAATTTTTAACTTAGTTTGGAAAAATGCGAGTGATCTCGAAAATTGCTTATTTTTGGCCTATCTCTCTCCGTTTACGAGATATTGCGCATTTTGTAATGTTTAACTTATTTTGGAAAAATGCGGATGATCACGAAAATTGCTTATTTTTGGCCTATCTCTCTCCGTTAACGAGATATCATGCATTTTGTAATTTTTAACTTATTTTGGAAAAATGCGAGTGATCTCGAAAATTGCTTATTTTTGGCCTATCTCTCTCCGTTTACGAGATATCGCGCAGTTTGTAATTTTTAAATTAGTTTGGAAAAATGCGAGTGATCTCGAAAATTGCTTATTTTTGGCCTATCTCTCTCCGTTAACGAGATATCGCGCATTTTGTAATTTTTAACTTAGTTTGGAAAAATGCGAGTGATCTCGAAAATTGCTTATTTTTGGCCTATCTCTCTCCGTTAACGAGATATCATGCATTTTGTAATTTTTAACTTATTTTGGAAATATGCGAGTGATCTCGAAAATTGCTTATTTTGGCCTATCTCTCTCCGTTAACGAGATATCGCGCATTTTGTAATTTTTAACTTAGTTTGGAAAAATGCGAGTGATCTCGAAAATTGCTTATTTTTGGCCTATCTCTCTCCGTTTACGAGATATCGCGCATTTTGTAATTTTTAACGAATTTTGGAAAAATGCGAGTGATCTCGAAAATTGCTTATTTTTGGCCTATCGCTCTCCGTTTACGAGATATCGCGCTTTTTCTATTGTTTCATATTTTGGAAATGCGAGTGATCTCGAAAATTGCTTATTTTTGGCCTATCTCTCTCCGTTTACGAGATATCGCGCAGTTTGTAATTTTTAAATTAGTTTGGAAAAATGCGAGTGATCTCGAAAATTGCTTATTTTTGGCCTATCTCTCTCCGTTAACGAGATATCGCGCATTTTGTAATTTTTAACTTAGTTTGGAAAAATGCGAGTGATCTCGAAAATTGCTTATTTTTGGCCTATCTCTCTCCGTTAACGAGATATCATGCATTTTGTAATTTTTAACTTATTTTGGAAATATGCGAGTGATCTCGAAAATTGCTTATTTTGGCCTATCTCTCTCCGTTAACGAGATATCGCGCATTTTGTAATTTTTAACTTAGTTTGGAAAAATGCGAGTGATCTCGAAAATTGCTTATTTTTGGCCTATCTCTCTCCGTTAACGAGATATCGCGCATTTTGTAATTTTTAACGCATTTTGGAAAAATGCGAGTGATCTCGAAAATTGCTTATTTTTGGCCTATCTCTCTCCGTTAACGAGATATCATGCATTTTGTAATTTTTAACTTATTTTGGAAATATGCGAGTGATCTCGAAAATTGCTTATTTTTGGCCTATCTCTCTCCGTTAACGAGATATCATGCATTTTGTAATTTTTAACTTATTTTGGAAATATGCGAGTGATCTCGAAAATTGCTTATTTTGGCCTATCTCTCTCCGTTAACGAGATATCGCGCATTTTGTAATTTTTAACTTAGTTTGGAAAAATGCGAGTGATCTCGAAAATTGCTTATTTTTGGCCTATCTCTCTCCGTTTACGAGATATCGCGCATTTTGTAATTTTTAACGAATTTTGGAAAAATGCGAGTGATCTCGAAAATTGCTTATTTTTGGCCTATCTCTCTCCGTTAACGAGATATCGCGCATTTTGTAATTTTTAACTTAGTTTGGAAAAATGCGAGTGATCTCGAAAATTGCTTATTTTTGGCCTATCTCTCTCCGTTAACGAGATATCATGCATTTTGTAATTTTTAACTTATTTTGGAAATATGCGAGTGATCTCGAAAATTGCTTATTTTTGGCCTATCTCTCTCCGTTAACGAGATATCATGCATTTTGTAATTTTTAACTTATTTTGGAAATATGCGAGTGATCTCGAAAATTGCTTATTTTGGCCTATCTCTCTCCGTTAACGAGATATCGCGCATTTTGTAATTTTTAACTTAGTTTGGAAAAATGCGAGTGATCTCGAAAATTGCTTATTTTTGGCCTATCTCTCTCCGTTAACGAGATATCATGCATTTTGTAATTTTTAACTTATTTTGGAAATATGCGAGTGATCTCGAAAATTGCTTATTTTTGGCCTATCTCTCCCCGTTTAGGAGATATCGCGCAGTTTGTAATTTTTAACTTATTTTGGAAAAATGCGAGTGATCTCGATATTGCTTATTTTTGGCCTATCTCTCTCCGTTAACGAGATATCGCGCATTTTGTAATTTTTAACTTAGTTTGGAAAAATGCGAGTGATCTCGAAAATTGCTTATTTTTGGCCTATCTCTCCCCGTTTAGGAGATATCGCGCAGTTTGTTATTTTTAACTTATTTTGGAAATATGCGAGTGATCTCGAAAATTGCTTATTTTTGGCCTATCTCTCTCCGTTAACGAGATATCATGCATTTTGTAATTTTTAACTTATTTTGGAAAAATGCGAGTGATCTCGAAAATTGCTTATTTTTGGCCTATCTCTCCCCGTTTAGGAGATATCGCGCAGTTTGTAATTTTTAACTTATTTTGGAAAAATGCGAGTGATCTCGATATTGCTTATTTTTGGCCTATCTCTCTCCGTTAACGAGATATCGCGCATTTTGTAATTTTTAACTTAGTTTGGAAAAATGCGAGTGATCTCGAAAATTGCTTATTTTTGGCCTATCTCTCTCCGTTAACGAGATATCATGCATTTTGTAATTTTTAACTTATTTTGGAAATATGCGAGTGATCTCGAAAATTGCTTATTTTTGGCCTATCTCTCTCCGTTAACGAGATATCATGCATTTTGTAATTTTTAACTTATTTTGGAAAAATGCGAGTGATCTCGAAAATTGCTTATTTTTGGCCTATCTCTCCCCGTTTAGGAGATATCGCGCAGTTTGTAATTTTTAACTTATTTTGGAAAAATGCGAGTGATCTCGATATTGCTTATTTTTGGCCTATCTCTCTCCGTTAACGAGATATCGCGCATTTTGTAATTTTTAACTTAGTTTGGAAAAATGCGAGTGATCTCGAAAATTGCTTATTTTTGGCCTATCTCTCTCCGTTTACGAGATATTGCGCATTTTGTAATGTTTAACTTATTTTGGAAAAATGCGGATGATCACGAAAATTGCTTATTTTTGGCCTATCTCTCTCCGTTAACGAGATATCATGCATTTTGTAATTTTTAACTTATTTTGGAAAAATGCGAGTGATCTCGAAAATTGCTTATTTTTGGCCTATCTCTCTCCATTTACGAGATATCGCGCAGTTTGTAATTTTTAAATTAGTTTGGAAAAATGCGAGTGATCTCGAAAATTGCTTATTTTTGGCCTATCTCTCTCCGTTAACGAGATATCGCGCATTTTGTAATTTTTAACTTAGTTTGGAAAAATGCGAGTGATCTCGAAAATTGCTTATTTTTGGCCTATCTCTCTCCGTTAACGAGATATCATGCATTTTGTAATTTTTAACTTATTTTGGAAATATGCGAGTGATCTCGAAAATTGCTTATTTTGGCCTATCTCTCTCCGTTAACGAGATATCGCGCATTTTGTAATTTTTAACTTAGTTTGGAAAAATGCGAGTGATCTCGAAAATTGCTTATTTTTGGCCTATCTCTCTCCGTTTACGAGATATCGCGCATTTTGTAATTTTTAACGAATTTTGGAAAAATGCGAGTGATCTCGAAAATTGCTTATTTTTGGCCTATCGCTCTCCGTTTACGAGATATCGCGCTTTTTCTATTGTTTCATATTTTGGAAATGCGAGTGATCTCGAAAATTGCTTATTTTTGGCCTATCTCTCTCCGTTTACGAGATATCGCGCAGTTTGTAATTTTTAAATTAGTTTGGAAAAATGCGAGTGATCTCGAAAATTGCTTATTTTTGGCCTATCTCTCTCCGTTAACGAGATATCGCGCATTTTGTAATTTTTAACTTAGTTTGGAAAAATGCGAGTGATCTCGAAAATTGCTTATTTTTGGCCTATCTCTCTCCGTTAACGAGATATCATGCATTTTGTAATTTTTAACTTATTTTGGAAATATGCGAGTGATCTCGAAAATTGCTTATTTTGGCCTATCTCTCTCCGTTAACGAGATATCGCGCATTTTGTAATTTTTAACTTAGTTTGGAAAAATGCGAGTGATCTCGAAAATTGCTTATTTTTGGCCTATCTCTCTCCGTTAACGAGATATCGCGCATTTTGTAATTTTTAACGCATTTTGGAAAAATGCGAGTGATCTCGAAAATTGCTTATTTTTGGCCTATCTCTCTCCGTTAACGAGATATCATGCATTTTGTAATTTTTAACTTATTTTGGAAATATGCGAGTGATCTCGAAAATTGCTTATTTTTGGCCTATCTCTCTCCGTTAACGAGATATCATGCATTTTGTAATTTTTAACTTATTTTGGAAATATGCGAGTGATCTCGAAAATTGCTTATTTTGGCCTATCTCTCTCCGTTAACGAGATATCGCGCATTTTGTAATTTTTAACTTAGTTTGGAAAAATGCGAGTGATCTCGAAAATTGCTTATTTTTGGCCTATCTCTCTCCGTTTACGAGATATCGCGCATTTTGTAATTTTTAACGAATTTTGGAAAAATGCGAGTGATCTCGAAAATTGCTTATTTTTGGCCTATCTCTCTCCGTTAACGAGATATCGCGCATTTTGTAATTTTTAACTTAGTTTGGAAAAATGCGAGTGATCTCGAAAATTGCTTATTTTTGGCCTATCTCTCTCCGTTAACGAGATATCATGCATTTTGTAATTTTTAACTTATTTTGGAAATATGCGAGTGATCTCGAAAATTGCTTATTTTTGGCCTATCTCTCTCCGTTAACGAGATATCATGCATTTTGTAATTTTTAACTTATTTTGGAAATATGCGAGTGATCTCGAAAATTGCTTATTTTGGCCTATCTCTCTCCGTTAACGAGATATCGCGCATTTTGTAATTTTTAACTTAGTTTGGAAAAATGCGAGTGATCTCGAAAATTGCTTATTTTTGGCCTATCTCTCCCCGTTTAGGAGATATCGCGCAGTTTGTAATTTTTAACTTATTTTGGAAAAATGCGAGTGATCTCGAAAATTGCTTATTTTTGGCCTATCTCTCTCCGTTAACGAGATATCATGCATTTTGTAATTTTTAACTTATTTTGGAAATATGCGAGTGATCTCGAAAATTGCTTATTTTGGCCTATCTCTCTCCGTTAACGAGATATCGCGCATTTTGTAATTTTTAACTTAGTTTGGAAAAATGCGAGTGATCTCGAAAATTGCTTATTTTTGGCCTATCTCTCTCCGTTTACGAGATATCGCGCATTTTGTAATTTTTAACGAATTTTGGAAAAATGCGAGTGATCTCGAAAATTGCTTATTTTTGGCCTATCGCTCTCCGTTTACGAGATATCGCGCTTTTTCTATTGTTTCATATTTTGGAAATGCGAGTGATCTCGAAAATTGCTTATTTTTGGCCTATCTCTCTCCGTTTACGAGATATCGCGCAGTTTGTAATTTTTAAATTAGTTTGGAAAAATGCGAGTGATCTCGAAAATTGCTTATTTTTGGCCTATCTCTCTCCGTTAACGAGATATCGCGCATTTTGTAATTTTTAACTTAGTTTGGAAAAATGCGAGTGATCTCGAAAATTGCTTATTTTTGGCCTATCTCTCTCCGTTAACGAGATATCATGCATTTTGTAATTTTTAACTTATTTTGGAAATATGCGAGTGATCTCGAAAATTGCTTATTTTGGCCTATCTCTCTCCGTTAACGAGATATCGCGCATTTTGTAATTTTTAACTTAGTTTGGAAAAATGCGAGTGATCTCGAAAATTGCTTATTTTTGGCCTATCTCTCTCCGTTAACGAGATATCGCGCATTTTGTAATTTTTAACGCATTTTGGAAATATGCGAGTGATCTCGAAAATTGCTTATTTTTGGCCTATCTATTTTGGAAATATGCGATTGATCTCGAAAATTGCTTATTTTTGGCCTATCTCTCCCCGTTTACGAGATATCGCACATTTTGTAATTTTTAACTTAGTTTGGAAAAATGCGATCTCGAAAATTGCTTATTTTTGGCCTATCGCTCTCCGTTTACGAGATATCGCGCTTTTTCTATTGTTTCATATTTTGGAAATGCGAGTGATCTCGAAAATTGCTTATTTTTGGCCTATCTCTCTCCGTTTACGAGATATCGCGCATTTTGTAATTTTTAACGAATTTTGGAAAAATGCGAGTGATCTCGAAAATTGCTTATTTTTGGCCTATCGCTCTCCGTTTACGAGATATCGCGCTTTTTCTATTGTTTCATATTTTGGAAATGCGAGTGATCTCGAAAATTGCTTATTTTTGGCCTATCTCTCTCCGTTTACGAGATATCGCGCATTTTGTAATTTTTAACTTATTTTGACAAAATGCGAGTGATCTCGAAAATTGCTTATTTTTGGCCTATCTCTCTCCGTTTACGAGATATCGCGCAAAATGCGAGTGATCTCGAAAATTGCTTATTTTTGGCCTATCTCTCTCCGTTTACGAGATATTGCGCATTTTGTAATTTTTAACTTATTTTGGAAAAATGCGAGTGATCTCGAAAATTGCTTATTTTTGGCCTATCTCTCTCCGTTTACGAGATTTTTGCGCTTTTTCTCTCTCCGTTTACGAGATATCGCTTAGTAATTTTTAACTTATTTTGGAAAAATGCGAGTGATCTCGAAAATTGCTTATTATTGGCTTATCTTTCTCCGTTTACGAGATATCGCGCAGTTTGTAATTTTTAACTTATTTTGGAAAAATGCGAGTGATCTCGAAAATTGCTTATTTTTGGCCTATCTCTCTCCGTTTACGAGATATCGCGCTTTTTGTAATTTTTAACTTATTTTGGAAAAATGCGAGTGATCACGAAAATTGCTTATTTTTGGCCTATCTCTCTCCGTTTACGAGATATCGCTCATTTTGTAATTTTTAACTTAGTTTGGAAAAATGCGAGTGATCTCGAAAATTGCTTATTTTTGGCCTATCTCTCCCCGTTTAGGAGATATCGCGCAGTTTGTAATTTTTAACTAAGTTTGACAAAATGCGAGTGATCTCGAAAATTGCTTATTATTGGCTTATCTTTCTCCGTTTACGAGATATCGCGCATTTTGTAATTTTTAACTTATTTTGAAAAAATGCGAGTGATCTCGAAAATTGCTTATTTTTGGCCTATCTCTCTCCGTTTACGAGATATCGCGCTTTTTGGAATATTTTGGAAAAATAAGAGTGATCTCGAAAATTGCTTATTTTTGGCCTATCTCTCCCCGTTTACGAGATATCATGCATTTTGTAATTTTTAACTTATTTTGGAAAAATGCGAGTGATCTCGAAAATTGCTTATTTTTGGCCTATCTCTCTCCGTTAACGAGATATCATGCATTTTGTAATTTTTAACTTAGTTTGGAAAAATGCGAGTGATCTCGAAAATTGCTTATTTTTGGCCTATCTCTCCCCGTTTACGAGATATCATGCATTTTGTAATTTTTAACTTATTTTGGAAAAATGCGAGTGATCTCGAAAATTGCTTATTTTTGGCCTATCTCTCTCCGTTAACGAGATATCGCGCATTTTGTAATTTTTAACTTAGTTTGGAAAAATGCGATCTCGAAAATTGCTTTTTTTTGGCCTATCTCTCTCCGTTAACGAGATATCATGCATTTTGTAATTTTTTAACTTATTTTGGAAAAATGCGAGTGATCTCGAAAATTGCTTATTTTTGGCCTATCTCTCCCCGTTTAGGAGATATCGCGCAGTTTGTAATTTTTAACTTATTTTGGAAAAATGCGAGTGATCTCGATATTGCTTATTTTTGGCCTATCTCTCTCCGTTAACGAGATATCGCGCATTTTGTAATTTTTAACTTAGTTTGGAAAAATGCGAGTGATCTCGAAAATTGCTTATTTTTGGCCTATCTCTCTCCGTTAACGAGATATCATGCATTTTGTAATTTTTAACTTATTTTGGAAATATGCGAGTGATCTCGAAAATTGCTTATTTTGGCCTATCTCTCTCCGTTAACGAGATATCGCGCATTTTGTAATTTTTAACTTAGTTTGGAAAAATGCGAGTGATCTCGAAAATTGCTTATTTTTGGCCTATCTCTCTCCGTTAACGAGATATCGCGCATTTTGTAATTTTTAACTTAGTTTGGAAAAATGCGAGTGATCTCGAAAATTGCTTATTTTTGGCCTATCTCTCTCCGTTTACGAGATATTGCGCATTTTGTAATGTTTAACTTATTTTGGAAAAATGCGGATGATCACGAAAATTGCTTATTTTTGGCCTATCTCTCTCCGTTAACGAGATATCATGCATTTTGTAATTTTTAACTTATTTTGGAAAAATGCGAGTGATCTCGAAAATTGCTTATTTTTGGCCTATCTCTCTCCGTTTACGAGATATCGCGCAGTTAGTAATTTTTAAATTAGTTTGGAAAAATGCGAGTGATCTCGAAAATTGCTTATTTTTGGCCTATCTCTCTCCGTTAACGAGATATCGCGCATTTTGTAATTTTTAACTTAGTTTGGAAAAATGCGAGTGATCTCGAAAATTGCTTATTTTTGGCCTATCTCTCTCCGTTAACGAGATATCATGCATTTTGTAATTTTTAACTTATTTTGGAAATATGCGAGTGATCTCGAAAATTGCTTATTTTGGCCTATCTCTCTCCGTTAACGAGATATCGCGCATTTTGTAATTTTTAACTTAGTTTGGAAAAATGCGAGTGATCTCGAAAATTGCTTATTTTTGGCCTATCTCTCTCCGTTAACGAGATATCGCGCATTTTGTAATTTTTAACGCATTTTGGAAATATGCGAGTGATCTCGAAAATTGCTTATTTTTGGCCTATCTATTTTGGAAATATGCGATTGATCTCGAAAATTGCTTATTTTTGGCCTATCTCTCCCCGTTTACGAGATATCGCACATTTTGTAATTTTTAACTTAGTTTGGAAAAATGCGATCTCGAAAATTGCTTATTTTTGGCCTATCGCTCTCCGTTTACGAGATATCGCGCTTTTTCTATTGTTTCATATTTTGGAAATGCGAGTGATCTCGAAAATTGCTTATTTTTGGCCTATCTCTCTCCGTTTACGAGATATCGCGCATTTTGTAATTTTTAACGAATTTTGGAAAAATGCGAGTGATCTCGAAAATTGCTTATTTTTGGCCTATCGCTCTCCGTTTACGAGATATCGCGCTTTTTCTATTGTTTCATATTTTGGAAATGCGAGTGATCTCGAAAATTGCTTATTTTTGGCCTATCTCTCCCCGTTTACGAGATATCGCGCTTTTTGTTATTTTTAACTTATTTTGAAAAAATGCGGATGATCACGAAAATTGCTTATTTTTAGCCTATCTCTCTCCGTTTACGAGATATCGCGCTTTTTTTAAGTTTTGACTTATTTTGGAAAAATGCGAGTGATCTCGAAAATTGCTTATTTTTGGCCTATCTCTCTCCGTTTACGAGAAATTGCGCTTTTTGTAATATTTTCTAATATTTTGGAAAAATCCAAAAAAAAAAATGATGCGAGTGATCTCGAAAATTGCTTATTTTCGGCCTATCTCTCTTCGTTTACGAGATATCGCGCTTTTTGTAATATTTAACTTAGTTTGGAAAAATGCGGATGATCACGAAAATTGCTTATTAATACTTGTGATTGCCCTTGTAATTTCACTGTGAATTTTATTACCCTAGTGTCAATATTTACTGAGATACAGTGTTTTTCTTATAGAGACACGCCCCTTTTTCGAATACTGCCCCCTTTCATAAACGGGCACCTCCGCGTTGATAATCTCTATATGTTGACAAAAAATTACGGCAATCGGGCAAGTACTTTAGGAGTAATCGATGTACATACATTCACAAAAAAAAAAACCTCCTCCTTTTTTAAGTCCGTTAAAAATGAAAATGTACTCATCTCATCTCATCTGGTCGAGATGGTTTAAGAACTACTGTTTCCAATATTTTTGAATAGCCTCGTGAGTCAATGTATTCATGTCCATCCGTCTGTGTTTTTTTTCCGTTAACACAGGATAAAAAGAAGGATTTCAGATAATTACATGAAACTTTGTACACATGCCCACATGAAGCCAAGGATTCGCACTATTGAATATTTTTTGAATCCGCCTACGGATATGCCTACCTCCCATGCAACCAAAAAATTAAAATCACAATATAGAGGGTTGTTTTTTAGCTGCTGACATACATTTTTTTGTATGTATTTTATATCAAAGCTAAAACGTTAATAAAAATGGGCGTGATCTACCCATGAACACGCCCAATTTCCATACAACCCCCAAAATTAAAAACTCTGTTGAGGTGATCTTAACTTTCTAAATCGTTAAAAATAGGTTTTTTAATTTCTTTTTTTTTAGCTTTGTACCAAGGATTTCAGGTGTCAAACCCATTTAGTCAAGTCTGCCTTAGTTCGCAAAATGAGGAGATAGATAACTAGGAGAGAAAGTAAAACAAGTCTAGAGAAACAAGTGAAGAATGTTGTATGTATGGCGGAGAGCTATATAAACATGCGAATTTGAATCTGAGGCAAGTGTTATGCCTTTACCGCAGTCAATTCGAGTTATTAAGCAATCTCATTCCACAAACATCTCTAACACCAACTATAACTTCCAAAGTCGTATATATTAATGAATTTTCAATTTAAATTGATTAGAAATGATTTTAGAATTAAGGAAAGGCAAAAGAGTAGGACCATGGCTAGACCGGGATTCAAACCCGGTACCTCAGCGTGTCATAATGAAGCATACTAACCACTCAACTACCGTGGCCCCCAAATTATTATAAAGTAAGTAAGTATGAAAATTAAAAAAAATAAGGTTTGGCCACTTTTGGTTCCTCCTCGCAAGATATAAGGGCGTTATCTAACGGTCAATTTTAAGGTCATCCATGATTCTTGGAAAAACATACAATAATGAACTAAAATTTCAAAATAAAACACTTCATTAGAGGCCTAGGTCGATCAGTGAACTTAAGGAACTATAACTTTTTTGATTATTTTAATATATTCGAAATTTTCTTTGTTTTCTTTTTTTTTGCAAAATTGCGGTATAGCCTGTTTCAAAAGAGAAGAATATTTTCGCGCATGTTTGAGAATAAGGAAATAATTTGGAGAGCGTTCTTCATTCTGATTGGTCAACATTAAAAAAAAATTGAATATTCTCTGAGCAGAAAAATAAATGAAAAAAAAATTAATGTATAGCCCGTTTCAAAAGAGAAGAACATTTTCGCGCATGTTTGAGAATAAGGAAATAATTTTGAGAGCGTTCTTTATTCTGATTGGTCGACAATAAAAAAAAATTAAATATTCTCTGAGCAGAAAAATAAATAAAAAAAAAATTAATGTATATTCCTGAATTTTGTTGTTCATCGCAACTGCGCTGCGGAAGTACTGAATTTTATTTTTCGAAATCAACCAATCAAAATTGAAAAAAAGGGGGCGTCAAAAAATAATTTATTAGCCGAAATTTCACTTCACAATTATTCCTTGAGAAAATAATTTATTTTTTGTGTAAGTTGTATTTGAGTTTATTGATTTCTCCCTTAATATACAGGTTACTGCAGGCCGTCGGTGCAACACCGTACTTGTGCGATCATTTGTTCTGAATGTTTGTACATTTAAATTTATAGAAAAATAGTAAAAAACACTCATAAAAAGCATAAAGTTCAGCGAACAGTACAAAAAGAGCAAGAAATTACGCTCTAAAAAATTTTCTAGCTTTAAAATAGTTTCTCACTGCGCATCGAAAAATTAAACTACAAAATGTTCTTCTCTTTTAAAACGAGCTAAATATGTTTTTTTGAGTTCAGTCAGTATCAATTTTTATGCAGAAAATTATGCACTTTGGTTTTTTAAAGTTTTTTAAGTAGAACTGGAGAATTTTTATGCATGATTTTGGAATTCATAGTTTTGAAAATACTGCGTTTAAAGATTACAACTCACTTTTAATCATACCTGTATACCGTTACAAATTTGCGCTTAACTTTGTTTTCAAAGTCGAATTTTACAAAGCAACTTTAAGAGAGTATTTTTTTGATGTTATAGAACATGTTTATTGAAAAAAAAAAAATGTTTCTCGGATTTAGAAATTAAAGGCCAACTTAAGAGGCTTACATATAAGCTACAGTGATGACATTTATCAGATATTTTTTTTTATATCAAAACTAATATGTGTACACAAGGGCGTCATCTACCCACGAACACGTCCACCTTCCATACAACCTACAAAACTGAAATTCTATAAAAGATTGATTTCGCAGTTATAAGAATAAGACTTGGTGTATCCATATTAATATGAAATTTATTATTTATTAATACAAAAATTTAATTTTCGTTCAAAAAATACATGCCTCACATCCACGAACACGCATTTCGCAGTTAAACCCGTTTGTTGAACACATACGAGAAACTTAATCCATAAATAAATTTTTTGAAGAGAGTATTCGCGTTAAGGATTTTAGTGTACAGTGGATTTGTGAACATTTACCATAACTTATTATGGTTTTGACGTAAAATTACGTCTCACAGCACGGTTTGTATGGGGTCGTTTTAACAGATTTTGTCAAGGTCATTAGGCAACGTTTTTGGCGAATACTTTATGGTATACCTAAAGCCTTTAATACTCTTCGTTCAAAGCTAATATATATATACTTAAATATCAGATATATCCTGCGCTGAATGAATATCTAATTTTGGATTTTGTCACTATTATATTAAAGTCATAAAATAGTAAAATATATGAAGAAAAATGCATGTTTTTATATAAGAAAATCAATCATCAGCTGCTTATGTGCCTGCTGCTTTCTTTGTTTTTCTTTCGTTGTTTATGCTTGTATGCTTTGGTTTTGCACGAACTGATTGGTTCGCTTTGGCAGCATTGTAAGTATTAGTTCGCATTGGGTTTATGTATGAACTACTGTTCTAGTATACTATTTTGAAACCAGAGGTCATGAACCTCTTTTCAACTCAGTCAATGAACTCAATCTGTCAAATTTAACTAAATGGGTCTGTGATCCGGTTAGATTTAACTCTTATGAAAAAAACGAGTTGGATCATATTTCTTTTTATGCTTTTACCCAATAGATGGCGTAAAATTTTAATTTTTGTTTTTAATGCAAATTAATTTGGATTCCACATCCCACTAGCACTAGCGAGTGTAGTTCGCAAACTAAACATCGAACAGAGGCGAAAGTGTAGCTCGCAAACTAAATATCAGACAGAGACGAGAGAAAGGTCATGTGCTCAGCGTGAAATATAGTAACCATACGATTTTTTAAAAATCGGGGTCTTAATTTTAATTTGAAGTTAGTAGTTCGGGCAGAGACGAAAGTGGCACCAATGGAAAGTGCATTTGCTTCGCCTTCTTTTCAACTAAGTCAATGAACTCAATCTGTCAAACTTAACAAAATGATCGAACAAATTTTAAATTTTGCTTGTTTCTTTTTATTTGCTCAGTGAATCATTCTTACTTTTTAACTTTTTCTTTGTTTTGGCCTCGATAAGTAGTCCATAATTGAGTATTATTCATTTATTTGTTAATTTTTGGAAGATCAATAAAAATACGTGCAAAATGAACTAAACAATCGGACCAAAGAGACAAAGTAGAAGAGGTTACAAGTTAAACGGAATTCTACGTGTACACTTACGATACTATCGAAACTGTTTCTTTTTTACTTTGCTTTGTATATGAATATACTCAAGCCATGTATAATTACTTGGAGCTTCTGAACAATAACAATTGAATTCATGCAGGTTTCTACGTACCTATATATAATTTGTATTTTCCGTTTAGATACATGAAAGTACTGATGTTTTAAAAATGAAAATAAAAATTATAAACAAGAACGTTTTCTACTTGAGCAACAAAAAGAAATTATAGTTGTTCTTCAAAAATTACACTTACCGATTTAAAATTTACAACTCTGGGTGCACAATTTAAAAATTGTTATGATTAAACACAAAAACTAGTACTCCGTTCAGTTTCGTGTGAAATTTCATTCGAATTTTCATACAAAAAACGAAAGCTATGAAGAACGTGTGAAAATTTTCACAACATTTTCGTCAATGTAGTACTCTGTTCCGCTGTGAAATATGCTCGCAACATTTCACTTGCAACATATGTTCACGTTAATTTTACTGAACTGCCTATTTAGTTTGATGTGAAAAGTGGCATTTTTCTCTACTTATTATAAAAAGTAAATAATGACTTTCTCAAATTTTATAATTTCTAGGCAACAAAATACTGTCAGAATTTTTACGCAATAAAAATGTTGCCAGCGAACTTTCATGCAAACGCACAGAGTACTAGGATTAAGTACGAAATTTTTTTTAAACCAAAACTAAAGATTGTCCCAGAAATAACTGTCCTTTTGTTTTTTTGTTTTTATTGTAAAAAAAACCAATGATTTTTTTTAAAAGTTCTTTCAGTTTATTATTAAGTGAACATTACAAAATAAACAAAAATTTTATTTTCACTGAAAAAATACACTTAAAAAAAATTATGCACTTTTTGCTTAAGGTCCTCCATTAGGTTTTTTACCAACCTTTCGTTGACCTTAGTGTAAGCCCGAAATATTTCGAAATAATAATAATGATATTTACGCCGAAGTATTTCGATGTTTTTCGCTGTTTGTTTGGTCTTCTTAAGATTTATTTTCATTAAAGCTCAATATCTTTCGATTGGACGAAGTTCGGGTAATACAGCCTTCTCTTGGTAACACAGTGACATTATTGGCTTGGTACCAATCCATAGTTCTCTGGGCGTAGTGACATGTTGCTAGGTCAGGCCAAAAGAGTACTGAACCTTGGTGCTGACGTATAAAATGCAACAAACGCCGCTCCAGACACTCTCTGATGTAAATTTCGGTGTTGATTGTGCGATCTGTCACAAATTCTTTACTTCGAAGGCCACATTTGCCTTCGAAGTAAGGAATTGGTTTTTCGTTGGCAAATTTAGAGGATGCTCTACCCCTTCTAACCGCAGTATAATAGCCGTGTCCAGGTAACTGCTTGAAATCCGCTTTGCAGTACGTTTCATCGTCCATGATCACGCAATCAAATTTGGGCAGGTAATCGCGAAACAGTTTTCAAGCCCTCTTCTTGGCTTCGGCGTCCTTTTCTTCTGACGTATCAGGTACTTTTTGTACTTTATAGCTCCTTAGGTTGTACAATTTTTTAATCCGTTGAACACTTGACTTCGATGTTCTCGCTTTTGCTGCCATATCCCGAACGGAACGAAGTGCCTGGATTCTGAGTACACAGCCGCTTAACGTTCTGGGCTACCGCTTGGTACGCGGGACCACTTTTCCTCCCTGAGCCTGGCGTTTTTGATAAAGGTGTAAGCTGTTTGTATCGTTTTATGGTCCTTCCGACAGTTTTTACGCACACGCCAACTTCCTTAGCGATCTTTTTGTACGTGGTGTTTGGATTTTACAAGTATTTGCAAATAATTGTTTTCCGCTTTTCTTCTTGTTGAGCCGACATCTTTTCAGTACCTTTTTTATTTTAATATTGAGTATTTTTTTTTAATCTGCAATATTTATACTTTATTTAGGTACCAAATATGTTGCTATAGAGGCAACACTTTTTTATAAATAACCTGAAAACAAAAGGACAGTTATTCCTATGACAGTCTTTATTCAAATTTTTTAAAAATTTCTCAATTTTGAAAGTTTATATTTCGATCTAATTATTTCCGTTTATTTTTAATATTTTAATTCAATTTTTTTTTGTCTAGAACCGAAATGATAAAACTTGACTAGAAAACTATTTCAAAAGAACCGTCCCAAAATATTAAAGTTTTCTTAAAAAATAGATCAAAAGTTGTAAAAGTTTGTTGTAAAATTTTGTAGCTCTCAAAATTACACTTTCGATTCGCTATAATATGATATATTAAAAGTTCAATATATCAATAAAAATTTCTCTGAAGTATTTTAAAACTCACTAACGTTTATTCAACATGGAAAAGACGTGTAAAGGTTATGACAAAGTCTTCATAAATTAATTTGTTCAACCACATCTTTTCATTTTTTTCACACTTTTCCATCCAAAGTTTTCATGAGCATTAAGTTTTTATTTTTTTTTTAAAAACATTTCTTTTTAAATTCAAAACTGCTGAAAATATTTGCAAAACTTTTTAATATAAAAATCAAATAAAAAAATTTTTGTACAAAGCACTTAAAATCATCCGAATAAACGGTGCAACAAGTGTGCTAAAAAAAAAATTTTTTTTATGCTTGTTTAGTGTATAACCTTGAAAAAAAAAATGGAAACTTGTTAAATTGTTTATACATTTAAATCGATTTTTCACAAAATTCCACAAATATTTTGGTTTAACGTTGCGTAAAAATAAGTCATAAATTTCACACCAACACATTTTATCGCCTAAAATGATGCTACAAAAATGTTTGGCATTTGTTCTCTAAAAATTAATTAAATCAATTTTCTAGCTCAGAAGACTGCGCAAAGCGTAGAAGATTTTTATCCACATAATTACTGAGAGATTCAAGGAGAAAATAAGTTTTAGAAAAAAAAAAAATAAATAAAAATAGAAATAGAGATGTGTAATAAAGAGAAATACAACTTTTCTACAACGATTTGGTCAATATAAACATATACAAAAATATAAGAGAATATATAAAATATTGAGTGTCGCACAAAATACAACAAAATTATTTTTGTTATAAAATAAATGTTATAAGTTTTGCAAAAGCAAAGAAATTTTTTGGAATTGTTTTTGATTTCTTTGTTTGTGTCGCACAACACGTAATTTAAACATAAATTAAAATCGACAAGAACAACAAATCATTCGCACATTTCTTTTCGATTTTATTTGGAAAACAAATTCGCCAGAGATTATTGTGTGCGTGTGAGGGAGGGCGTGTATGTATATGAGCTGCTATATTGTTGTGCTAGTATGTGTGAAGTTAATACAAATACAAAGGTGCAAGTTTTGTGCGCTGTTTATGCCGCCTTCAGGCTTGTATGCTGTGTATGCTGTTGTATGTTATGCTCGTGTGTGTGTGTCTGTGTGTGTATTTGTAAAATCAACTAAGCAACGCAGCATCAAAAAACCAACAATAACAAAAAATGAAAGAATAAATAAATAGCAATGAACTACGAACTCACAATATCACACTCACATACAACACACACACACACTGGTAAAAATACTTGCCAACATTTGCTAGAGTTTGTGTGTGAATTTTATGATGCAACCAAAAAAGTTAACCCACCAGCTCCCTTGTGAGTGCTCAGCTGCGCACTGAGGTGAGCCACGTTACGCTGCTTGTTTACCCTCGGTTGACAACAATTCGATGCAAATAAATTTTAAACAAGTATGTGTTGGCAACACATACAACCAACAGCGGATGTGATGAAGTGCTTGCATTGAGTTCTTTACTGTATATGTGTGTTGGTAACAGTAACAGCTCGTTCATAGAATAAAATTTTATTTCGCAAATAAATACCAGAAATTAAAACTGTACAATTTTAAAGGATTTTAGTATCCAGTGTAATCGATAGGCATTCGATTTAAATTTGTTTGATTTTAAGTTTGTATTTTAAGTGCTTACGGTGAGTTGTTAGCATACAAATAGAATTGATATAACTTTAATGGATTTCAAAAACAAACGATGGCCAACAATTTAAGTTAATTCGTGTAGAATTTTTTTTTTCTTAGTAACATTGTACGGTAATAAATATTATCATCAAAGATGCACTGAAGTAAGATTTCAAATGCAATTAAATGTTTATTACAATACATTTTTTGAGTGAATAATTAAGTCGATGAAGCAATATTTCTGACTTCTACCCAGCGTTGAGAAGTTGTACTCAGATCGAACTTCCAAGTCCAAGTCAGATGTCATTGGTAGTCACAATTGTAAAAATAAAACAATTTGATATTTTTTTTTTTAATGAACCTATTTCACAGATTTTTATGCAAGAGCCGTGGCAGGTGTTTTAGTAGTAGTAGTAGTAGTAGTAGGTTGATAGTGAGGACGATCATGTTCACGATCACGGTTATTGTAATATGAGTAATATGGATAATATGATGGATAGGTGTAATAATAATGTTCATGATGTTCAACAGGTATATAATAATAACGGTGTGCTGGACGATAATGTACAGGTTTTGGATAATATTGTTGTGAATATGGATGATAGGGTGGATAGCGTGAACCATAATGATGCCGTGGATAATCATCATGATAATTGGGTAAGCCGGGAAGATATTGTAGATAATCATCATGTGCAAAATAGCCTTCATGTGGATATAGTGAACGTATTTGACCTAGATAAAACTCTTCCTCCTCTTCCTCATCCATTGGCAGCTCAAAAAGTTTTGTGGTATGTCTGGTCCTTGATTTTGTTTTTGCAGGGTTTTCACTGGTCACCATTTTATCTTCCATTGATAAACGTTTGCGCACATCTGGCTATATTAAAATTTTCTCATCAGTTTGGTGCGGAAGAGCTGGCAATGTCTTGAATACTACTGCTTTTTTCATCATTGGCTGTGCGTTAACGCTGACGGCCATCACTGTGAGCAGCAGGCAAAATATTAATTTAGCACACATTTTAACTATTGCTTCTGCCTTCAGAGAGTGTAATCCTATTTGAGAAGATTCTTAAAAAAAGTGTAAGAACTATTCAAACTTGACGTTGTTTCTTGGTCTGAAACAAGCTTTAATAACTGCCAATTATTGAAATTTTGGCGAATTTATATGTTGAGCAAATAAGCTTTAAATTTTATAACTTTAACTTAACCAGCATGCAAATAGCTTTTTAAGCATTAATGTTGTTTCAGTTTTTTTAAATTCATATTTTAATGACACTTTAACCAGTTTTAATTTTAGTTAATTTAGTTATCTTTTTAGCATTAATGTGCCAGTTTAAATAGATTAACCAAAAGTCATCCAGTTAAAATTAAAATATTTAATTCTTCTAATGCGAGCTTTGTGTGAATGGATACAATGAGGTATAAGCTAAGATTGAGGTCAATCGGAGCATGTATCTAACGGTGCCGAAGTTGCGTTACGCTTAAGTTTTAAGATCCGTTTTATAAAAGTGAAATTGTTACGGTATTATTCATTAAAATATCTTAAAATAGCTTCAAAATGTTAAATAGTTAAAGACCTTTCTAGAGTTAAAATTTTTAAAACGAACTTAAAGAAATATGAAATAAATTCTCCTAGAGTGGAGCTTTCGTTCTTAAAAAAACTTGCGTCTCACGCTATGGAGAATAGTAAGGAATGCTATTTACAACGAAGAAATTTAACACATTACTGCCCAAATGATTTCTTTACCCAGGTCTCTTGGCTATATTGTCAATGATACAACTGATGGGACGAAAGTCCTTGCAAGGATGGCAGATTGAAGTTTGTAGACATCTATAACGTTTAATCCATTAAATTCTACTTGTGTTTCTGACTGCAATTTGAATGTTATCGAAATTGACGCTGATGAGTTTTAGTTTAGAAACTAGTACTAAAGCCCATCCTTTAATGTGTCACACACAAAATATCTATGTAGCATATGATATGATAACATTTTTAAATTTATTTCGAATGTAATGTTGCAGTTGTCGTCAATATATCGTTACTGACAAATATCAAATAAATTTTGTGTGCATACTTTCAGGATGACCGGTTTTTATAAAAAGTTTGCTGTTTAGCTTATGTGTTCTTCAGGCTGAACAGGTTATGGTTCAGTTGTTGAATAGGACTTAAGAAGCACTGTAATAGCAAGACATAATTATGTACAGTTTGATGTATAGTAGTTGAGTAAAATGATGCTGGTTTGCATGTACTAAGATATCCAATGCATAATTTTTTTGCACAGGTTCTGATTCAGACTGAACAGAACTTAAATGGCTTAGAAATACATATTTTTGAACAGTATGAACGAAAAACGTTCTGGTTCAGGCTGAACAGATTTTAAAAAGCATAGCAATAACAATTATGAACAGTTTGTGCGATATAAGGCACGGGCACGACGCTTTAAAGTATTTGGTAAATTTTCCAATAAATTTAAATTCATGTGAATATCATGAAAAATACATATTGTACACGTCTTTAAAACAACTTCTTTCCGAAAATGACAAAATATGGATTTTTTGGGGTCTCAATAGAGTTTGTAAACACAAAAAATTTCCAAAATTTTTTTAGTGTACCATGAAAATCTTTAGTTTTTTGCTTATCTTGGGTATGCATTCTGAAGAAAAAAATTTATTATTAAAAGGATTCTGACCACTTGAAGGGTTGTTGGCAATACTTCGATTTGAGTTATCTTTTCAACTTCTAGCATGGAGGAAAATTTAAATGTTTGGAAACAAATTAATTCACAAGTAAGACATAGTAAAAAAGCCTAAATTTGAGGAAAATCGGTTGAATCACTCGCCACTGAAAAAATCAAAGAAATTTCCCGTTAAATTGTTACTTTTCGTCCTTTTTTAAAGTCATTTTTTAAACATGGATAACACAAACTCTACAGAATTAAGTTTATAGTGAAGTCATGTGATTCATTATAAAAATAATTCCGATTGACTTCCGAAAGTGGAGAAAAAAATTTATAATTTCTAATTTTCCATCGTTGTTTCCAAAATCCGTTTCATAAAATTTCTCTAAATTTTTAACTTTATCCGATATTAAGGAATTATGGCTTATAAGGTAAAAATTTGTTGGTTTAATTTTTCTTCTGTTCGCCCATCCAGTGACATAATATAGTTATATGCCTTATTCATAATCTTCCATTGGATTTCCAAAATCAGTTTCATGAAAATCCCTCAAAATTGTGCAAATATTAACCGATTTTGGAAAAGTGTAGGTAAGACCTACAGTTAAAAATATATTATTTCGATTTCGTCAGCATTTGCGCATTGGACAAGTAATACCAAACGATTTTTTCAAATTCAGACTCTTTGTTTTTCATCCCAAGGTGTCAGAAATTTAGCGGTTTTGACTTTCGGAATTGAGCATAATTAGTGCTCACTAAAGGATGAATTTTAAAGCTAGTGCCAGCCAATTGGGTATTTTTACAACGAAGTGATGTATGGATGCAAAATTTTCACTGCACTCAAATATGTTATAGAGTTTGCTACAGAGAATGCTTTTCTCTAAATGTGGTACTAAAAAATCCATAAAAATGATAAAAAGCTTCCATGAACAAGGGAAATATATAAAAATATATCGTTTTTAGAGAATAAGTTTTTTTATTTTTGAAAAAAGATTTCATTTTATTGAAGAAAATACTTCACACAATGAATTTTTTATCAAAATTTAGTAAAAATTTTTCATTTTCCTTAAATTTTTCTCTATAAATGAGAATATTTTGTGCGAGAAAAATACTTATCATTATTAGAGACATTGAAATATTTCCATTTCCCACAAGTGAAGAAATATTTATTTGAAAACTTTTTCTAATTGAATTATCGAAAATAGAGAAATTTTTTATCGGAGAAAGGTAGGTATTTTTTTCTGAATGTGTGTCGAGAAAAATATTGAATTTTTGCTAACCTTATTGGGACCTGAGTAAAAATGAAAATATTTTAGCTCAAGCCTTATAACCTTCGTACAACTGCCAAATAAGAAAAAATCAATTAAACGGCCTACAACTGGTGCTTGCAAAATATTTTAGCCGAACAGATCCTAAACAACGTTAAAGCCAGTTTATTTTAAAACGACCGCTGCCACTGCTGTTCACCTTCTGTACGGATAGAATGTCCTGACTGTGACCGTTTTAATTAAAAACAAAAAAAATATGGTGCTGGCCATTAGTGCAAAAATTGAACGCACTAACCGCTACAACTCAGCCGATGTAATTACGTAAAATTGTTTTTATATATAAATTCTACATTTGATAAAACCCCCCCAAAAAAAAATCCTGGTTGCGCCCCTGTACAGAACTGAAGTTTTTTAAAAAGGTAATGATGGCAGCGAGTGTAAATAATTTTATGGAGGAATAAGCAATTTTTGGCTTCAAGATATCGAAATAAGCAGCGACCCAGCAAGTTTCTACGGTCAAACTTCTTCAGTCCGTAAACATAGCGGGAAGCATTATTCAGAGCAACTATCAGCCTGTGAGATGACCGTGAGTCAAGATTGCTATAAACGACTTCCGAATAAGTGATTATAGGCATTATCAGCTTCAAGAATAGTTTACGTCTCGTTTCGACGGGAACAAATGCTGCAGTCATTCTCAGGTTTCTTAATACAGAATAGACCTTGTTCACGCAAGAATTGAAGTGATCTTCACAAGATAGCGAAGTATTTATTTGAAAACTAAGATTGTTAACCTTACTTACTACTTTTAATTCAACACTGCTGAGAAAGATTGCGGAAAGATCGAGGGTTGATAAGGGGGTAGTAGAGATCGGTAAGACGTACGATTTTATTGGGTTTAGCTTAAGTTGGTTAGTTTTAGCCCATTCTGCTACACTGAGAAAACAAAAAGAAATAAAACGCACATTTTAAAAACAATTAGTAGGTAATATGAATATTTTAAAAACATTTCACGTCATGCAAAAATGAAAACGCATACTTTAAAATACAAAAGTAAAATGAAATGTTATAAAAACAAAAACGAACGTTTTACTAGGATGTAGCTAGTAAGGTAAAATGAATATTTTCAAAAACATTCTGCACCATACAAAAATGAAAACGCATATTTTTAAATAAAAAAAACTAAATTAAACGTTTTAGAAACAACAACGAACGTTTTACAAGGATAATGTAGACTTAAATGTAACAACAACAACAAAATGGCCATTTCAGCTCTTGAAAGAACTTTGACCGAGCTTCTTATGATCAATTGTGTTGTGTGTGTTATTAAATGTTTGCACACAATTGACTGAGAACTGGACCTACATGTTTTATGCCGACTCCAAACGGCTAAAGTTCATGTTCTCAAGAAGCTTAACATGCCATTATTTACTCTCTGAGGTTTGCCATTCATTGTCTGCAGAGAGGTGGTGACCGATCAGAAAAAAAATTTTATTGAAAAAAACTTTTTGCCGTGGCTGAGGATCGAACCCGGGCTCCGAGCATGCCAAGCCACACACTTAACCTGCATGCCACGGTCACCACACAGGCTAAAATGTATGTTTTCAAAAATATTCTATGCCACACAAAAATAAAAACGCACATTTTAAAATACAAAAGAAATACCATATGTTTTAGAAACAGGAATGAACGTTTTAACATATTAATTTGACTGAAACGGTTTTACAAGAATTTTATAAAAAATACATGTTTTTGTCAAGATTTCCTGTCACCCTTTAAGATGAGCAAATTAAAAATGTTTTGCTACAGTTAACATATCGTTCCCAGTTTTGTTTCAGTAACTCATTGATCAGAAAAAAAACCCTCAAAATAAGTTCACGCTTACAATCTTAAGATCAATCAATAAAATAAATATATTGTTTAAAACAAAAAAAAAAGTTTTTTCAGGTATTGAACCCTGGACGGTTGAGTATTAAGCTCGAGCGCTAGCAAGCTCGGCTAAACTTCTTAAAATGTGAATAAATTTCATTAACTATGTGTAGGCAATCGAGGCAATTAAAACCTCTCTTTAAGGGGGGACATGACATTGGCTGTTTCTTGAAATCGGATTTTTTTTTATAATTTTGTTTTTAAGCAAATATTCTTGAAATTCTAAGAAAAAATTTCTTGGAAAAATTCCTACGATTTTAAATTTTCTTTGCATTTTTCTTTCTTCACAAACTTTGAACGCGTTTATCTCGAAACCATGTTTTTTATACTTGTTGCGGCACTAGCAGGTTCATTTTTTGACGAAATTTTTTTTTTATATTTTTTTAAACTTGATTCGCTATCGTTTGACACGAGCTTTTTTTAATTTTATTTTCGATTTTTTATGATTTCTTAAAGCCAATATTTTTTTCGAAAAAACACACTTTCAAAAATGGAACAGCACCAAAAATTTAAAAAAAAAATAATAAAAAAGCTCCTGCCACACGATAAATAACTTTGTTAAGATTAAAAAAAGTCATTTCTATTTTAGATGGGACAATTTTTGGGACTCCCAGTGCTGCAAGCACGAGGCCCCGTTTTTTTTTTCTCTACCGCTAGTTTGGAGCTCTATAAAACCATGTTGGAGTGAAAAATATATTTTTTTTTTTTGGATTTTTTTTCTTGTAATTTGCTCAATTCTCTACAATAATAAAAAAATTTTGGAAAAATGTTTGCTTCATTTTTTTATCATTTACCGTTTTACCGTTTTTTATCATTTTCCACACAAATTTACATAAAAATAAAAACAAAAATAAATTTTATATTTTATTTTCAGTTGTTTTTAGTTATTGATATTTTATTATTTTGTTTTATGTTTATTATAACAAAATGTATTCCGTCTCTAGTCTGTAAGGATTTGCATCCATAGACTCAATAAACTAAACTAAACTAAACTAAACTAAACTAAACTAAACTAAACTAAACTAAACTTAATTTTAGAGAAAATTAAGTCCGGCGAATTTGTAATTATTTTAAGTGTTTTATTCTGTTAAGTGTCTTTAAGTGTTTAATTATTTGTTATAAATTTAAAGGTTATTTAAAAACCATACCATGCTTTAAGGTTATTTAAAAACCATACCATGGCTTAAGGTACTATTACAGTGTGAAGCGATTAAAAACAACACCTTTTTTATTAATTTTTTTTACATCTATACTATTATATAAAAGGAGACTCACGGATTTGCGGCGACGTGTTCTCAATAACCGCTGAACCGATTTTTATAATTTTTTCACTATTCAATTGCTATGATAAGCGAAATTAAAATAGGGTACTACGTTTTTTACAAAACTTTTTCTTTAATTATTTAAGAATTCATGTCTTTTAATTCATGCTAATGCTGTACAAGTAGCACAACAAGCAGCAGAAAACCAATGCTTAAGCTCTGGCTGTGAGAGTAACTCAGCACACAGCTGCCATGTTGTGTCGGGAGTTGCTCTCAGTTTGGTCTGTTGAGCAGTGTTGCCAACAATCTGACATCGTATATGTTATGGTTTTCAGTCTTGAATTGTTTATACATATTTACAGTCAAAAAATCTTTTTCCTCTTATGCCTGGTATATAACCAAATTATTATTTTGTTATTTATCGCAAATGTTATTCATCGACAATAACACAATCTCGACGGATTGAAAGCTTTATGCAATAGTTCAGATTTAAAATTTGTTTTTATGGCAACACTAGCTACTTTATTTGCAGTCAACTTCTTGCTCAGAGAGAAATATAAATATATTAAAATCTTACCATGAAATGGGGGATGAAATTTTTTATTGTTGTAGTTATTTCAGTATACAAATATTCCATTGCATATGCTCAAATGCTTCTCAGAGGATCTCAGTACGATCTGAAATGTCGCATTGATATGTAATTGTTTGTGTTCATCTGCGCAGAAATTATGTTCATGCATACAACCTTATAAAATAGATTTTCTCTAAACTTTTCAATAGGTTTATATTGGACGCATCAGAAAATAATTTTTATTTTCCAACGTCTTTTTTAAAATCAAATAGGTTGGTACTATGAAATGAAGTTGTAACAAAATGATGACCATAAATGTAGAGGAATACCAATATAACTTCTTTAATTTAGTTGGATTTTCGATTTTGTTCCAAACAGAAGCCTCAAAGTTTTTTATTTCGCGTGTTAATAAATGTTGCACATTAAAAGAGTTATTGTGATTGGAGCATATTTTTTATTTTTAACCGATTTCAAAAAGGAGGAGGGACTCAAGTTGGTTGGTTTCTCTGTTTTTTTATAATAGCATTATAAATAATGCATTTGCATTGGTCTCCAGTAGTTTTAGTTGAACATTAATATTATAATTCAACTTTTGAATGGTTTTCCATTATATTAGACAGCCTGGCATAAGCTACGCAGCGCATGTAAAACGAATCGAAAACGTATGTTTGACGCATATTTTAGTGTTTAAAGGATGCGTAAGTTAAGCATATTTTAAACAAGCTGTTAACATCTTCTTTGTATATTAAAATGATTGTATGTACAAGTAGACTTCAAAACCGCTAAACCAATTGTTATGAAATTTTCAGTGAAACTCTAGCAAAGTCTGCAGAGCGCTCCTGTGAAGTTTGGCATCGATATCGAATAGCTTTAGAATTACATGTTGCACAGCTCCAAAATTCTGTATTTGACCTCAATTTTCACGTGCTGTTTTACTGGTAAAATTTTAAAGCCGTTGCAGAAGGGGCGTGACACTTTTAAGGCATTCAAACTTTTCAGTATAATTTAAGAAACATAAGTCACAAATGTGTGAAACTCGGAAGGAATATAACATTTAGTCGTGTCCATCCACTGGAAAAATTCAGCAAGCATTGGAAATTGGGTCGTGACACCATCAACATAGTTTAAATGTTTAATATCGAATAGCTGTGGTACTTAATGTTTCATAATATTTAAACTCAGTATAAATTTAATTTTTGGAAATGTCTTTCGACAAGAAATATAGCACGGGCATTGGAAAACGGGGTGTGAATCCGCCCATATAAGCCAAATTTTTAATAGCAAATAGCATTGGAAATAAAAATCGCTGATCAGTGAAATTCCGAATGGAGTTGCCATTTGGTAATGTCCTTCTAATAGAAAACTGGTCTGAGCTTTGGTCAAGTGGGTGCACCTTCCCCTACAAGCTACATTTTTGATCGAATAGGTTCTGAAGTCACAGATGAAGTACATGTGTTTGTCTAAGGCTGCGTGCATTTTCAACGCCGATTCAGACAGACAGGCAAGCTGAAATCTGTGTGAACAAATGAGATACAAATATCTATCTCTCTCGCTTTTTCACACACTCTGCGGACACAGGCAGGCAGTCTGAATCGGCGTTTACTATGCACGTGGCCTAAGGCGTAGCAACGCGCGCCGGGTATTGCTAGTAGTATTATAAAATTATTCAATTCAAATTTTTTTACATTATGTACAGTTAAAGTTGAAGATAAAAAAAATATTTTTTTTTTGTTTTTGTATTTGTTGTTTATTTTCTAGAGGTCGTTGAAGTTGGCGTGTTTAAAAAAGGTTGTAAGTTGGTTTCTCGTCTCCAGCATTTCCAAGGCGTCGGAAAGTAAAAAATCAAGGTGCATTCTTCAGTAAAGGGTTGTAGTTGAGCACTCTACCTACGCAAACAAAAAAATAAGACAAACAAAAAAAATGGCATATGTTGAAAAACAAATTTACAAAAAACCTGAGCCGTAAAAAACAAAATATAAAAGTTTCTCTGCTTTTTATAGGTAGAGTGCTTAACAGAGTCTATGAAGATCACAATAAATTAAGTTTCATCAAAATCGATCAAGTAGAACTCGAGATATCTTAGAAACCAATTCGAAAAAACTTGTTTCGAGAAAAACGCGATTAGATTTTCTTCTATGAACGATAATATATGAATAAATGCGTGACACACGAATATAATGTATATTATATCTTTTTTTTTATTTTATATTTTTTTCCAAAATTTCGTACACGTATTCTTAAGACCTTAAGGAACCAGATTCTAAAAAAAAAAAAAAAATTTTTCATTTTTTACACACTGTAATAGTACCTTAAGGGAACATGACACTCCAGAAACTCAAAAGTTTTTGGTTGGAATATATAGCCTAAGTCTATTTATAATATTTTGAGAAATCTTTCTTTCAAATTTTTAAGCGCCATAAAAGTTTTATGAAAAGTTCTTTGGTTTTTATGACGTAATTTTTGCTAGAATAACGCGTGAAGTTTTATATTTTGTGTTTATATGGATCAATATGCGTGAAATACAATTGTATCAATACATCAATTCTTTCTTAAATCGACAGATATACTTTTTTTTAAGCTTGCAACAACTTTTGCAAAAATATCGATTTTATGTTTCCACGTGTTTTTACTTTTAAGTGTTGTAGCACACTTATTGTTGCATAGTGTTGTCTAATAGTTGGCTTCGCCACATTTTTGGCTGACTTAATGATATTTGACAGCGCGTCTGCTGATAAATTCAATGAGTCTAGCTTAACTTATCTCAAGCTATAGAAAACTTCTAAATAAATTTTGCTTGTAGGGGAAAAACGTGTTGTTTATGTAAATTTGTTGTTTTCTACATATTTGTGTTTTTTTTTTTTTTTTTTTTAATTTCGCATAAATCTTCTTCAACATCGTGCTGCATTAGATAACATCAAAACCACGAAGTACTTGTTTAAATTAACACAAAAGAGCGACAGCGTTGACATCAGTCTGCCGCCGACTGCACCCTCAGCACAGATGACGCACCTAATACAAAAACAAACACACACACAAACACTCTAACACGCATTCTGATACTAACACACGAATATATGTATGTGTAATTGTTTTCCATACAAACATATTTATTTATTTATTTATTTATTTATTTATTTTTATGAACATCTACACTGTTAATTTATTGTATTTGAGCAACATGAGTTCGTGTTCATTGTTTATCCTTTTATCGCTATTGTTATCGTTAGCTAACGGAAGAGGATGTGTGCCTGCTGTTGTCAGTGTATGTACGTACATGTGTGTGTGTGTGTGTGTGTGTGTGACTGTGTGTGTCACTGTATGCTTTGGCGTATGTTATGAAGTTCAGGACTTTCTTTTATCTGCATAATTGAAGTGTTTTTTTATTTTCTTTTGTCCTTTGTTTTTCTGCTACTCTCCCTTTTTGTTTTCATATAGTTAACAAAGTGAAATCCTGGCTTTGCTCATTAAAACACAATAGAATTGAGGTTGTAAATAATATGTTGGAGCGTAATACGCTTGTAGGCTGCTATTTGGCTTATTTTGGCAAAAGACCACAAAAGCAACAACAACAAAAAAAAATCACAATTAAAATAAGATTTTTATTAACGCTTTGTTTTGTATGTTTTCTTCTCTTTGCAGAACTCAAGGCTAACATAGTTGGCCCTTCGGATCTTTATGTGAAGACTGGCAGTGACATTAATTTGACATGTAAAATCATGCAGGGACCACATGAGTTGGGCAACATTTTCTGGTACAAAGGTATGTTTTTAATTAACACGCTCTGCCTTTTTAATTTTTTCTGGTGGTCTGTCAATGTGTTACCCGTTCGTTGTGTTGAACACACATATTCTGTCTGGCACTGAAGCGCGCAATTTTAAATAATTAAACTATAAAATGGCGAATTCAATTATGCCGGTTATGTGCGCACAGCAATTGATGTGTTAATTAATTGTGAAATTAAAATACGACAGGCTGCCTGTCTCTTTCTACTGTTATCCCTGGTTTTGGTTATTTATTTAAAATTTTTTATTTTTTTTTTTTTTTCTCAGGCAATGAAATCATTGACATGACAACGAATCAGAATGAAATCGATAGCGGGACGCGGATAAGCGTGGAGAATGATTGGACTGATGGCTTAACATCACGGTAAGTGCTGCTCAGAGTATCTTTATGTTGGTCGTTTGTATATATTTTTGTAAAATAATTGCTTTAAAAACATAAATATGCGCCCTTATAAGCAATATTATCAAATTGATTGGAAGAAATTTAAATGAGGCGTATTTAATTAGCAAAAAACATTCATATTTTACCTTAAAAATGTTTATGAAATTTTTAAAAAAAATTTTGCAAGCAAATTATTACATTAGGAGAAATTCGACTTAAAAAATTTTGTCAAGGCAATTATTTTAAGAAATAGACTTCATTAAATAATTTTTTGAATTTGATTATGAAAATAATCTGTCTTTATATTAAAGCTTAACAATATCCTTTAAAGCTAAAACCCTCATATTCAATGACCTGTTTTCAAAAACTTAATTCCTCTTATTTACCCTGTGTTTACTCAAGGTCAAAAATCAGCTCTTTTATATTCTGTTCATTACTAAAAACTAACTTTTAATCACCTTTTTCTAGGGAAACTGTTTAACTTTCTTTCTCCATAAAACTACACCAAGATACAAATTTGTTATATTTTTTTTTTGCCACCATTCTTCTATGGAATATATTTATAGCTGCAGCCTTAATTGGCATGACCTTCTCATAAATTCAAAATTTTCAACAAACGCTCTAAATATGCAAATTTATTGAACCCAAGGTTAACTCAGCTCAGCTCAGCTCAGATATTAAATATTATAAATTAATGATAATTTTGCTTATTTATAAAACCAACACTTATTTAACCTGAGTTTCTTCTGCAAACAAAATTTTACTTTCTATAAATAGTAATCAGGTCTAGCTCTTTATCTATGTGTTTGTATGTCAGATATTTTCTTGGTATGGTTTAATTTATAATTTCTGTTGAGAATATAATTTTTCTGTGTAATCTCAAGGTTATTAAAAGTTATGCTGAATATTAGATTAATTAGCAGTAGCTGTTTAATATTAATGAACAATTTTAATGAAATTATTTTGTTAATTTTAAGTAATGTGTTATAATAACTAATTCAGATTTCATAATTAAGAAATAATTAGTTACTTAATAACAATATTAGAAGAATAACAAGTTTGAAGATTTTCTGGTTTTCTTGCATTTTTTTATGGACTGTATCTTTCGCAACAGTTCAATTATAATTATGTGTTTTTTTTTCCACATTATCTTTGAGATGGTTAAATCATGTTCTAAATAAAATGTTTCATGAAGTTATTCTAGGTTTAATTTATATTCCATATTACCATAAAAACTTCTCCTTTGTGCACTGTACCATGCATGTATCGTGTTTTAAAAATTATTCAAAAATAGTGGCCTTAGTTAAATGGTTACTTGTGTGCACTGTTCTATGGCAGTTTTAGGCAGGTTTCTAACTTCAAATTCAAACTTTTACATTGCAAATTAGACTTTTTCCAAAGCAAATTAAACTTTTTAAAAGTCAAAAAAAGCTTTTTACAAATCAAATTTGAGAAAAGTTTCATTTGAATCCAAAAAAATTAAATTTGAGCTTTAAAAAATTGAACTTGAAGTGCAAAATTTTAAATAGAAATGGAAAAAGTTTAATTTGAATTTAAAGTTAAAAAACGTGTAAGTATTTTTATTCGTTTTTCAATTTCTTTCTAATTTCCAACATTTGATTGATATTCGAGAAAATTGTATAGTAAGTTGAATCTAAAAAAACTTTTTTTTTGACTTTTGGTGCTCGTAACTTTTTGAGTCATGACTTTATAGAAAAACTTTACGAGGATAACTCGACAGAAATGCAATTTTCTTCTGTAAAAGGTATTATGTTTGGTAGTTGTTGTAGATATCTGTTAATAATGGATAAAAAAAGTAATGAAAAAAAAAGTCGGTTCTAGTTTTCCGACTATAATTTCTTTTTTTTTTAATTTTTTTATAATGTTCTGTGACTACTTCCATAGCTATTCTGTATCGAAAATTTTAATTGATAGGTGGAGTCACGATCCATTTTCCAATGCCCGTGTCTGTTTTATATTTGACAGTCAAAGAACACGTCTCAATAGAAATTTTGTACTGAGTTTCATTGATTTGTGATTAATAGATGAAAGTTAATCCGAAAATGTGTGTTCTTGGAAAAGTACCACGCCCCTCGTGGGTAGGAAGGTGAATTTAATGTAAGACGTTTTCTCATACCAACCAAATATTCATAAAAAATTTCACTAACACCGTGACACGAGATTTTTATATATTAGAAGATTTAATTTTGAGTAGTACCCATATGCCCATATGTAAAAATATGCCTATAAAGGACTTATATACACTTTTGTGAATTATATTCTTTATATATTCTTGATCAGTACCACCATCTCAATCGGTTTTACCATGTTCGTTTGTCTGTCAGACTGTCTATCGACACGATTACAGCCGTGCTTATTAATTAAATTTCATATTTAAGCTTTTACCATAAGAATAAAGACTAAATTTGAAAATGAGCCAAATCGAATGAAAACCACATTTACCTCCCACAAAAGGTGACATTATCTAAACGTTAAAACCTTTTTAAGATCCACAAAAATTAACTTTATGTCTTACTTGTTAATTAAATTTCGTTCTCTGGGTTTGAAAATTGAAAAAATCTACTTTCCATACAAATTGATACCATCAAAATATAAATCCTTGATGCTTCACACAAAAGTCTTGATATACGAAGAACTCATTGTTATCTTGAACAATTAGATAAAAATTACGTGTTTTTCTCAAGCATAATGACGTCATGAAAATAAAAGAACCTGAATAACTTCGAGTATAAAGTGTGTTTTTTTTTACAGGTAAAGAATTTTGAAATGAAATAAAGCAAAGATGAATTTTTAAAATTGACATAAAATTGACTTTATTCAAAACATAATCTTTTGGCATTATAATTTAAATATGATTTGTGGCATAATACCGCTACGGCAGGCTCGAACGTAATCTAATCTGGAGGTCCATGGATTTGCAATCACTTTTTCCAATATTTGTGCCTATATATCGGCAATAACGCGGCAAATGTTATTCTCGAAGTGGTCGATCGTTTCAGGCTTATCGGCGTAGACTAGCGACTTCATATATCTCCAATGAAAATAGCCTAGCGGCGTTAAATCGCACTATCTTGGAAGCCAATTCACGGGTCGGGAACGTGAAATTATGCGGTTAACGCTTCCTTCAGCAAATCAATTGTGGCACGAGCAGTGTAACATATTGTACCGTCTTGTTGAAACTCCAGATCCTGTTCATCATGATTGTTCAATTGAGGAACGAAAAAGTCAGTAATCATGGCTCTATAGCGGTCATCATTGACTGTAACATTCTGGTCAGCATTGTTTTTAAAGAAGTACGCACCAATGAATCCACCAGACCATAAATCACACCAAACAGTCAGTTTTTCTGGATGTCACGGTGTCTTAACATACACTTGAGGATTATCTTCACTCCAAATACGTCAGTTTCTTTTATTGATGTTGCCATTCAACCAAAAGTGAGCTTCATATCTAAACAAAATTCTCTCATTAAAATTCCTAACAGAACCATTATTTTCAAAATGAATGTTCAAAATTTGGAAGCGTTGTTCAGGTGTTAGTCAGTCTATTTATGTTGAAATGCCAAACCAAAGTAAACACAAATCACTTAACATAACAATGACAAAATGCTCGCCAGTTAAAACAGAGCTGCCAACTTAAAGTTCTATAACTCTAAAAAAATACCCTTTTTTAAAGCGGTATTTTTGCTCCAGCCAAGTCCAAGATATTCCATAACTAGAAACCTTAACCTTAACCTTAACCTTAACCTCAACCTTAACCTTAACCTTAACCTTAACCTTAACCTTAACCTTAACCTTAACCTTAACCTTAACCTTAACCTTAACCTTAACCTTAACCTTAACCTTAACCTTAACCTTAACCTTAACCTTAACCTTAACCTTAACCTTAACCTTAACCTTAACCTTAACCTTAACCTTAACCTTAACCTTAACCTTAACCTTAACCTTAACCTTAACCTTAACCTTAACCTTAACCTTAACCTTAACCTTAACCTTAACCTTAACCTTAACCTTAACCTTAACCTTAACCTTAACCTTAACCTTAACCTTAACCTTAACCTTAACCTTAACCTTAACCTTAACCTTAACCTTAACCTTAACCTTAACCTTAACCTTAACCTTAACCTTAACCTTAACCTTAACCTTAACCTTAACCTTAACCTTAACCTTAACCTTAACCTTAACCTTAACCTTAACCTTAACCTTAACCTTAACCTTAACCTTAACCTTAACCTTAACCTTAACCTTAACCTTAACCTTAACCTTAACCTTAACCTTAACCTTAACCTTAACCTTAACCTTAACCTTAACCTTAACCTTAACCTTAACCTTAACCTTAACCTTAACCTTAACCTTAACCTTAACTTTAACCACCACACATACAACATTCTTCACTTGTTTCTCTTTATTTCACTTTCTCTCCTACAAGGTTAAAAATCTTGGGCTAAATTTTAATCTTTTTTGGATTACATATAGAACACGACCAAAAAAGATTACTTTTTAATCCAATGAAAAGTTTTAAATTTTCCAATCCAAAAAGGATTTATATTTAATCCGCAAAAAGTTTAAAATTTTTTATCCAAAAAGGAATAATTTTTAATCCACAGAAAGTATAAAATATTATAATCCAAAAAGGATAAAATATATGTTCAAAAAAATTTTAAATAATTGTAATCCGAAAAGGATTACTTTTTAATCAACAAAGATTCAACATTTTCTAAACCGAAAAGACTAATGTTTAATCTTTCATTTAATTAATTTTTGTTTCTTTTAACTAAAAATAAACTTCGGATGCTTTAACAACATTAATAATAACATTCAGCGTAAATTTCGTAGTAGTAGTAATTTTCAATCTTAGGTAAAATAAATACTTTTTCCTGAAAATACTACCTTAATGTAAATTTGTAGTCCAAAAATAGTCTTAAACTTAAACTTTTTTGGATTAAAAACAAATTTAACTTAAGTATGGAATAAAAAATAGTCCATTTTGGATTAAAAATTCTTGACCCTTGTTTGAGTCACATGTGTCCCTGTACCGATTTACACTAAAAATGTGACTTAAATGACATTAAAAATTGAGAACGTACTTTCCTATGAAATTTCATTCAGATAAATCAGATGGAATTGAATTCAACGCAGTTTCTTTTTAAAAATATGCGTGATTTTGTATATTCATGCGATTATAACTTGAGCCACAATTGAAATAAAAAGACCCAGTCGGAATATGAATCCTCAAAGACGAAGCCTTAATGACCAAGTACGCATAGTCAGAACGAACGATGACGTTCTGATAGACAAGTCATGATTTTTTTAACCAACAAATTAATAAATATATTTTAAGAAAACAAATAACATTGAATCACACAAAAAAAAACAAAACCATGTGCGGAGAGTTTATACTATGTATCCGTACTGCATTATATGAACGCATTCCGTCCTTGAGGACATTTCAACAAAATGTCTTGCGAGCCAAAGTGAAATTTTGTTTGAAAATGTCTTCAAAGACACCCATAGAAATTGATTGATTCCGTCTTGCAAGAAACTGACATGTCTCCAAGACGGATTAATCCATTTCTTACTGGGGATGCGATGTTTAATACACTTATTGAATCTGGCTTTAAGTTTAGTAGTTTATTCTGTTGGCCATTTCATCATAAAAAAAAATGTATTCAACACAAGATTGAGGTATGATTTTGTTCCAGTATAGTAGTGTCCCTCCAGTACTCCAGTACCCTCCAGTACTGGCAATCACAATTAGTCTTTTAACGGTCATGATATCATGCATGAATAGTAGCTAGTGAATTCTAGTACCCGAGGTTGTGTAGCACAGGGATGCCCAGCGCCTAACTCTTTCCACTCTTTGCACTCTTTTACAACAACTTCGATGTTTTCATGATTGTTGTAATTCGACGAATTCAGTTTGAAGTAAAATCATTGCTTCTTATTGCTTTATTGTTTTTTTAAGAGCCATCAAATGACGGTATCTTGCATTTCCATGTTGTTGTTTTTGTGTGTTCAACAATTTAACTTGTGCGCTTGGGCTCGGTCACCATTCGTGTTGTTGTTTGTATGTCCTTTTGTTATTTTGCTTGGGCGCTGCCAGCATTCGTTTTGTTGTTTTTAACATGCTCCACTCTTTACAACAACTTCAATATTGCAATGATTGTTGTAATACGCCGAATTAATTTTTCAGCTTCTTATTACTTTATTGTTGTATTTGCGCACATTGAAGCATTCGTGTTGTTGTTTTGTGTGTTTAATATATATGAACTTTTGCGCTGGCGCAGATGTATGTTTTATGCGTGTTGTTGTTTTTATGTGTTTTTGTAGTTAGAAAAATTATTGTGCCACGAATCCAAAGATTTGTTGTTGTTGTTGTCTTTTTGTTGTAATTGTTGTAGCACTCTTCAAATAATTTTTCTGGGCATCACTGGTGTAGCAGATAATGCAAATACATTTTTTTCATTTGTTTTTTCTTCCACATAAGCTGTATAACAAAAGGAATGGTGAGCGGTAGCTAGTGATAACATAGTGAGCAGTAACGTATGAAGTAGCTAGTGAATGGTAATGATGAGTGTTCCCCATGAAACAGTATATGGTAGTGCAGAGAGTAATGGAATCGTTACCGGCAATGAGATCTCCGTGTTAAATTCATGAATGAATTGCATTGCAGGTAATCTGGTGGGTAACCAGTGGTGATTACCGATAGCTAGTGAACTCACTCATTCGCAGGCGCGGATACAAGGGGGGGTAAAGGGGGTAATTACCCCCCCAAGAACTCGCAAATACTTTTTTTTTAATACATTATTTGGAAAAAATAGTTATGCCCACAGCTTAAGGGTACTTTTATGTATACATCAGCGATTCTGAAGGCGTGTTTTGAAAGAATACTAAAAAAAATGGTCAGAGACATTGTTAAACTCTAGTTTTTTTATTGATTTCAACAATTATTAAAGTATATAAAAAAAAATTTTGTTTATTTTTGTTTCGTGAGGTCATTTGCGTGTAGATGACGTTTTTATGAAGCGATGCGAGAAGAGTATGATCATTTTGCTTGTAGAATCACATGATCTGTAGTCATCTGCAAAAACCAAAATATAATTATATGTAAAGCAAACACTTACGTCAAGGTAGTAAATTCGATTTTTTTAAAAAATGAGATTGAAAATAAAGTAACAGATCGTTATGTTCTCAAATTAACAGCCATTTTTTAAACAATCAACTTTAAAGACGCTTTATTTTCTTACAAATAAAAAACTTGAAGTCACTACCTTAGCGTAAGTGTTTGCTTTATAATAATTATATTTTTGCAAGACATTTACGATTAGTTTAAAAATGCCATTTATAAGAAATCATTGAGCAAGCAACATTGATTTTGATTTGTTATGAGCGCAATTAAGATTTTGGCTATGCAAACCAAAGTTGCCACTTAAAATATTTTATTCTTCTAAATTTTAACTGAAAACCTGCCAAACTTTTTTGCAACCTATGTGCCAACGAATTTTACCATAAAAAAACAATACGTGCATTGTACTTTCAGTTTTCACTTTATAAATTTTCAAAAAAAAAATTACAAACAATGTAAAATCCAATAGATTTTTTACTTCAATTATTTCATCATCTGTTAAATTACTTCTTAGAAATATTTCAGCTATATTCAGTCCTTATGAAAATATTATATACATCTGTAATACTTTTTGTCATATATGATATAAAGGGTGTTTTTTTCTGAGGTTTTTTTTTCAATATGGATTACTCTATTGTCTGACAGTTGTTTTGACAGTTGAAAGTGACGTCTCTACTCAGTATTATTTGGCAAATCATCATGAATAGGTTAACTCCAGAACAACGCTTCCAAATCGTGAAAATTTATTTTCAAAAACAGTGTTCAATTAAAAATGTTTATGGAGCACTTCGCGAATTTTATGGTGCACATAATCGTCCGTCTGAGACCACCATAAAGAACGTAATTACCAAATTTCGGTCTATATTCACTCTTTTGGATTCCAAGCCACCGAGAAGAATGAGAAGAGTGCGTACAGAAGAAAATATTGTTGTCGTTGAGGCCAGTGTCGAAGAAAACGTTAATTTATCGATTTGTCTCTGAAAATGAGGAAGGACGACGCATTACCGTGAATAGAAATCGATACAGAACCATGATCAATGAATTTTTGTTGCCAAATCTTCACGATATGGATGTTGAAATACGCCCTCAAAGACTTTGGACCTCCAGAATGCCCTTTGTGCAAAAAAGTCGTGGTGGTCATATGCCCGAAATTATATTTAAATGTTAAATGCCAAGAAATTATCTACTAAATATAAATTTTTTTGGCTATTTCACAATTTGGCATGTGTTTTATTTAAATTTCAAATCAGCAAGCTTTTAAAAAAACACCCTTTATAACAGGGTTGTTTTGAAGTGAATTAATGTTAGGTTAAAGTTGCTAAAATTGTATCAACTGCGCAAATAATTTGTTGCATACAATTATTTTTGTTTGAGTAAATTCTAAATTGTTTGGAATTCTGAAATTTTTCAAGCCTACCTTAACTTACTTTTTATATATATAGGCGCAGGGAAAACAGTTAAGGACCATTTTCTCCCGTGTTTTTCAACCGATTTTGATAATTCTGTTTTTAAATGAATTAGAGTGCGGAGAAGAAGTGCACCAACTATTTTATACAACTATAAATAAACAAACAAAAATTGGGCGATTTGCGACCCCAGCGCGGTACTAGTAATTATATTTGCAACAAACCAACCAAATTACCACAACCGAATTTCATGAAATAAAACTGCCACTTTTAGTCCACTTTTAGTATGGAACTAATTCAAATTCAATTATTTCATGAACTTAAAATTTGGCAGTGTAAATAGGAGAGCGACACTAATGTGACACTAATGACATTTTTCCACTAATTTCTATAACGTTTGCTATCTTTGCCACGCTTCCTATCAGTGTAGAAACAGCTGAGCGAAGTTTTTCTATACTGCGACGATTAAAAATATGGTTCCGTTCGAATTGAGAACGATTGAATGGACTCGCATTATTGCATATACTTAGAGACATTTAAATAAATATTAACGAAGTTATTGATAATTTTGCGATGATTTTGTCATATGATTTTGTCAGTTACAAAATTAAGCTTTATGAAAGGTGCAGAGATCTCGATAAACAATACCGAATGAATTTTGGCTGCTGATTTCAAATATAGACTCCATTTTTCTCCATCAGCTCGAGTTTTTGAGTTTTAGGCAAAAACATGATAATCAGTTTTTTTTCTGATAATATTGCTAAATCTATTATATTGATCTACCGATTTAGATAGACCTTTCAATTTTTGCACATTCAATAACAATATATTCGACAGTTTCGAAGATATCGACGTTCAAAGACGAAAAAATTTCACAATTTTACGTGGGCTGCTCTTGTTAGATTTAGAGTTTTTATTTACTTTTCGCTGAGATATTATTCCAGAAAAAGGGAGAAATAAATAAATACAGAAATGTGCGTGTATGTATCTGGAAAAAATGCTTCTTAAACAATTCAATAATTTCAATTCAAAAAAGAACAATTTATCTATTTGTAAAAAGGCAAAATTTTCTCAAATCGAAAATGTGTGTCTTTGATAATTTACCCCCCCCCCAAGATTTTTTCCAGATCCGCCCCTGCTCATTCGTCACTGGTGAGTCCAACTGGAGGGTATTGCTACCTAAGAAAAGCACAGAGCTTTCACAGAGAACAAAACGTTATATTAACTCTCTTTATTTTGGCAACTTCTTAACGCAGACTACTCTAATATTTTTACTTGGGCTTGCTCTGAAAATGTAACACCATCAAGTTTTGATTATAATCTTTAACAAGTTAAAAGTTCCAAATAAGATAAGCTTATTTAAGTTAATTTATTTTTTTACATTATAAAAAATGTAAAGACAACTTTTTAAAGGTTGGGTTAAAGTACCGTATATATGCGGAGGATGCGAATTTTTGGAGCCACATCTAAAGAAAAACATATAAGTTTTTGCTGATCAAGAACATAAGGTTTTGCTGAAACTTGTAGAGCTTTTCATTGAAGATTTTATAAAAAATACTGATTTTTGCTTAAATGGTAGTTAGAAACCCAATTTTTGACTGAGAGAGTAATTTATAAACGTTTTTACTCATCAAAATATTTTAATGGGTTTTTTACTTACCAAAAAGAACTAAAAACCTATATCTTAAGTTAAAGAATGCGTTCTACTTATTATGACACAGTCATCTGCTTCTTTTTTTCAAAGAAATTCTTTAGAAATCTTTTGGCTTTTTTTAGGACTAAATTTATAGCAAATTTTAAAAAAATAGTATGCATCTTTTTTAAATGTAACATGTTTCTTACTAATTGATATGCTATGCTTTTGCATTGCAACGATTTTTTTTGAATAAAAAAAATTAGTTCTGAACAAAAGAAGAGGTTGAAAATTCAAAACTGTTCCTTCAAAAAATAACAGATAAAACATGGTAGTAGAAAAAATTTACAATTCCGAATATATCGATTTTTTATGCATTTAAAATAACAACATTCGTACCACGTTGTAATTGGAAATATTTCGAGAAAAAATCATCTCTAAAAAAGTATCTATTAAAAACCGCGTTCAGGTATTTTACAACAAATCAATAGCAAATATTATTGAAATTGGAATTCAGTGACATTTTATCAGGGCTTCTTTTTTAAACCTATCTTTGTGGTTTAGATTTTTATTAATCCTGTTGTGTGTCATGTTGTATTTTTTATTTTACTCCACTTTTTGTTTGTGTTGGTTGGTGTTATTAATATTTATCGCATTTTCTGTCTATATTCACAGATTAAAAATTCGTCGTGCCATGCCCAGCGATACCGGAAACTACACGTGTGTGCCAACGATAGCAAAATCCTCCAGCGTTTATGTGCACGTGATTATCGGTGAGTACCGTCAGGCTGTAGCAGAGCCACTAAAGAAGTGTACCATTTTTTGTGTACATTTTTTTGTTTGTTTTATATAAATTTTTATGTTAAAGTGGCACGCAAGCGGATGTTTACAAACATACTGACACATATTCAGCTTGACATGCCAACGTTATACAAACATATATACATACAAAGATAGACAGCGAACGAAAGCTTAACGCATGACTGAAAATGAAGTCCATTAAATATTTTCATATTTACACGTTTTTGCCGCTGCTTTTATAAGGTTTTCTTCTGTACACTTTTTAGATGCTTAAATGTACACAAATACACACACTAACACTACTGCTATACCAATACTAACAAGCACAAACACAAAGTTGTTGTCAGCAATAAAGCAGTTTATAGCGGATGCTGCTTGTTAGCGCCCAACATGAAGTTGTTTGAGTTTTTAGTAGTTTTTCCTACCAGCAACTCCTACGATAACTAAGCTGCGCACTTATTCTACTACTTTTACTACCATACATTTTTTTTTAAATTTTATGTTTTTGTTAAGCAATTTTTTTGTTATTTTTTAACATTCTTTTTTTAAATTTTAATGCTGCAAATGCACATGCAACAACGCTATAATCAGCACTCTTTGCTGCAGTCATAAACGAGCAAAGCAGCAGCAGCAGCAGCAGCAGCAGCAGCAGCAGCAGCAGCAAAGTTTGTTGACTGTCTCTTATGCGCTTTTGCAGACAGCTCTGGCTAAGTGCATGTGTGTGTGCGTGTGTCTATGTTTGTGTGGTTTACGCCTAAAGTGCAGTTTTATTTTTTTTTTCTTGCATAAATGTGTCAAAATTTTAAGCGCTCATTCGTCAGATTTTGCTAAAAGTGTTACGACAACAAAGCGCGCGATGGGCGTTTAAATGGCTGGGCGTGTTAAAAGCTTGTTTTTATAAGAATTAAAGTTTCATGCTTTTGTGGCAAACTTTCATTTGCAACATGAATATGAAAATCAGATTTAAAATTAAAATTTTTAGTAATAACTGGAAGTTAGTTTGTAAAATTGTTGGCAGTTTTGATAAAATTATATTTTTTTGAGATTAACTCAAATATGAATAAAAATTATGAAAATAAAAATATATGATTCTTTCAATTCTGAAAATAATAATGCAGCTTTTTAATAGCTTAAAGATTTTACTTGCTTTTTTCTTAGCCATGTGTTTTTAAATCCAACATAAAATAAATTCTAGATAACTTTGCAAACAAAGATTTTACATGGAATTTAGAAAAAAAATATATATATCTATAAACCGAGCTTCTTTCATGTTTAATGATTCATTTCTTTTCTACTAAAATGCTTTCAACGTTTGCTACATATTGATTGCAGCATCTTAAACAGCAGCTGCTGCTCTTACCATTCACAGGCAATGAAATCCTTTTTTACACTCTATTAAGGATAATGCTGTGCTACATTTTGCCATGGTTTTGTTTTTTTTTTTGTTATTTTTTAACCCAATCCAAAGCGAAGCAAGTCAACAAAGCAAAATAGTGCAACAGAAAGTTGAACGTGAGCAACATCATGAGCAACTAAAGCAAGCTGCTTGAGAAAACAACAAAGCGAATTGTCGGTTACTTGGAAAATAAAGAATTAGTAGAAGAAAAAATTGAAAACTATAAAAACTGCCAGTTTCGAACAAAAGCACAAAAGGACGAAATACGAGCCACTGAAAGTTATTGCAAACAAGTACTTCTAATTAGCTGAAAAGCACTTGTTCCGGTGGATTTTGTGGCATTGCATTGCGTTGCACATCGCCTTTCGTTTGGAGAAGGCGTGTCCAAACAAATCGTTCTTTGTGTGCGAGTGAAAGATATTGGCTAGTTGGCGTGTATTTGAGTGCTTGTAAGCTTTTGATGTACAATAGAAGTAATTGAATCTATAAAGTAAGCTTGCTAAATTGAAAAAAAATAACGAATTTCTGCCAAATGTGAATGGAGAAGTTTTTCAGATCAATCGCGTTCTAGTTTAAAATAAGAAGTCAAATTGTTGGAAGAATTCGAGAAATTCAATTAAAATTCTTGAATGAAAGCATTACAAAAATGTAAGCTTCTTGTAATATTCTTAAAAAATCCAAAATGTCCTTAAAATGGACTTTAAAGTTGTTAGTAAAGAGATAATTTATTAATATTATATTATTAAGGTATAATATTTAATAATCAAGGCATAATTAATTGAAAATTTGTTGCAAATTTAATATTTTTGTAAAGTTAATTTGAAAGTGTAAAGTTTAATTTAACACAGTTTTCCTCTCAAATGCGTTTTTAGAGGGATATTTTTTCACCAATTCAGATTAAGTTCAAAATCAACCCTTTAACAGATTTAAAATATTTACATATTTCTGACGTTCGTATTGAATTTTGAGCTTTGGTGTATTCAGAGCTTTATTGTAACATTTTATCGCAAATATTTTTGTGGGTCATTTCAACCCTCTGTGGCCACGTTTTATGGTTTTTTTTGTCCTTTTTTCACAAAGGGAAAATAAATGAAACTTTCAAATGAACAGTCGCACAGTGTGTCCGCTATACGGAGAGAGTGATAAAAAGTAAAAAATGCAAAATCATAACAGAGTATTGGTTTGTGGCTTATTCTCAACTACAATAATGAGGCTACAAAGTACCGTTATTATTTTGCTTCTAACTTACTTCATCTCCCTGTACTGAGTTAGATATTAACGCGATCGCGAAGTGTGCGCTCCAAAAAGTCTCATTAAGAGCAAACTTGCAGTGTTTTTAACCAGCTTTAAAATAAAAACTACTGTGAGTATTTAAAAAAACTAAAATGTAGGATCAAGCATCAGGTATGTACTTAATAAATTCGAAAAGATTGTATTAAAAAAAATATAAGGGACTCATTTTTAAAAGTCGCGTAAAATACATGCTTAAAAAACAAAAAAAAAAAAATTGCATTTCTGAAAAAGTAAGCTTATAGTTTGTATTCAACTGAGATAAAACAAATATTTGTATGAAGTTCCATTCAGCAAGCATAAACATTTAATAATTCTGAAAAACTTGTTGCCACATTTTGCCCCTTTTGCATACTTTAAACTTTTAATAAATTTGTAAAACTCGCCGAAATAATTTTTTTGACATTGAAATAACATTTTTTTGCAGGTTCTTGTTCAAACAATATTTTCTTAACAAGAGTGGCTTTTTTCAAATATTGAAAGAAAATACTTCTCAAAGCTGCGGAGAAAAATTAAGGGTTATAAAAGAACATGTAATAAACAGCACAAGGTGCCCTAATGGTAAAGAAAAAAAATCTGATAAAAACGATAACACAATTTATACCGCAATTCAAAAAGAAGTAGAAAGCAAGTAATAGATTTGAAGAGAGATTCATAAACAATAATAAATACTGGCTTCACGCCTCCATTGGTTTTGAAAACTTTAACGCTTAGGGAAAAAGCAAGGGTCGTCCAAAAAAAATATTAATAATAATAATAATAATAATAAAAATAATAATAATAATAATAATAATAATAATAATTATAATAACAATAATAATAGGAATAATAATAATAATAATAATAATAATAATAATAATAATAATAATAATAATAATAATAATAATAATAATAATAACAATAATAATAATAATAATAATAATAATAATAATAATAATAATAATAATAATAATAATAATAATAACAATAATAATAATAACAGTAATAACAATAATAATAATAATAATAATAATAATGATAATAATAATAATGATAATAATAATAATAATAATAATAATAATAAAAGTTATAATAATAATAATAATAATAATAATAATTATAATAATAATAAAAATAATAATAATAATAATAGTAATAATAATAATAATAATAATAATAATAATAATAATAATAATAATAATAATAATAATAAAAATAATAATAAGAATAATAATAATAATAATAATAATAATAATAATAATAATAATAATAATAATAACAATAAGAATAAAAATAAAAATAATAATAGTAATAATAATAATAATAATAATAATAATAATAATAATAATAATAATAATAATAAAAATAATAATAATAATAATAATAATAATAATAATAATAATAATTATAATAATAATAATAAAAGTAATAATAATAATAATAATTATAAAAATAATAATAATAATAATAATAATAATAATAATAATAATAATAATAATAATTATAATAATAATAATAAAAATAATAATAATAATAATAATAATAATAATAATAATAATAATAATAATAATAATAATAATAATAAAAATAATAATAATAATAATAATAATAATAATAATAATAATAATAATAATAATAATAATAATAATAATAATAATAATAATAATAATAAAAATAATAATAATAATAATAATAATAATAATAATAATAATAATAATAATAATAATAATAATAATAATAATAATAATAATTATAATAATAAAAATAATAATAATAATAGTAACGATAATAATGATAATAATTATAATAATAAAAAATATATAATAAATATTTATTAACATCCCATGTTTTCTTAATAAAAGCTAAACTAAAATTACATACCTTCACATTTTGATTTTGAATTTACTTTAGTTTTATTATATATTCGGTCAAAGTCAATACAAAACTATGGTCGTTAAAGGGTTAATTTTTAAAATCAAAAATAAATCATGATTCTATAATGCTATTCTCAATAAATCAAGCTTGTATATACACAATAAAAAGGCTTAAACACTAAATTAATAATACCATTGCAATATGTTATATTTTGGAAAATACGCATCGCCGCATTGGGTCCGCCATTTTGAATTTTATACTTTATTTTAAAAATTTTAAATAAGCTGCCTCACAAGTTCCTCCGTACCAAATTTGGCTTAAATCCAATGAAGGGTTTATTTAATAGCAGTTTTTCGCGATTTGGACACACTGTGAGTCGGTTGGCTGTTAGTCTATAAAACACGAAAGCCATATTAAAACGTATTAATTTAAATTTTTTTACTTTTTTGAAAGTTAATGTTTAGCCGAGTGTGCTGACGTGTGCTTCTAGTACTTGAATGTCCTTGGTTCTAATACCGGCAAGACCAACAAAAAATTTTTTTTTTTCAAAAAAATTTTTTTTTTTTTTTGAAGATTGTAAGCAACCCTATTTTGAAGGTTATTTTTGGCCAAACAATTAATGAAGCAGAATTAGAATTTCAGTTATTAAATTACAATTTTTGATACTTACACAGTTAGGTTTCGAACCCATGTTCACTGCATTACACTCTAGCACACTTCCACTGAGCTATTTTCAATGATAAGATAAATTTAGCAAAACACTATTAAAAACTATTGCTTAGAGAAGACAGATATTTCAACAATAATACAAAAAAAATTCAACCAATGATTTAAACAGCACAAAAATACTTTGAACGTTCATTTAACACAGAAAGCTTTTAACTTAAACGCAATTCATTTAACTTTACAGTGTTTTGACATAACAGCGGCTGACTGTTAATATTACAGTTGATATTTTTTGAGTGTATAATTATAAATAAAGCATAACTAAACTTTTCAAAACTCTTACAATACAATAAAAAAATATACAAAATAATAAAAATTTATATATTCAATTTCTCAATCCAATAATAAATAAATGTTTCTCAAATCTCAAAATAATAAATATTTAAATTTTTCAATAAATAAAAAAAAACAATGCATTACATGAATAAAAACAATAAAAATAAAGACGATTAAAGAAGCTTAGAACTAAAGCTGCCAATGGCAGTTCAAAAGCTCTGAGATAAGATTGGACATCAAATGAATAAATTATGGAAAAAATACCATTTTATCGGTTTTGTGTTTTGAGGATTCAAAAAAGTTTTGTTATCAGGCGCTACCGAAAAAAAGTGTTCCAGAAGCTTGGTCTAAAAATTTCCTTGACTCAATAAAGAACCCTACACGAACCGACTCCACAACGACCCAAGAATCAAAAATCATTTCAAAAATTATTACTATCAGAATAAAAAATTTGAAAAAATCGTTCTTCTGTCGTGGGACTTTACCCCCAGAAAGTCACTTTTTTCAAAAAACTCCAGTAAAACTAATGGTTAACATATAGCGAAATCGTCTCGTATATGATTCAACATTGAGTCAAGGTATATTTTTCACCAAGTTTGTCAAACAATTATTTTATTTTTGTATGGAGACCGACCCGGCCAAGTATACATCAGAAACTGGTAACCAGTAACCAGTAACCAGTAACCAGTAACCAGTAACCAGTAACCAGTAACCAGTAACCAGTAACCAGTAACCAGTAACCAGTAACCAGTAACCAGTAACCAGTAACCAGTAACCAGTAACCAGTAACCAGTAACCAGTAACCAGTAACCAGTAACCAGTAACCATTAACCAGTAACCAGTAACCATTAACCAGTAACCAGTAACCAGTAACCAGTAACCAGTAACCAGTAACCAGTAACCAGTAACCAGTAACCAGTAACCAGTAACCAGTAACCAGTAACCAGTAACCAGTAACCAGTAACCAGTAACCAGTAACCAGTAACCAGTAACCAGTAACCAGTAACCAGTAACCAGTAACCAGTAACCAGTAACCAGTAACCAGTAACCAGTAAGCCGTAACCAGTAACCAGTAACCAGTAACCAGTAACCAGTAACCAGTAACCAGTAACCAGTAACCAGTAACCAGTAACCAGTAACCAGTAACCAGTAACCAGTAACCAGTAACCAGTAACCAGTAACCAGTAACCAGTAACCAGTAACCAGTAACCAGTAACCAGTAACCAGTAACCAGTAACCAGTAACCAGTAACCAGTAACCAGTAACCAGTAACCAGTAACCAGTAACCAGTAACCAGTAACCAGTAACCAGTAACCAGTAACCAGTAACCAGTAACCAGTAACCAGTAACCAGTAACCAGTAACCAGTAACCAGTAACCAGTAACCAGTAACCAGTAACCAGTAACCAGTAACCAGTAATCAGTTACTAGTAACCAGTAACCAGTAACCAGTAACCAGTCACTAATAACCAGTAACCAGTCACTAATAACCAGTAACCAGTAACCAGAAACCATCTAGTGAGAGAATGAATCATGAAAAATAACTCATTTTTGGTGAATTTTGACCTCCATAAGAAAATACCCGTGATTTTGGTCTAGTATTGTTAAAGCATATCTACTCACGCTCCATTAAACAAAAGTTGTTCCGCACATTTGTTACAAATAAAGCTTGGTTTATGTTATGATGATTCCCCAAATATTTCGACTCTAGCGATAGTCATCCGTGAGCTGGAATGGTTTGAAATAATCTCTAAAAATCGAGTTTTTTGTAACAATATTGGCTCATAAGGTAGTTGGTAGAAATAAAAAAAAAACTGTCAGAATTAATAGTAATAAAAACTTTCTTCCAAACTGCATCGAGAAGTATTAAATTTTTTCATTGGACCAAAGATAAAGCGGGTTTTCATGATTTTTTCTCCATTATTTGCACTAAAATTCAAATAACTTAATTATTTTTAATACGATTCTGGGTTTCAATATACCGTTGCAAAGGTATTGGATGATTTAATTGCAGGATTGGTATTGCCACTAAAACTTAATATATAAATAAAAATAATTTAATACAACAAACAAAAACAAAACAAAAATAAACAAATCGAATTCAAAATAATTCAGTTTTTTTAATTTGAGTGAAAATAATATAAAAAAGTTAAAAAATGCATGATCTTTAAAAAAAAACTTTGATAATTTTTGATGCAGGTTGGAAGAATTTCTATAAAAGCAAGATAAAATAATAAAACAGAAGGTTTTGTAGGATAGTCTATTAGAATTAAAACAAAAATAATTTACAAATTCTTCGAGACACAAAATGGTATTGGCTTTTTCGGAATATGCTTTCACATCTTCTGAAAACTTAAAATTGATAAATAGTTTTTTTATGATATATGTATTTTGTTTTTGTTATATATCGGCAAATCCAGAAAAAGTAAACCTAAACCTTGAAAAATAACAATGCTTTAAGTTAAAAAAAAAAATACATGGAACGTTAAGAATATTGTTTGTGTTTTCCTACGGTAAAAGCATTTTGAAAAAAACATATTGTATCCTTAAATTTTAACTGATTTTATTGAATGTATTTTTAATCTGTAGCAAGTTAAAAAAAATTGTATGTTTTTTATGTTTTTAATTTGGTACTTCGCGATTTAAATATCAAAGCACAATTATATAATGTTCATAATTCAAACATTTTCTATTGAAAAAAGCATATCACAATTTTTCAAAAATATAATTTTCTATCGAAAAAATAATTTAAAAAAGTGATTCAAGAGTGAAACGTGAGTGACAAATTTTATTGATAAGTTGGATTTTCTTGGAAAATAATTGACGGGTACATTTTATGTCTCGGATTTACTTTTTATATAAGATTAGGGAATTTTATATGTTTTTTAAATAAAGCAGACGCAATTATTTTTCATTAAAAAGGCATTTGAAGGAGTGAAACGTGAGTGACATTTAAATTTTTTTTTGTATTAGAATTTAAAGAAGATAACGAAATCATCAAGAAAAAGTGAAAGCTGACCCTTAAAGAACGTATGAAAAAATATAGAGAAAATTATAGTTACATCCGGATTCATATAAGAAAAAAACTTTGCTAAGATTCAAAATATCTAATTTAATCATTAATTCAAGCCGTTGGTATCGACGGAATTGCTTAAATGTTTGTTGATTTTTAATGAGCGTAAGCATCAACGAATTAGGCTATATACATACAATGATATATACAAATATCTAACATATATACAAATTCGGATGCAGAACCGGAATAAATTTTGTAAAAACTTTATAGTTCTAAAATAGTTTTTGTGTTGTTTTTATATTATGAATTATTTCTTAACTTTATTATGCTTTACATAATCATCTTTCAATAAAAATTTTTTTTTACAAAATGTGCTTGATTAAGTTCACCAGATTTACCAGGATGCAAGAACAAGACAATTAAAATTTTCTTGAAACGTGAGTGACTCCGTCGTGAAACGTGAGTGACAAAATCAATATATGAACAAATCTTAAAATTCTGAGAAAAAACTTAATTTTTTTTCTGCAGTTAAAATTTTTACTCAATTTCGTTACGGAAAATTATTTTATTCTTTATATTAACTCAAACAATTCGCAGATTAAAAGGAATTTGTAAGAAGAAATCGAAAAATGCAAATCGTCCGGAAACGTGAGTGACACACCATTTGATGATAGTTTTTTTGAAATGTGTACATATATCGCACACTAAATACAAAACAGTCACAACTCAAAATTTTTTTATACTGACTTTTTGTTATAAATCAATTCACAAAACACATATCTCAATATCTTTTTAATTTTTTTCTTGATTAACTGAAAGAATGAAGTTTGTGTGTTTAAATGAAAATTGCTTTTCTTCTGTAGTAGCAACCAAAGGGTTTTATTTTTCGCTTCTCTCGAAAAGTCATGTTTTTTGAGTTGTGACCGTTTTGTATTTAGTGTGCGATATATTAAACTTTTTGCATGAACTTATAGTAGTGAGTCAAAGACTTATTATACCCATATTATTTTGTGATAAAAGCTTTTATGTTAAATGTAGAAAAATGCATGTTTACTGCTATGACTGAAACGTGAGTGACACTGGATTTGCCGATATATTATTTTCATTTGTACTAAAATCTTTTTTCGTACATATTCCGCATTTGCACTGTATCTTTGAAAAAAAAATCGGTCAAAACTTATCTGAATATTATTTTGTAAAAGCTTATTTGATATCGGATTGAAATATTACATAAATATCAGATAAAATTTAATTTTTTTTTTAAAAATGATCGAGCAACTTTTGTTTTTTTTGGATCAGTTGATTTAGACTGACTTAAAGTTATCAGCTTCATTTGGCAGTAGCGTAATACTTTTTTTGGAGGGTTGATTTTCGTGACTTTTTCTACATTGACATTCATTAAATTTGAAATTTGAAATTAAATTTTAAAATCTACATTAAATTTCAGATAATAGTGGAAACAATTTTGACTGGCTACGTGCTTGGAAGTCACAAAAACTTTTTGTCTTTTAGAAACAATGTTATACTTGAGTTATACTTGATAGAAAATAAATTTTTCAAACATATTATTTTTATAATATATGATAACATTTTCCAAATGCACTTTATAAGTAAGAGAAATATTAAGAAAATTAAAAAGAAATCCAGTTGAAGAGGTATTGGCAGTAGAAAAAAAAAATCACATTTGAAAAAATAAACAAAATTTTAAAACCATAAAACTTTGACTCTGATATATAAACCTTCAAGGGTTATGCTTTAATGTGGCATCTTTTACACAGTATAGTTGGAAACTGAAATTGTAAAATTTTTGTTAAAAAATTGTAATCTTGAGTTCATCCTCACATAAATGTATCAACATCTTATGGTTATATTGAATACATTTGGAGCAATATTTAATAATATACTGCTATATTTATTGAAGTTTTCACAATCTTACAAATTGTTAGCTTCGTTTTCAATTGTAACAACAATTTTTCTTAATTTCCGACCAATTCAATGCACTCAACACAATTAAATGCAACAAAGTGAAGAATGTGATCGACCTCTGAAGAGCGTCTCATCAACTATAAAAAGTTGATGCCACTCAAGGACTACAAACAAGAACAACAACAACAACCAAACGCAAATAACAAATGGAGTAAAAGAATACGAAGTGACTCAAGCGCGTCTGCGATAAAAATCTACTTGCAGGCTTCGAAGTATGACGCGTTGTTGCTGTTATTGCCGATGGCGCCTAAAAATATGCAGTGAAGTTATTTGCGCAACAGTAGAGCGTACAAACGAAGAATAGCAAAAAGAATGAAGCATTTTAATGGTAAAAATAAGAAAGAAATCGTTGGTTGGTTGGTTGGATGGTTGCCTGTAGATTCAAGCATGGAAACGCTATGCAACTGCTTTTAAGTTAGTAAATATTTCAAACATATACATATACAGTATAAGTCTATAATGTATGTGTCTGTGTGTGACCAAGCCAACGGTTTAAGGCTGGAGTGGAAAAGTAATTATTTTTCCAACCTGAGGCGTTGGAGCTTTTAAGGCAGTGCTTAGCTTAGCTTAGCTTAGCTTGATGGCAACTTCATCTTATTCCTTAAGCATTTTTTTTTTTTTTGGTGTTCAGGCAAATAGATGGCAGGCAGGATAGTCATTTGGTGGAGTAGAGTTCTTTAAGAAGTGCAAATAAAAGTGCAGCATATTCAATGACTACGAATGCAGTGCAATTAAAGAAGGCATGTTATGATGTGGCTTTGATGCGGCTGTTGCTCGTGGTCAGGGAGTTTAGCTTGTAAGAGGCATATAACTGGACTGAGTTTTGTTTGCACTCGTACTCTGTTTGTTTTATATTTTTCTATCCAGTAAATCGTTTTATTTTTTGCTAACATTTGTGACTAACCAATGTTGACTTGTATCTGTAGGAAAGTCATTTTGATTTAAACTTTTGAGTTTGAGTCGTGCATGTCAAAAATTAATTGTATGCTTCTTTTTTTGTACTTAGTAGAGATTGAAGTTTTTTTATACTTAGAAGAGATTTGAAAAGACAAAAATAAAGAATTTTTTACTCATGTATTAAATATAATTGGTTTTTACGAAAATTAACTGCTCTGACTGAAATACAATGCATACAGGAAGTAAAATAAATTGTAAAAAAAAAAACAAATAACAAAATAAACAATAAAAAAATTTTTTTTTTTTTGAGACAATTGCATTGAATGTTGATTTGGACTAAGATGAACGTCATTTTAACAGAGGTTTTCAAGGCCATGTAACTTTTTTGACGAATACTTTAGGGCATACTTACAGCCTTTAATACTCATGGTTTAAAGATAATATATGTACCAAAATATCAGATATATCCTGCGCTGAATGAATATCTAATTTTGGATTTTGTCACTATTATATTAAAGTCACAAAATAGCAAAATGTAGGAAGAAAAATGCACGTGTTTATATACTTCTTTATTGGGTTCATGTATATACTACGTAGAAATGAGTGCTATATTTTAAGGGGGACATTACATTCGCGGCAGAGAAAACAGATCTTATTAAAAAAATAAATAACTCAGTCAAAAACAAATATTTTCCAAAATTTACAAGAAAAAAATTCTAAAAAATATATTTTTCACTCCGCATGACACCAATTTGTTTTCTTCCTTAATCCTTAGGGGTACTCTTGCAACAATCCCCCCCCCCCCCCTTAAATTGTTTGCTCGTAAGATAACGGGAATCAGCCACCACATTATTGTTCCCGAAGTCCAGGACACCTTGCATAAAAAAGTTCCACTGGCATCACTTGCACTAATGAAAGCGTAAGATTTACATTTGAAAAATAGTCTTATAAGCTCAATAAAAACCATAAACTGGATTTTTTTCAACGTTTCAACAAACTAAAAATGATTTTAAAATATTAACAAATGTCAGAAGAAGGTTGTAATAATAACTAAAATTTGGTTTTTGGGCTTTTTTAATTACATTTTAGTAGCTTGGACTGTTGGAGTTCATAAATAAATAAACAAAAACAAGTAAAATTATTTAAGCAAAAATAATTGTCGTCTTCATCGCCTAAAAATTAAATTCCACAAACATTTTTAAAATTCACTTCAACTACAACAACTATAAGATTTCATGCAGCAAAACAGACGCACTGACAATTTTTTCTTTCAGTAGAACCGCTGGCTGATAATCTGCGGCAGCTGTGCCTGCTTTACCGCCTCGTAATATTTATGCACGCCCCAGAACACGCCTACAAAATGAGCAATTTTCTCATGTGGCAAGCAAGCAGTTAAAGGTGAAAGCAACAAAAGTCCTTACAACAACAGCAACATCAATAACAACCACTGCTGCCAAAGCTGTAATCCTGTTCAGGATGTTTTGTATCATGTTTGATAGTATTTTTTTATTTTTTATTTATTTTTTTTTGTGAGATTCCATGATTATTTTTTAACACTGCAAATTTTTTCAATAGCTACAGCTACGTGCGTATGCTCAAGCCTCTGTAGAAGAGTGTGTGTGTTTGTGTGTGTGTGTGTAGGCATGTGTGCATATGCATTGTTTACCTCTTTTGTCACTCGTAATCATGAGTTCAATTGCCTGCAGCGCTCAAGTTCCGTCGAGAAAAGCTTGTTTTTCTCTGTGTTGATATTTGCCTTAACTGTGTGGCAGTGTCTGTGTGTCTGTGTGTGTGTATTTGTATGCTCAACTGTGTACAATTTTTATTTAAAGACCCAACGTTATTGAGCAACGTAGCCCAACAACTACTTGCAAACATTTTCTACTTCATGCAAATGGCGTTGAAAACACTTCCTGCTTTCCGAGATGTTGCCAGTAGCTACGGATGCAACTCGACAAAGTGAAGTTCAGCCATTCAGCTTTGCACTTGTTTTTCTATAAATTGTTATATAGCTGTTTATGTGTGTGTGTGTGTGTGTGCGCTGAAATAGCTTAACTTTACTTTACGGAAGTATTGCTGATATCTTACTTTAGGCTAAAATATTCTACGTTATCTGACAATGACATTGAAACTGCTGAAACTGAAAATATTCAGATATCCTGTATTTTAAGAGACACAAAATGTTCGAGATGTTTTAAATTTATAGTACATAAATATAATATTTTTTTTAAACACGGCACGTGACGGCCAAAGAAGAATGTATTTCTATTGAAAAAACTTTTGCCCGAGTTGAGTTTGAACTCGGAATTCGTTGGCTCGCGAGCCACAAATTTAGCAGGCACGGCTATGGGCGCCCATCTTTTTTTATTCACCTACTAAATTTAATGCTTTTTTTTTATTATTTTCAATACGTTAACAAACTTTTGCCCGATTTGAGGTTTGAACTCGGAATTCGTTGGCTCGCACGCCACAAACTTAGCAGGCACGGCCACGGGTGCCCATATTTTTTTAATTGACCTACTAAATTTAATTTTTTTTTTTTATTGTTTTCAATACGTTACAATAATCTACAAATTATATACACAAATACGAAGAACTAAAAAAATCTGCACTCAGTCTGACTTAAAACCAACAAAATATCTTTAAACTGACTGTTAAATACCGTTGACTGCTGTCTGTGTGCTTAGGGGTTTATTTCTTAAATACTACTTAATTCTTTGATAAATTATTTCATTTTACATTTTCTTCTTGTTTCTGCTCTTTTACAGGTGAACATCCTGCCGCAATGCAGCACAATTCGAGCAGCATGAATTGTAGCAACTTTTACTGCAGCATTTGTTGCATGCTATTCACGTTGTTCACGTGCTGTTTGCAACATTTGTTAACAACAACTACAACAGCAACAACAACAATGCTTACAACAGTCGCCACCAGAACAACGAGAAGAACGAATTTATTCGAAGTTACAAGATGAAGACGTTCAACATTAACCCAATACATGCTGCTGTTGGGACTTTAAGTGGGCGGGTAATTTTTTTTTTGTTTTAAAAGCTGATTTTTAAAACACATCAAGAGAAAAAAAATGTAAAACTAGTTAATAAGTTATAGAAATTTATTCATTTTGGGGGACAGTTTTATTTAGTAAATTTTAACAAAAAAAAAAAACAAACACAAAAAAAGCAAGCGTATTGTTTAAAAAAAAATGAATGGTTCATAAATTTTGCCCAAGTAGCAAAAATTATTTAATGGCGCCAGTTTTGAATTTACATAAAATTTATTGCAAGCTATTCAAAATATTTTATTGAGACAATGAAACAGTGAGTCTGCTTTGGCTGACTATAGTTCTCTTTAGTTTATTTGTCTCTTTATACAAATTTTATTTGGCTATTTGTTATAAAATGTATGTTATAAAGTAAAATTATTTTAAATATAATTTTTTTTATACATAAATTTTTCTTTTGCAACTAAAAAACACTTTACCTGTGTTGCGCACAGAAAAAATTCAAATTGGAACAAAAAGGAATGAACATGTAACGTTAAAGACCACATATTTTGGATTCTAGATGTGCACCACAGCAATTTGTTTTCATTATTTCTGTTATTATTATTACTGTGATCCCTCTTATTGGATTAGTTCTTTTATTTTGTTATTTTTTCCACCGATTTTAATATTTTTTTTAAAGCAGATGAACTTTTAAACTCACTTCCAAAAAACCTATGGTTTAATACCATAAATAACTATTTCTATCTTCAAAAAACAACTTTCAACAAGATAAAAGAAACAATTTGTTCACATAAAATTTAAGTTTTGAGTCCTACAAAAAAACAAAATCCTACAACAAAATTTGTTGGTTGCGTGCAATATTTTTAATATAATTTATATAGAAAAATTTCCGTCGAGTGTAACGTTCAAGAGAAAAAAATGTCCATGCATGAAAGTTTTTAAAGTTACCGTTTGAGTAATATTTAATGCGGGTTTTTAGATAACATTAAATTTAGCAATTTAGTTAAACAAAGTGTAGGATTGTTCTAGGGCTGACTTCACACAATCAGAAATTAGTTTTCATTCATGCTCATAAGCTTGTAGAACATTAAAAACCAATTGACTATCTGAGAGTGTAAAGATACATATATGTGACAAAAAAGGTTTTCTACCCAGACATTTCTGAACATGTATTCCAGCTGCCTTGAATTTCCACTTAATATATGATTCGAATATAGCACATTGAAATGGCTTTTTAGTAATTAGAACCTCTTTCTCCATTATAAAGTTTAGACATTTAGTACATAAAAACTACATTTAATAAGTACACATTTGCCTGTTAGGCAAATGGTTCTTGTAGCAAACTAGAAGTTAAACTTTGACAGCAATTTGTTAAGTGTTTTTGGATATTATTGGAAAATATTGTAAGATTTTAAGAATCCTCACAAAACAATTAAAATGGTGTGATACAATGCGCTGGACAGGCGGTATACAATGCGCAGCCATGGGTATCGTAGATCACTACCTATCAACCCAAATACCTTTGTTACACAGTTGATTCAATATTACTCTTAGAACTACAAACCCCTTTTTTTACCTGTAAACAACAAAATTTACCCCACGGTAAATATTTATTCTACGGGTTTCTTATGCGTAACATCGTTTTGAAAGTAATAATTTGACTCCTAAGTATATGCCTTTTTTCATGCCAAAGAGAATAGTGAAGCTCAAAATGTGGTCAAAGTAAATCTTGACAAGAAATGGTCAAGGTTAAGTTGGTCAAAAATCGATGAAAATATATACAAGTGCTGATAAAAGGTGTTACTATCTTTAACAAAAACAAAAATGTATGACTTTTTTTCCAAACCACTGATTTTCAAATGAGATTTTAAAGATGACATAATGACATAATGTTTTGTTAAAAAAGTCAATTTAGTATTTGAAACTTTCAAAATTCAAAAAATACTTGGAAATCTAATATAAGGAAAGATCAAATAAAAAGTTTTGATATATTAGTTCAAGATAATATTTGGGTTTTGCTTAAGCAAAATGTAAAAAAAGAAGTTTGATTCAAATAAAAAATAGTTAAAACTTAAGTAACGATTTAACTCATTTACTTTCATATGAAAGGTATAATAATTTACCCTCACAAAACAATAATGGGAACTATCGGGTCAATCAATCCCATACAAGCTTCTCGTTTTCACTTCGGCACAGTAAACAATAAGCTAAAGGGCTTCGCCATTATGCTAGAAATTAATTATGGATATCAGCCGAATAATTTACTCCGATTTGTAGTTCAAGGGTTAAGTATTAACTGAAGCAAAGTAGCTGCAGATCACACTCACTCTTAAAGGTTTGTGTATTGACTATCCTGAATATATGTATACGCAATATGCAATTAGGCCAGCGCTCTTCAAACGCAAGCCTACTACTATAACTACTATGACTACTACTTTTGACGACCAAAATCATGATTTCCTTGCTGTTCTTATGAACAATTCTTAAAGGCTTGTTTTTTCTGCATAAAAGGCAGTACAACAGACCAGTGGCGTAGCTAGGGTTGGTTGCACCCGGGGCGGAAACTTAATTGTGCATCCCTTTAGAAGATTTTTTTTTTATAAAATAAGTCGATGAATCTTACTACATATTTTCGAATCAACCTCCACAAAAATGACATATTTTAGAAGAGATTAAAAAAATAAACAAAACTATGCTATCCATGAATATTTGATAAAAGAAGTAAGAATCTAAAATTTTCAGAAACTTAAAGAATTTTTTCTGAATTGTTCCAAAATTTTTGTCTACCTCAATTATAAGTTGTGAGAGAAAAATTTATTATCTGTAAACCACACAATATCAGTTTTAATATAAAAACTTAAGTAAGTTTAATAAAGAAAACTTTGAAAAATTTACGAAAAATTTTTCATAATTGAAGAAAAAATAGAACCTGGAAGCAAAACGTTGACAAATTTTCCCTAGTGACCCTGAATAACTATTAATATAAATATTATTTCGAAATCAACCCCCATTCTCTACATTAAATTTAAATGAAAAATTAATATAAAATATTAAAATTCATTTATAAACATTTTTCATTATTTTTATCAATTTCTTTTTAGTAAACTGAGGAAACAATATGTTAAAATGAAATGAAATTGTGTTCATATCTTACGACTTTGTTTTTGAAATAGAGCTTGTAACAAATTCATTAAAATTAAACAGAGCTGTTTTTAGAGTTAAATTCAAAACAAAAGTTTTTGTTCTTAAAACAATGTTTGTGCTATGAAAACCAAATTTAAAACAAAAATTTTAAAATTCAAAACACATGTTTTAAAGCTTATTTTTTTCGATGCCATTTTTTTAACTTTCCCGAGTTTTAGCACTAGATTCACAAACAGCTACCCCCCCGGAACATTCCGAATACCAAATGTTAACTTCATTTGATAAAGTTTGCATTTGAAATATTTTAATATTTAATTAATTAGTTTTTATTTTATCATATGTTCGATATTTGTCAAACCAATTAAAAAAATTCAAAAATTGTCATTGAATTCAAATTTTTGTTTGTTTTTTTCAAAGAAATAATAAGAGAAAAAATAAAAAAGAAAGGAGTTTATAGGTAGGTGAATTTTAAACACACTTGTTTTAAATATTGTTTTGTAGAAAGTCCGCTTGGACTTTCATAGACAAGATTGGGGGTCTGTAACATTTGACTGCTTTATAAATATCACCATAAGTACCAACAGAAATATCTCCGTATCACAATATTACAGTGATACCAAATTTATATTATAAATTTGTTTCATTCTCATTATCTACATAATTCCCAAAGCAAACTTGCCCAGGTTGGACAAGGTCAAAAAGAGCTGGTAATACCAAGAAATCTGTTGATTCTTCACATTTGGTGATTGAGACCAAAATTCAATTTCAATAATTAGAATAATTTTTAAGGAACTGTGCATCTTATCTTCTCTTAAAACTGTATTTTTGATAGTTTTAATTGGTTGATTTAAACATAATTATAATTATTTTAGTAAAATAAAGGATTCAGAAAACCATCTTTTAATAGACATCTTCAAAATAAAATAAAAAAAAAGTCAGAATGACATAAATTGTCATAGAACGCCATTTATTTAATTTAAATAAAAAATGTAATGAATTTAAATCAATTTAATTTTTTAGAAATTTTTTTAGCAAGTCAAAAGTTTATTAATGATATTTAAACTAGTAGTTTTATGTTACAGTACTTATACCCAAAACACATTACTATTCAAAATTATGTTCTAGCAGCATAAAAGCTGTAAATGAGGTTTGTTTCATTATATATGGTCTCAGAACTTAGTAATCACAAAATCATAAAGTATATTTTTATTTTTGACATATATGACATGAACATGTTTTTCTGAAAAGTTCTGGAGAAATGTATTGCTACAAAACAACTGACTCCTCCATTCATCATACTCTGAAAATCATGCAGGTTTTCGAAACTTAATGGTTTTAGAAATGTCTACAATGCTAGCAAGTTTGAACACTTCTTAACCTGAATATTAGATGTAAAAAAGTGTTTTTTTATAAAACTTAATGGAATATAAAAAAGTTTTTTTATATTTTTACTTTTGTACTCCATCTTAATATCATGAAAATTTTTAAAATAATTTATATGGAAATTGCACCCTTTACCAATGAAAAATTACATATGGAATTGACTTGGGTTTTAGTGTGAGAGTTAATATTGAACAAAATTTAATATAAAGTTAAAGTTTGTTTCAATAAAAACGAAGTCCTGGTGATGGTAAAAATATTTTTATTCACTTTTGCACCCTCTTGATATTCAAATATAAAACCGAAGTCATTGAGGTGTGTTCTTTATATTAAAAAAATCAAAAATTATGTGGTAAAAAGTTATTTTGCCAAATTTTACACCCCATTTTGGCGTGCACCCGGGGGAAAATAAAAAAAAAATATAAAAAGTTTTTGAAGTTTCAATTATTCGCAAATTAAAAATGCCTAAAAATATGCTATGAAATTTTTCAAAAAAAATCAAGCGTTCCGCACTCACATTTTACGGAATTATTTTAAAGTAATGCTTTGCAAACCAAACACAATAACCACTTTTTTTTAACATTTATTAACACTATAAATAAAAAGCTTTTATTCTTCTGTTGGGTAGAAAATCGAAAATCCAACGAATTGTAAGTTAAACGCTATATATCTCTCTAAATTTTTTTTTGTCATGTTGGCAGAACTTCATTTGATAGTACCAACCAATTTAATTTAAAAAAAAAACGTTGAAAAAAAAATATTTTCTGATGTGTCCAATATAATGGACAAATCCATTGAACGGGTTAAATGATGAAGCCTATATTTGATATCATTTAAATGTTGAAGAAAAATTTACACATACCAAGTTTTATAGGTGTAGCTCAGTAATGCCTTTATTATGCTTTCGCTATGGGAGGTGGGCGTGTTCATGGACGGATTACTCCCTATTTTTTAACACAAAATAGTTTTGGTATAAAATACATACATACCAAATTTCATCTCTCTATGACAAACATTACCTTAATTATTGAGTTTTAAACTTTTTGGGTTGAGCGGATCGCGTCCATTTTTCGAAGACATCTTTGTGTTAATATGAAACACATACCCACCAAATTTTATTGTTGTAGGTTAATTATTAGCTAATATATCCAGTTTTCAAATTTAGCGAGGTCTGGGAGATAGCCGTGTCCGTGGGCGGATGATCTCAGATGAAAAAAAAAAAATTCTGATGTGTCCAATATAATGGACAAATCCATTGAACGGGTTAAATGATTGTATCTTTTAAGCTAGCATAAATAATTAGATTATGTTTTTGCATTTTGAAACCCTGGGACATCTACAAATGGTCCCTTATGGTGCAAGTATAGCTTAAATTGTAACCGGTCAATATTATTTTCAACACCATAAAGAAGTCAAAACGTCACACCCGTCTCTATGCAATGAGTCCTTTATTACTTCAAGGATTTTGATTGAGCACATGTCTAGCTAAAGATAAATAAAAAAAAAAACAACATATTGAGTTTTATTTATTATTTTTAGATAATATCACAAACATTTATGAGCATGTAGAAACATGGTAATAACTTTAGCGACACGCACGCACAAAGCATTGTTAAATGCCAGCAGAGTGTTAAGCATTTAATTAGTTTTTGCGTTTTGTGCGTATGACTGAAAAAAAAAATTAATTATATTGAATTAAATTGGATTGCAATGAATTAAGTGAAAAATAAATGCAATACAAAAACCTTTAACGCACACGCGCTGGCATTAAAACTTGCGTCTAAATGTATTTGTGTGTGTGTGTGTGTGTGTGTGTGTGTGTGTGTGTAAAAGCAATTGCACGTTTACCATAATTAATGTACATGCATGCTTTTTTACCGCTATGAAAAGATTTAAAATCACATGATATGAAAGTTAACTACATGTTTTAATTTATAGCGCTGCGTCTATGTTGCAGGGAAATATATATATATTGAATTGTTTTTTATAAATGTGTAGACAAAAACGTGTGTTGCACAGGACACTACTTTTAATTCAATTTATTAGAATAGGTTTTTGAATTATGTTGGAAAATTATTAGAGAAATTTAAATAAAATTTTGCTGTAATTCTGCATAAATTGAACACTACTGTTCTGATACTATAAACTCAGAAATTAGTTAAGTTAATTCTTTTGGACAAAATAGCATAATTTAATTATTAATTTTACTTTATAAACTGGCGTCTGTTTAATTTTTTTTTTTTCACTTTTCATATTCATTATCTATTCGTAAGTTTTAGGTCAAACATATAAAACTATTTATATGCATACAATGCATATATATATTGTTATAATTATAAGCATTTGTAAATAATATCAGTTCACAAATAGTTAATGCATTTATGTATTGTTTTTTTGTAAACCCAATTTTAGTCATATACCCTAAATAATTCATTATAATTACAAAACAAAAAAAAAACACAAATTTAGCATAAATTAAAAGCATTCAATGTAAATAAATATGTTCAACAAGTATTTTAAAACTATACAAAAAACCAAAATCAGTTAAAATTACTATCATGAAGAACAAAATAAAAAAAAACTCAGATAAAACAAAACACTCACATACGTTCGTTCACATACAACTTTTTATAGTAATTTGATATAAACACTATAATTTTACAACACATAAGCTGCATAAAGTGTATATTTTACATATATATATATATATAATTAAAATATATTAATGATAAACTATGAACTATAATTAAATTAGTTAATTTAGTTACCACAACCCATAAGGCACAAAAAGTACTTAAAACAAAACCAATTGAATTACTTAAGTTAAACCTAAGTAGCCAGAGTTTGTGAAAAAAAAAAACAATGATTCTCTTTAGTCCTCAGCAAGCTCAATCTAAGGACTGTCAGAAAAACTTACATAATATATTATCTGTCATAGCCCATTTTCATATAGATTATAAAAAAATAGGTACACAAACACAAAACACACACACTCAAACAAATAGTAATTAAAATAAACATTTTTAAATGTAGTTTGATGCGTAAGAAATTGTGATTCGTTAAGTAAAACTGGAGAAAAAAAAAAAATAATAATATAAAAAAAAACTGTACATAAAGTTATGATCACTGAAGCTAGAAATAATAATACATATGTATGTAGTAGATAATATTTGGTCAAGTATGTAGTTTTAAAAATATATGATGATACCAAAATATTACAATGATGATTACTGATATAAATAAATAATAATTGAAAAAGGAAAATAAACACAAAAAAACATTCAAAAACAATGATTTAGAAAATTTCAATAAAAATTTTTGTTTCATTTCAAAAAGTCCAGTCCAACGAAAGGATTAATAAAGGTATGTATTTAAAATAAACAAAAAAAAAAAAATTAAAAACCCAAAAAAAAAAACAAAAACAAACTAATTGCTAAAAAACAGTAACACTGCATGTCAATGTAAACTAAATAAAATACTCAAGTTATTGAAACAAGCATGCAGTCACATAAACTCGTACAAACAAAGAAATTCAATAAGAACCCTATGGAGAAAAGAACCGTTTCATATCCTATGACGCGATCAGGCGCGGATTTAGGTGGTGGCTAGGGGGGCTGCAGCCCCTGGCCCCGAGCAGGTAGGGGCCCCGCAGGCGCTTATATACGAAGTCCTTTTTGTTAAAACATGACATGCTATATAAAAATATTTGGAAGTAATCGACCTTAAAGTATTAAAAAAAAATGAACATTTGTAAGAAATCATGTTTATTCTAAAAATTTCTTTTAAGTATAGGGCCAGAATTGCTTGTAACAGAATTGCTTGTAACAGTACCGATGAGTGTTCGGACTTTACTGCGCTTTTTATCAAAATTGAATGTTTTACTGCGTCACTGCGGTTTTTTTAAATCTTCTGGGAAGTATTCGCGACAAATATTAGAATTGGTGATTTTTTTATTTTTCTTAAAAACCAACAGAAAACACAATCACTTTCTGAAAATTTTTTCGACTTCAAATATATTTTGTATCAGTAAAAAAATATGTTTCTGCAACATGCAAAAATATAGTACACTAGGGCGTTAAAGATGCTACCAGCCTCCAAGTGACTGCACCACACTCTTCAAATGCATGACATTTTTGACGGATGGAAATCTTAACATGAACATACCATTTATGTCAGATCGATCTGACAATTAATAATGACGTAACAGTGTTCTAAATGAAATTACTTTTGGTGTTATTATTAAAAAACAAGTAAAGAAAGTCTAAAGTCGGTCTAGGCCGACTATGAAATACCCTAAACCCACTTTTCAAAAAAAAAAAAAAAAAAAATTAATTGTAAATGGGCGTGTCCGTGGGCGGATGAAGTCCATTTTTCCAAACCGTCTTTGTCTTGTCATAAAAAACATACGTGCCAAATTTTAGCTCTGTAGGTTAAACACATGCTTATTTATTGCGTTTTCAATTTTTGGGTTGTATGGGAGGTAGGCGTGTCCGTGATCGGATGACGTCCATTTTCCGAAGACATATTTGTGTTGGTATGAAACACATACATATCAAATTTTATTGTTGTAGGCTAATTATGAGCTGAGCTATGCAGTTTTCAATTTTTGCATTGTATGGGAAGTAGGCGTGTCCGTGGGCGGACGATGTCCATTTTTCAAAACCATCTTTTTTTTGTTATAAAAAACATACGTGCCAAATTTTAGCTCTGTAGGTTAAACAGAGGCTAATTTATTGCGTTTTCAATTTTTGTATGGGAGGTGGGCGTGTCCGTGAGCGGATGACGTCCGTTTTTCAAAGACATCTTTGTGTTGGTATAAAACACACACATATCAAATTTTGTTGTTTTAGACTTATTATGAGCTGAGTTATGCAGTTTTAAATTTTCGCATTGTATGGGAGGTAGGCGTGTCCGTGGGCGGATTCCAAAAATATTCAATAGTGCAGATCCTTGGGTACATGTGACTATGTGTACCAAGTTTCATTCAATTATCTCAACTCCTTCTTCTTATCCTGTGTATACGGACAACACACAGACGGACGGACGGACGGACGGACGGACATAGATAGCTCGACTCACGTGGTGACGCTGATCAAGAATATATATACTTTTCTATACCGGACTCGCTTCGTTCTATGCGTTACAAACGTTTGCACAAAGTTAATATACCCTGACCTTTCAGGTTTAGGGTATAAAAAGAAAGAAGAATTCCATGGCTGGATTAAGCGTTAATTTTTGCGTAACAAAAAACCGAAAGAAACAAAAAAAAAAGCTCCATAAATGTTATGATGAATCTGCTTCGGCGTATTCAACCGTAAAATATTGGATTGCAGATTTCAAAAGAGGTTGAACCAGAACAAAAGATGAACACGCCGGGGGAGCACCAAACACAGTGACCACTCCAAAATGTTTTCGAAAATCCACGATTACGAATTAGGCAATCATATCAAGTTCGTCGGTGGTTTAAATTATACATGAAAATTTGGGTTTGAGAAAGCTGACTGTAAGATAGGTGCCACATACGTTAACAATTAATAAAAAACATGAAAGTGTTCGCACTTCCCAACAATTTTTGGACATGTTTAAACAAAATTTAACTGATTTTTTGTAAAAATAGTGATCATGGATAAAACATGGATCCACCGCTTTACACCTGAATAGGAGGAATCAGCAAAAGAGTGGGTAGGTCCCAATAGCGGTGCACCAAGAGCGGTGTTGAGCGAAGACTCAACAAACTACCGGAAAAATGTTGGCGTCTGTTTTTTTTTTGGGATTCAGCGGCATTTTATTCGGCTATTTGAGAAAAGGAAAAGCAGTCAACTTTTCTACGATTGAAGAACGAAATCGTCAAGAAGTGGGCTCCAATTATCGAATCATCGAATCATCTTTTTGCAAGACAATTCGATCCAGCTCACAAATCGATCGAATTCATTTCTAATTGCACGCTTACGCTTCGAACTGTTTCTTCATTCCTCATATTCCCCAGCTTAAGCCCCCAGCGACTTTTATCTGTTCCCAAACTTAAAAAGGTGGCTCCAGGAGAGAAGTTTTGTTACGAATGAACAATGGTTTTTTCAAAATTTTTTTTTTTCCACCCACTCTAATGAACATGTCGAATTGGAAACTGAAGTTTATTTTAGATCTCTTCAAAAATCTTACCATTCAAAAGACATCGCAATATTAAAAATCGTTGGGATAAGAAAAAACGTGTGTTTTCTTTGTTAAGCCGGCAGCATCTTGAACGCGCTAGAACAGTAATTTACAGTTTGTATGTTTATTCTGTCAATAGTATAAAATATACGAATACGCTTCTGAATAAATGAAAAAATAAAAAAACTATTGCGAAAAAGTTCGTTTTACTGCCATTTTTTAATTAAGTTTACTGCGATTTACGAATTTTGAAGTCCGAACTCTGGTACCTTTAGCAACTTGTAAAGCTGAAAGGTTATTTTTAGTATTTAAAAGAATAAAAAATGTTCATCAACCTTCTATGTTACATGAACGTTTGTCGTCAGTAACACAACTTTGTATAGAAAGTGATTTGTTGCAAACGATTAACTTTGACGAGTTGATAGAACGTTTTGCCACAGTTAAATCAAAAAAAAAATTTAAATAAAAATTGAACAGCTATTGTTTCACTTTAAGACACATATAAAAATTAGTATCTTGATCTTTAAAAGATCCGAGTTAAATGCTCTGACCTTGAGTAGGCCCCATGTGGATTTAAGCCCCAGGCCCCGCTATGTTTTAATCCGGCGCTGGACGTGATTGGTTTCGATGGTAGAAGGACATGTCTTTATTATAACATCAATATATGATGAAATCACTGCTTACTTTTACATGACTTGTCATTGACATGGGTTTATTCCCATCTGCTGCCTCAACTTGGAGTTGAGGCAGCAGATGGTTACAACTCGCGCTTAGTACTAGTCAGACCTAGGTTCAATCCCCGTCATGAACAACAAAGCATTTTTTATACTTTAAACCTGAAAGGTCAGGGTATATTAACTTTGTGCAAACGTTTGTAACGCATAGAACGAAGCGAGTCCGGTATAGAAAAGTATATATATTCTTAATCAGCGTCACCTCGTGAGTCGAGCTATTAATGTCCGTCCGTTCGTCCGTCCGTCCGTCTGTCCGTCTGTGTGTTGTCCCTATACACAGGATAAGAAGAAGGAGTAGAGATAATTAGATGAAACTTGGTACACATAGGCACATGCATCCAAGGATCTGCACTGTTGAATATTTTTGGAATCCGCCCACGGACACGCCTACCTCCCATACAACGCAAAAATTTAAAACTGCATAACTCAGCTTATTATAAATCTACAACAATAAAATTTAGTGTGTATGTATTTTATGTCAACACAAAGATGTTTTCGAAAAATGAACGTCATCCGCTCACAGACACGCCCACCTCGAATACAACCCAAAAATTGGAAACGCAATAAATAAGCCTGTGTTTAACATAAAGTGCTAAAATTTGACACATATTTTTTTTATGATAAGACAAAGATGGTTTTGAAAAACGGACGTCATCCGCCTACGGACACGCCTACCTCCCATACAACCCAAAAAGTTTAAAACTCAATAAATAAGGTTATGTTTATAATAGAGAAATTAAATTTGGTATGTATGTATTTCATACCAAAACTAAGGTGCGTTCAAAAATTGGGAGTAATCCGTTCATGAACCCGCCCACCTCCCATAGCGAAAGCACAATAAAGGCATTAACTGTGAGCTACAGGTATAATACTTGGTATGTGTACATTTTTCATCAACATTTAAATGCATATAAAATATATTTTGGCCTCGATAAGTAGTCCATAATTGAATGTTATTCATTTATTTGTTAATTTTCGGAAGATCAATAAAAATACGTGCAAAATGAACAAATCAATCGGACCAAAGAGACAAAGTAGAAGAGGTCACAACTTAAACGGAATTCCACGTCTACACTTACGATACTATTGAAACTGTTTTTTTTTTTTTATTAATTTTTGAAAGCTCTGACTTTTCCAGATTTTCGTTCATAATTTCTTAAAAATTAAGTTTCAAGAAATTTGCTAATTTAGAGGTAAAGTATTTCTAAAATACATATTAGTGGCTTAGAATCAAAACTCACACGCTCCACTATAACCGGTTCTGAGATAAATTTGATTTCTTTCTCACAAGAGCATGTTATGTCCTGTAACCTTAGTTTTTCGTTTATTTCAACGGAATCTATCTTCATTTCACTCAAGAACCACGAAAAATGTTTCTTTGTACATTAAATAGTAGAATAACGAGAAATACTTTTGGATATTGTGACTTTTGCTGCAATATCATGGATTTTTTGAGTTACGTAACTAGCCAATTAGGATGTTGTGAGTCTTGCAACTCAAATGCGATATTGTATGTTTTATCAAATTTATACAAGACAATTTCTAAGTGTTGTAATAATTGATTTAATATTTCAATAATAATGAAAGTTTAAAAAAAAAGTTTATTTAAAAAAAAAATAAAAAATGTATTTCATAATAAGGTTATTTCAAATAGAAAGCACAAAGAAAAATAAATCACTCTTAAACCATAAAATATTTTGAATGATTAAACCCTTGATGGAATCTGCTCCGCTTGAAATTCACACATTATTTCTTCATCCAAATCTAAGATCTCAGGGCCTTTTAGAATGTCCTTGTAAAGTTTAAGTTCTGCTCATAATTTGCAATCTGCACCATAATGTGTTTCCAGCAAATTCGTAACGTAACTCTTTTCAGGATTTAAAGCAACCAAGCTGACTCTAATAGCTTCTGGTTTTAATTGAATCAATTGCTTACCTTTTCGCAATTTAGAGTACGTTTTTTTCCCCCTTACTAGGATATTATTTTTATTTTTTGACCGTGTGAAAAAGATTCTTTTGGAATTTCGAATTTGAAAATGCCAATCTGCAGGGGCTTTTAAAACATAAGTCATGTAGCTTTTCCAATCATAAATTTAAAAATTTCCTGGTTTTTTTATTTGTGCATGTTCTTTCATGATATCAGTATATTGTTCAGGTGTAACTATTAGCTCAATTTTTTTTATTTGTTTTTCAGTCAATCCGAAGATTGGAAATACTAACTCTACTCCAGTAATATTTTTGGGGGCTGAATAAAACCAATACCATGGCCATTGCCACCATAATGGAGTTCTTATTTTGAACTGCACAACCATCACTCACTCACCTTACAGTTGAATAGTACGACATATCCAGCTTGCTCAGAGTATCAAAACCAAAAGGAAGCAATCTCATTTGAACCTATATTTAAATGTATAACTTATTAAAAATAGCAGAGTATCTCACGGTAATTGATTGTACCTTTCAGATATATATTGATTTTCAGTCCAACAGTTAGATGTTATAGTATTTTTATTTAGTGAACCGTAGGTAGGTTGCTTGATATTGTATAGTAGGTTGATTGATCTGGTAGTTTTGGTAACGGTAAATTATTCTGACTATCAAAGCTAAGAAAAAGCAAGTCACCTTTTTTATCCTTTAACAAATTGAAGAATTGTGTCGCTCTCAGCGTGTGTTTACGTTTTTGCGTAATCAGATTTTGCTTTTCTTGATCATCAGCGCTTCTTTTTATTTGTTTTGAAATTTCCAGGCATTTTGAATTATTTTTGCTAAATATGGATTTTGTGAGTTTTGAAGGTTACATTTTTTAATGGCGGTGTTGACTTTTTTGATTTTGCTAGTCTTAAGGAGTTAGTGAGTTTTGAAACCAATACTTTGCCCACTTTTGTGAGTTTTGCAACCGAACTCAATAAAGTCCCTGTTGTGGACGACAGAGATTCAAAGATTTGCAACATTTTCATTTCGGCTAGCCATATTATTCGTTCAAATCAACGAAACTGCATCATTAACTCAATTTTTTCAAAAAGTGGAGCTTGTGAGTTTTGATTCTAAGCCACTCATATGTTTAAAAATTTGAAAATTTTTCACAATAAAGTTGATATTGGGTTTTTTTTTAAATGAAAGCTTTTATCTAGCATTTGGTAAACAAGTTGAATATTTGGGTTCAACATATAAGCCCAACATATTTTAAATTTCCGCCAAAAAAAATTTGGCTGCGTTCCTGGATAGGTATGATGGTCATGGTATGGTTATAATGGTGTGTGGATAAGATAAGGCTATTATTTGGCTAAGTATTTGGTTTGGGTTCTCTATTATGGATATGATATAATGGATATGACATTAGTGGTCATAGCGTGATGTTAATAATTTCCATGTATACCCTTATTTTTGGTCACACACACATTTTTGCTTTTAAAATACTTAATTTGCAATTTACAAAACAGTCAACCCACACCATGATCATACCTTAAGAAATGCAAAATTTACAAAATAAGAAATTTGTCATTGTACTCACTTAATGTCTCATTACTACACACATATATAAACAAGAATAAGCCAAAGTCTAGACTGTGTAACAAATATTTACAAAACAGTCAAAAGTAAATAGCTTAGGACATAAATTATACCAACAGGATTTATTCGTTGACAACAAAATATGAATGAATACTTCAAATTCGAGGTTTGCAAAGGAAGACCATAAAATAGCATGAATATGACTTATTAACAAAGGTGTATCGTATACGACCAGTGTATTTTTGTCCAAAAGTTTATAGATGACAACATAAACTGATTAAGTGTTTGCAACAGTATCATAAATAAATGGAGCGTTGACTTTGCGTCGATCTAAGAGCCAAATGATGATAATTTATGTAAAAGACGCTATTGCTTTGTTAAAGTTATAAATCTGCTGATATACAAAAATGATGAGCTAATCAAGATGTATAATAAAAGTTAGGTAATCGTATCATCTGCCAAAGATCATTGAACTTATTGGAGATGATATAGTTTTGATAATGTTAAGACAGTGTGAATGGTTAATTTATTTTAATTCGAGAAGGCCGCAGAAAATAACTGTTTGTTAAAGTATGAAATATTTTGTTTGTTTTTTTGTCAGCAAAAAAAAAATTTTTTTTTAGAAAGGTATGAACAGAGCAAAATTTCAATATCTTTTTATCGGGCATGCAAACAAATCAGGTTTTTGAACCCTGCAGCTTAGCTTTGCAGCATGTTTTTTAACTCGAAGAATTTTTTTTATGACAAAAAAAATCTATCTTCTCTAATTCTGCTAAAATGCTGCGTAAGATTAGAGATAAAATTCAAATTTGAAATATTCTGCATAAATAAGACTAGATTCCTATTTCGGACTGGTATAAATATTAAGTTGAAGCCATTATCTGCATTTTAGTGTTAAAAGTATTTGAAGCGGAATAGTTCTCTGTGGATTGCTGAACATTTGCAGATAAGAGTGAAAAAATGCTGAAGTTAAACTTGATTGTGGCCTTCTTGGCATGCATGGCGGCCACTCAAATGGTCGAAACTGGTAAGTTTTGTTTCACAGACTCATTTTTAAAAGTTCCTTCCATGCCTATTACAACAATGCATTCACCTTTTTTATAGTGCCAGTGCCAAAACAACTGCTACGCTTCCAGCCCATAACTCAGGAACAATACGAGACCATTATGGCTATTACAGATGGTAAACCAGTCATCTCAGAGGAACGCCTAATCGAGAGTGGCATCAAAAATCTACGAAAATTTAGCACTTCTCCAGGCGTTTCTTGGAAAACACTGCTCAATAGAGCTGGTCTTGAGGTTTACCAACAACATCTACCAGAAGACGGAGAAGTTGCGGGCTATCCGTTGTGTGTGATAAAAAGTTCTGATCTCGAACCAGAAACCATTGATTCCGCTGAGGATGCAGATAAGCAAAAAGATACCGATAGCACAAATGGAGAAAAGAAACGACCTGTTGTCAATTGTGTAGTGGTGGTGAGACCAGAAGAAGATACAGAAGAACAAGCTGAGACTGAACAAACTGAGAAACCGAGAAAATCTGAAAAACCACAAAAATCCGAAAAATCAGATGAAGCCGAGTCACAAAATAGTCCTGAAACGCCAGAAGAACCAGATACACCAGAGGTTCCAAGCAAGCCACACACATCACAACCACCAATGATGACAGTTAAGCCCGTGCCACCTTTTTATGCTTATTATGGCTATAATGGTCAGCCAAATGCAGCGATTGCACCATTACCATATTATCCTTATTACGCCAATCCTGCTGATTATCAATATATAGCCTATGGTTATGGCTATCCCTATCCAATGCCTATGATGTCCAATCCAATGCAAAAACCAAAGAAGAAATCTTCCCAGAGTGTTATGCGATTGGCTGTTAATGCATTAAATAATAAGCAACACGGCAAGGTTTCTTCAAGCCAACAACATTTACGACAAGGATATCCATCCGGCTTTCCATTCCAGCAATATAATCCGTTCGTAAACCCAGGAGCATATCCCAACTCCCAATATCCTCAGCCAGGCTTTTCAGCACCTTACAATATACCCGGTCAGCAGTATCCACAGGGCATTCCACCACAGTTCCCCCCTCAATATCAGCAACAATTCCCTCAACAGTATCCACAGCAATTTCCACAACTATTTCCACAACAACAGCAACAGTTCCCACAACAGTTCCCACAACAGTTTCCACAACAGTTTCCCTTTCCACCACCGTTTCCACCGCAGTTTCCACAAGATGCTCCACAGAAGCATTCCACGAGTAGCTCAGATAAGAAAACATCTCGAGTAAATATAGAGTAAAAAAAAACTATCATAATGATAGAGTATTGTTCTGACAAGTCATTATTATAATAATATTACATCACGTAAAATAGTATGTAAGATGTATTTTCAATAGACTGAAAATTTCATAAAATATAAGTTTCTTTAAAAACAACTGTTACTTCATATGTTAATTCTTTTAATCAACAATATATAAAAAAATTAATAGATTTTTACACAAGCGTTTGCACGATTGACTGATTTGCATAACCTGTATGTGTTTCATAAAGAAACATTCTACAAATTAAGATGCCATAAAAATATCATAAACAAAGCAGAAACGCAAAATGTTTTGATTGACCTATTTTCGAAATTATTTATATCGGTTTGTTTTTGTTTACATTTCTCTAGACTTAAGAGATCATTGACTTCAACAGTAATTTAGAGATACAAGATCTAAACCAGTTTACTATTCAGCATGACAGTTAATAAAAAATTCCAATGGAAGCTGATGAATATTTAAAAATTGATAGGTTTTTATAATTATTATATTGTTTGTTTTTATAATCTTATAAATATACAATAAATGTACAATAAATCAGTCATATCTGACTCCAGGCGCCATGGGCGGTTTTAAAGCTTAAAACTCCTATTGGTACCGAAGAATAGACAAAAAAAAAATTTACCTCAAGTCGATAAAAACAAATGTTAATATTTTTCATTAAAAAAAATCATTGATGTTAATACATTAAAAAAAAATATTGATGTGAAGATGCAATACTAAAATATTTTTAGTGAAAAACTAAAAATTTCTAATTTTATTAAGAACCTAATAAGAAAGGTTCTAAAAGAATAATTTTCATAAATTAACTGTAAGAAGTTACGAAAATTGCTTTTTTATATCATTAAGAGTCAATTTTATCCTTCGATAACTGGGTCAAGCATTAATGTCATGGGTAAAGTCGTTTCAGAGATATTGCACATATATTTTATAGCCTTGATTAAAAAAAAACTTTCAAGTTTTAAGTTTAATTGTTTATAAATTATATTTAAAAAAACAAATTATTCAAGGGAAATACATAATAATAAATATTATTTTTTTGACAAATTCTTAAGTGTGTTTGCGATGGCCTTATGTAAATTTACTGCTTTTATCATAAATAATATACTAAAAGTATTATCATGACTGACATTACTTTGACATTAAAAAAACATTTATGAAAAAGGCTTAAAAAGTTCTTAAGATATATATTCTGAATTTCACACATTTTGTGTAATAAATGTTATTGTTTTTTTCCTAGCTGTTCTCAAAAATCTGAGGTTTTACTTAAAACACATAATCATTGCAAACGGGAACAGTTTCGGTTCAAAATTGCTCAAATTCTGTGAACAGAACAAATAATATATATGTTTTCCTCTCAAAATATGAAAATTCAGATATTTGGAATATTTTTCTCGCATTTACAGAAAAACTACTCTCAAAATATGAAAATTCAGATATTTGTAATATTTTTCTCGCATTTACAGAAAAACTACTTCAAACCTTTTTTGACCAAAATTTTATAATTTTATGTAATATTGATCGAATCGAAGTACTTTATAATGTATTCATCATCTTTCATTATCTACACTGAGAAAAAAACACATACCTTGCTCCGGTAAAAAATTTCTCTATTTTTGATAATAGCAATTTTCTCTTTTTCAAATAAAATTTTCTTCAATTAGAATAAATTTTCACATTTTCGAAGAAATATTTCTTTACTTCTAGGAAATGAAAATATTTCAATGTCTCTAATAATGATAAGTATTATTCTCGCACAAAAAATTTCTCATTTATAGAGAAATTTTATTGAAAATGAAAAACTTTTCTTATATTTTGATAAAAAATTCACTATGAAAAGTATTTTCTTCAATAAAAACAAATATTTTCTCAAAAAAAAAAATATTTTTCTCTAAAAACGATATATTTTTCTATTTCATGGAACCTTTTTATCATTTTTAGAGAATTTTAAGTATCGCCATTAGAAAATAGCATTCTCTGGAGCAAAGTCTATACCATTTTTCTCTAAATATGATACCTTTTTTATCATATTCCGAGACACTTTTTTCTGAGTGTAGCAAATTTCTTAAATCTAAGTGAGGATTCGCAAGCAGTGACCGATAAAAGAGATTTAAAGAAGAATAATTTTAACTTTATAGCTACCCAAAAAACTACCGCCAGAATATAGAATAAAAGAAAATTTTAAAATTATTTTTTCCTTACCTTAAATTACATATTTTGTTTTAAATAAATGTTGATTTTACATATATACTAACAACTTAACTCAGTAAACTTAACTATCATGAAAATCAAATTCCATTCTTCCCTTTTTAATGTTGTTTTTGATGGTAAAAATAATATTTTATAATCAATAAATTTTTTTATTGTTAATTTTTTTATTGTTCACCGTCAAAATTTAAAAACAATTTTAATAATAAGCACTTTTCTTACACAAAAAAAAAACCATCACAACAAACAATCACTTTTTATGTATAAATTGGTCTAAAATTATTGATCAAAAATCAAGTTTACCTTATTTCGGGTTAAACTGCATCATTTGTTTTTTAAGATTTATGTGCACTTTCATACAAAATTGTTTTTTACATTTTGCCGCCAAAGGAAGATTGTTCAGGCTGTATCTCTTATTTTTCGGCTAGATTTCTTTGGAAAAGTTGTTCAAAATGTTTCAGGCTATATCTTTTGTTAACATACCGTCATTAAATTACCGTCAAAATTAAAAAAAAATTGTGTATTTTCTCTGACTTTTGCACAAAAATTTTGCAATACATGCTCCAAAAACATTCTTTGACACAATTTGTTCCAAATAATGAAACAAATTAATTTGATTTTTTGGTGTTGACCGATCAAAAAATTTTTTTTTTTGAAGAAAACTTTTGCCCGCGGCTGGGGATCAATCTCGGGCTCCGAGCATGCTAAGCCACACACTTAACCTGCATGCCACAGTCACCACCAAGGTATGTCTGTTACTCTTCATAATTTTCTACAGTTAAATTCCAACACAAATGAATGAAGTTTTTAAAGGGAGGAATTCACAAATGAATTCTATTTTATAATTTCTTTGCATGTACTTTTATATTTTTTTTTTTTTATCAAAATCTCACAGAAAGAAAATCATGTCTACCATATGGGCATCTCTCAAAAAAGGTCCACCAAAAGTGAAGAAAAACATTAAAATAAAGCACTCTAACAGCTTTTAACTTTATTTTTTTTTATTTTGATTAGTATTACTGGTATGTAACTTGAATTTAACTTATTATGATGTATTTTTATAAAAATTTATAATGACCATCTTTACTGTATTTTACTACTGTGGAAAAATTTGTCGCGTCCATGATGTCGCGTCCGTATCCGTGCTATATCTATTTAAAAAGAGATAAGAGATAATTTTTATATTTCAAAAGTCTACGAAGAATAGTTATCCTTTGACCTCCATTAACATGTATATTATGTATAAAAAAAAGTTCTCAAAATTAGCCAAATTTTGCATATTTCTATACGAGCTTAAAAAAACTTCTATTTTTTGTCGCGTCCGCTCCATTGAATCTCGCCAATATTTTTATAAAATGTAGCACTCTTTCGTCGCGTTAGAACACTTAAATACATATCGGCTCATTTTGTTTCTTTCTTGTTTTTCGAGTAATTAAAACCGTGCGAATGTCGAGTCCGTGCCACTGGGAGATGTCCATATGTCTTCGCCTTTCCCATCTCTAATCTTTCTCAAGTAGATCTTTAACTGATTTTGTTAGACAAAATATTATTAAGTGATATACATTTTCTAACTTTCTACCTTTTCAACCCTCTATCAGACTTCATATAAGTCATTTCTGACTTATGACCTTCTTCATCTTTTAAATTAAAAATTAGTATGAAGATTTTTTAATGTATAGCAATCAAACATGTTTATAGAACGAAGTTCTGTAACGAAGCTTGCGGATGAAGTGATTTTGTAGAAAATTGGATCAGCCTAACAATGGGATTATCTAAAGTCACAGTTTAGTCATTGGAATATTTAAAGATTCCATGGAGCATTTGGAAGAGAGCATGAACTAATCTCTGAAGTAGTCCTTATGAACTAGTCTCTAGACCATTCCTTATGAACTAGTCTCTGCACCATTCCTCATGAACTGGTCTTTAGACTAGTACTTATGAACTAGTCTCTTGACTAGTCCTAATAAATTTGTCTCAGAACTCGTTTGTATGGACTAGTCTTTATGAACTCATTTGTATGTACTCTGGACTATTCCAAATTAACTAGTCTATGGACAAATCCTAATGAAGTAGTCTCTGGAATGGTCGTAATATGGAACCAGTATATGAACTAGTTCTTATAAACTAGTCTAGTTCTTATGAACTAGTCTATGAACTAGTCATAATGAATTTCTCTCTGGACTAGTCCTTATAAATTAGTCTATGGACTAGCATTAATGTACTCTTAATTCATTGGTATGAACTAGTACGCATGAACTAGTCTGTGGACTAGTCCTACTGACTTAGTTTCTAGACTAGCGCTTATGAACTAGTTTCTGGACTATTCCTCATGAATAGTCCACCTTTGTAATATTCAGATGGATCTCTTGACGTTTCTTGGTGCACATTTTCAGTGGCGGGTACATAAAGTTCTACACATACATTCTTCACATACTCTTCTTCACTCGAAAATTTGTCGGATTCCAAGAATTCGGTTTCTGGCTGAAAATTCGTGTCATCATCGGCAAAACCACTGAACTCGTGCCCGCTTTCTTCGTTCAACTACTGTTCTATAACTGCTCTTACAATGTTCAAGGGTCTTTTAGATCTATAAGACCCTTGGTTGTTATTTGAACTAAACATCTCAGAACAAAACAATTTTACTGATGTACCTATTTTTGACCCCGTCTCAGTCGTTAGATATTTGAAAGACATTTTCGAAAAAAAATATTTTTTTTTAAAGTGGTCCCTATGGTGCTATTTTGGTATTTTCGTTATATCTTCGGTTCGATCTGGAAAAATTATATATCTGTATGTATGTTGATGTTATGCAAATATTTTCTGTTTTTTTTTTACCTCAAATGTTTTCTTTTCGACTGATTCCACAATCGATCTCCGTTCCTGCCATATTATACTGCTCCCAAAAATCCAAAAAATTAAAGCTTACAAAACATCATTATAACCATGGAAACAAGTGAAATCGAAGAAATGGATTTTAGGAGCACTTCCGACCGATTTTATGCAAAGAATAACACTTTAGATCATAATAAAATTTTAATTTTTTATTTTCAAAATCTCTTCGGGATTCAAGGTGGCAAATTTTCTGTTTTGTGGAACTAAAAATTCAAATTCGCTCGTTGTCTTGCAATTTTTTTTTTGTACTAAATTTTGCAGTTTTTCTAAAACTTGGCTAAATAGTTTTTGTTTCCACGTTAATATCGCAATAAAAATGTACCTATTAGCTTAAGTGTGAAAGGACAGACCTTACAACGTCCATTATTTGAATATGAGGCGACACGAAGTCCACTGGGCCAGCTAATATTTGTACAAAAAAGTATAATTTTGATTTTTGATTCTCAATGTTTATAAAATTTCATATAATATTTTAATTTTTTGGTTCAGTGGGTTAAAACAACCACAAAGCTGTGTTGTATCTTAACTTGTAAAAAGTTTTATTTTCTATCTTCTTCATAAAAAAACTCGATTATTTTTTCTGCTGAAACTCAGAGTAACATTAAAACTGTAGTTTTTTTTTTGGGATTTAATGGTTCAAAATCTATTTTGAAAGCAACGGTTTTGGTAGCATCTGCTTTAAACAACTTACAGGTAAGCCAATTCAACTGACTCATATGAGTATTTGAATTTATGCACATAATTTAACATACAAATTAAATTATTTCATATATTGGCAAAACTTGAATAGAACTCAACAAAAGATTCAGCGGTTAGTTATTTTAGTTTAAGTCAATAGGTTTAAAATTCAATAGTTAAGAAGCCTCGTTAATTATTGTCTAACCAAGCAATCAAACTATGATGAGACGAGCATTGGTTTTGATTCTTTTAGAATTAAAAACTTAAATTATGATTGCAAACGGTGCCTAACAGTAAATGGTTAGAGTATTAACACTATTGAAATGGGCCAAAAACCGAGGATATAAATGGTTTTAACAAACGAAACGAAGTTTAGTAACATTAACTAATTAAGGCAAGTCAGTTGTGGTCTATGTATTGATCGATCGAAGAGAAGAAGTGAAAGAAACAAAAAAAATTGTTATAGAGTAGTGGCCGAAAAATGAGACCAACAGCGCACTTGTTGCTGTTGTTTACTTTGTTTTTGGCGTATAACGTTCGAGCTGGTGAGTGCAATTTATTATGATTTACTGCTAAAAGAGATATATGTTAAAGAATCTACTCCACAACATAGACTATGCCGACTCTACTGCCACCATTCTCAACCATGAAGGACAAATAGTGCGTTTTCATCCCATAACTCGAGCGGAATACGACGCCATTTTAGGTCTGACCAATGGCAAGAATACCATATCAGAGGGTAGACTTACAGACAGCACCGTGGCAGCGCTAAAAAGAATCGTGGATGGTATACGTGGTCTAAGGTCAGGTATTCCTTCATTTTTCACCTCTTTCGGTGTTGGAAATCTATTCGAGAAGTCAGAGTCTGATGACGATACAATAGATAATGGTGCTTCTAATATTGACGAAAAGTATACTGATGGATATCCGCTCTGTGTCATTTCGGAAGAAGATCAGCCATTGCGTGATCAAGTTCGACGCCACCAACAAAGAGCATTAGCCAATTGCATATATGTGGAAAAGAAACCCGCTCAAGTTGTAGTGGCTGAAAATGCACCCAAACAGAACAATCAGGCACCTTATGTATTCAATGGAAATCCAGCTATTATGAATCAGGCAGTCATGGGTCAGGCAGGACAGTCACCATACTTTCCATATCCTTTAGTAGCGCTGTATCCTTATGGCGGTTATCAAGGCCTTCAGGTCTTTCCCGGTTTTTCAAACTATCAACAACCACAACAAGCATTTCCGGTAAATCAAGCAATGGCTGCCTTTCCGCAACAAGAAATTGAAGACAGCAACGATGAAGACGACAATGAGAACAACGACAATATCGACAATGCCGACAATACCGACAATAACGACAATAACGACAATAACGACAATACCGACAATACCGACAATAACGACAATAACGACAATACCGACAATAATTACAATAACGACAACAGAGACTCACCAGCAGCCGAAGAATCCGATGAGGAAGATGATGAGGATATTCGCGAACAAAAAGAAGAAGAAGAAGAACTAAAAAGAGAACAAGAATTACAACTAGAGAGGCGAAAAATGGAAGAAGAACGTCGTCGACAAGAATTGATTCAGCAACAATTAGAGGACGAGGAGGAAGAGAGACAGCAAAAAATAAAAGAGCGAGAAGAAATTGAACGACAGCAACTTCTGCAGCAGCAGGAATACGAACGACAACAACAACTCATAGAAATGGAAAGAGAAAAGCAAGAACAAATATTCATACAACAACAAAAAGAGTACGCACGACGACAACAAATCATACAACAACAAAAACAAGAATACGAAAGACAGAGACAAGAATATGAACGACGAGATGCAATTGAACAGAAACGTCTTAAAAAACAAAAGAAGCGGGAAGAGAAACTGCGTCAGAAGCAACAGCGAGAATTGGAGAGACAATTAATGGAAGCACTGATTAAAAAGCAGCAAGAACAACTACAACAACTACAATATGGACAAACTCATGGTCAACAACCGGAGGATCAGACTTATGATGAGCTGATGGAAGGTCAGAAGCGCGAACCAAGACCTCAGCTTTTAGAGCAGGGACAAGCTCAAGTTCTACAGCAAGTCTATGATCGCTTGCATTCCAGTACACCGTTACACGAGCAGATACTACACCAGGCGCCCGTTCAGCTGCAACAGGCACCCGTACAACTACAACAGGCGCCCATACATCGACGACAAGCGCCCATACCGTCACCCAGTCATGTAAAGCAACAATTCGACGATCAGACGATGAACGCTAAAGCTCCAGCTCATCGAAGATTCACATTTAATCCATTTGTCTCTGTATACCGCCGCGGAAAGTGAGATGCCATCAAATTGGTAGTGCCCATGAAATAAGATGTCTTTAATTTAAATAATGTTCTGTCTTATCTAAGCAAGAAAGTCTAGAATCATCGGAGTAAATTGATTATGTAGCTGGAAAAAAACTTTAAATAAACAAATAAATTAATTCAAAATTTTGATGGTTTTTTAATTATTGCAAGGTAGAACTCACACAAAATTTTCCAAAATTCCCCTTAAGAGATACTCACTCCATCCTTTATGGTCCATCCTTTTCAGAAGTATTAATAAGAAGCCCCAATTAAATAAAAATAAATTAAAAAAACGATTAATTATCTATTAATATTAGAAATATAGAACTTGGAATCAATGTTACCAGATTCTTTTAGTTAATACCGATATTATGAAGAATTAACGGGACAAATGAATATATTAAAGCTCTTATAAGAATTCATATTAAAAAAAAAAGTATTATCAATGTAAAAAATTATCAGATTTCAAGTTTCAAAGGTATATTACCATATATATGGGTTATTTCAACCCAAATCAGACATCATTTAACTTTTGCAACTCACAATTTTTATAAACTTTCTTATTGTAGTACTGAATAGTGCAAATTATCATCTGTGATTTTTTTTATTTATATTTTGATCAAGCTATTACCCCTTTTACATTAGTCAAGAATTGAAGTCAATTTTCTGAGCTTGTTGGCCAATTCGCCGCAAAAAGGAAGCGACGAAAGAGGAAAAAGTTGACGGTACACAGTCAAGTGTACTGGCAAGTTTTTCGAACTTGAAAAATTGCTTCCATTTCTTGACTAGTGTAAAAGGGGACTATTCAAAAATATTTAAACTTTTTCATTTTTGTTCAAAGAGATAGAGAGAGATTTAGATTATTTTGTTGTTGCGGCAAATTCATATCTCAGAAATTATTTGCGGCGAATTAAGCAAAAATTTGGGCTGAAGATTTTGGGCTATCTTCACAGAAGTAACTTCAATAGAACTAATTAGGTAAATCTTCGACTAGGCCGATATTTACTCTTTTTATGACGTTTAAGATACATACATATCAAATTGTTTTCCTGCAGGCTAAATATAGGCCTTTTTATAAAGTTTTCAATATTGGGTGTTGTAGGGGTGGTTGGCTTTAATATATGCCTCTTTATAGAATTTTCACTTTTATGGATTATATGGGAGGTGTGCGTGTTAATGAATTGATGACGCCCTTAAGACACCTCAGTTTTTATATAAAATACACAAATACCGAATTTCAGTTTTGTAGCTTAAATATTAGCTTATTTAAAGAGTGTTCACTATAGTGGGTTGCAAGGGTAGTAGGTGTGTTTGTAAGCGGATGACACCCACTTTTCTTCCACATAAAAACCTAATAACGTAGAACAAAGTTAAAAAGATTTCCCTATGGTTTTTACCCAAGAAGATTTTCTTCTTAAAGTTATTGGCTTTGTCTTCTTAAATTAATTTAAGAAAAAATCTCATACAACCACTATGTTTTCTTCTTGATTTTATTTAAGAAGAAATCTTGTGCAACTACTAGGTTTTCTTCTTATTTTTTTTTTTTTTTTGAGAAGAAATCTCATACAGCTACTTAGGTTTTCTTCTTGATTTTGTTTAAGAAGAAGTCTCATTCAGCTGCTAGATTTTCTTCTTTATTTTTTTTCAGAAGAAATCTCAACAAAGTTTTCTACATGATTAGCTTTTCTTCTCAATATGTCAGAAATGAATAAGAAAGAACGAATAAACGATACACGAAGTCTAGGACTTGAAAAAAGTATTGAAAATATGGATTTTAGATGAAATTAAGATGATATCTTTTTGAATAAATTTAAGAAGATTTTCACTTAAAAACAGAGTAGCTATTTATTTTTAAAGAATATCTCTCCTCTTTCGTCTTACAGGCTCCTTGTTTATGAAAAGTCTTGAAAATATGGATTTTATAAGAAATTAAGAAGATATCTTTTTAAATAAATTTAAGAAGATTTTCTGGTGAAAAACAAGAACTTTGCTTCTTAAAGAATAGCTATCCTCTTTCGTATTTCAGGCCCCTTGTTTATGAAAAGTCTTGAAAATAAGGATCTTAGAAGAAAAAACATTGACCGTTTTTTTTAAATATTCATAAAATTCTTAGAAAAAACATTTCATGGAAAAATTCCTACGGGTTATAAAGTTATAGCCGGATTAGTGAGAGCGCATTTTTAATTTTAGCCTGTTATTTCTTTGTTCACAATTGTTGAACGCGTTTATCTCGCAACCATTTTTTTCGTACTGGTTGCGGCACTAGCGGGTTCATTTTTTGACGAGTTTTTTTGTTTTTGTATTTTTTTGTAACTTGATTCGCTATCGTATGACACGAGTTTTTTTTAAATTTTTTTCGATTTTTTATGAATTTTTAAAAACAATATTTTTTTCGAAAAAACACACTTTCAAATTTGAAACATCACCAAAAATTGAAAAAAAATTGAAAAAAACATACAGGAGCATACGATTACCAATTTAGTTAAAAAATTTAAAAAGTAATATTTTCCAGATCGGACAATTTTTGCGACTCCCAGCGCTGCAACCACGAGGCCCCGTTTTTTTCTCTGCCGCCAGTTTGGAGCTCTATAAAAACTTGTTGGAGTGAAAAATATTTTGGAAAAATGTTTGTTTTTGACTGAGTTATGAATTTAAAAAAAAAAAAATTTTTTTCTCTGTCGCGAATGTTATGTCCCACCTTAGAGCCCGAACAGAACCAAAGCGACTGACGGCTGGCGGTCCTCTCTCGGCGAATTGAGCTGAAACACGTCCACAACAAGAGCGGCTGGCGGTTGTCGGAACAGAGTTGCTTTTTGTCACGGAAGTGGTACAATTGACAGATAGGGATGCAACAGACGGGCAACATGATTAACATATATGAACAAATTTTGACTAATTCAATTAAGTGTTCATCAAAATCCATTATGAAGACAATTATTTCGTATATTATTGCGAATTCACATAAATATAACACAGACACAAAAAACAAAACGTCAGAATATACTAAAAACTAAAAAAATTACATTAAACACAGCCAATTCTTAGCAAAAGTATGGCAACATTTATGTTACTCAGAGAGAGGACCGCCAGCCGCCATAGCAAAAATAGAATAGATTCTATTCTGGCGTTTTTCCGTCGCGGATTTGCCGAGCGAATTCGTTTTTGCCGAGTGCATGCATTTTAATGTATTCTGCTGAAAGGCAAATCCGCCAGCCGTCATCCGCTTTGGTTCTGTTCGGGCTCTTAAATGCTTAACGTCAACTGACATCAGTTGAATAGCAAAATTACGCTCACAGCTTCTCATAAGCACGAGCCAAAGCCATTACTCAGCTTCAGTTCGTACGCCACACGAAGTTTTTATTGTGTACCAGGGATGGAATTGCACCTTTTTTGATGTGCCAAATCAGAGAGAAAAATAGTGCTTTTTAGAAAAAAGTAGTGTCAAATTTTAACATATCGCAATCATTTCGTAAAAAACCGTCAAAACTCAAATTTATCATTTTTAAGGAAAATATTCAGAAAAAAATTCTAAAGAGCTCTATTGCATATTTCAAGATTATCTTATTTGCATTGATATAACGGTTTTTCGAACACCTTTAACTCGCTTTCTCTAAGGAAGATAAATTTAAAAAGTAAAAAAAAGATCTACATACAAATTTCAAATTCAACAATTTTCATATTTTTAAATTAAATTTGATATCTTTTTTCGACTAAAATTCTATAGACTAAATAATACAAAAAACTGTTATATTTCAATACATATTTTATAAATGGATAATAACACCTGTCGGGAGAGCCATCGCGTAGGAGCTGATCGCAAAATTTGGTGCCAAAATCTGCTTGAAGCTCGCTGAACTCTTCTTTTCTGCTAACGCTGGCAAAGTGGACTTCGCCTGAACTTTGAAAATAAAAATATGGATGTCGTCATTTTCAGCTGGATATTGAAAGAAAGCGTTGGTCAGTTTCAAGAGAATACGATTGCATATTTGTTTTTTAATGATTTATTTGTACAAAAAAAATAATGTATAATAAATACAAATTAGGGTTTCCTAAGGTTTTGGGTTCGCTGAATCCAAATCTGAAGTCAGCATTTTCGAGTTACCCTAGGCTTTCGAGCTATAAGGAAGGCTGAACCCTCTACTTTTAATGAAATCAATATGACCGCCCCCATTACTTTTTTAAAAAGAGGAACAGTTTTTGCATTGGACTCCATCTCCTCCGACCCCTCCGTCCGAGGCTCCCATACAAATACCAGATACTATTTTTTATATGAACTTTTTTATTCAAACAAAAAACTCGATAAATATTCTGTTTGCCTATTTATATTTATGTAGAATTATAAACATTAAATTTAAGAAATACCAAACATTAATAGTAATATTAAAATATTTTAAAAATAAAAAGAAAACAAATTTCAAGCACATTTGTGGTAGCTATTCCAATAAATTAATATTAATAAAGTTTGTTTTTTTTTAAATAAAATTTTCATATAAAATATACACAAAAATCTTAAAATTTGTTTGGAAGCCCCCATACGGTAGGGTCGGAGAGAATAGGTTCCAAGGCAAAAAATGTTCCTCTTGAAAAAGTAATGGGAGTCGGTCACATTGATTTCATTAACAGTAAGGGGTTAGGGTTCTGCCTCCCCTGTAGCTCGAAAACCTTGGGTGACCCGAAAATTCTGACTTCAGATTCTGATTCGGCGAACCCAAAACCTCAAGAAACCGTTGAGAAACCTCTTAGGATTTCTTGAGAGTTGTACCGTGATATTTTCAAATGGCGTTCAACGCCTTAAAACTTAAGATTTTAATTAAGATTTTCATATGCCGTACTCACAGCAAACTTTTGAGTCCGTTACTTCGTTAGTTGTATTTCATTTGAAAAGCAAAAAAACTAAACATTTCTAATAAAAACGACAAAAAAATAAAGAAGGAAAAAAGAAAAGAATCTATGTGAACTTTTCCAGCTCAAGAGTTTGAACTTTACAAGAGCTCGCCTGAATTGTTTTTTAAGATCTTGATTGTTTTGGTGACGTCAAACTTTATTTTTGTTATATAAGTAAATGAAAAAGCCATCAATTTCATGAATTTTTTCGCATGTTATAGTTTTTTTTTTTTGTTGCAAAATATTATTAAAAATTTTAGCTGGACAAATTCTTAATAAACTGTACACTGGACACGGGTCGAAAAAGCTGGGTCCAGGCGAGTCCAGGCCATTTGGAAACCCTAGCTAACGCTATGACAAAACTGTTCATTGATGTTTATTATAAGTCTCTCGACGGCTTTCGGAATTGTTGTAGCTGCTGCTTCAGACGAAAGACTAAAATTGTGGCAAATATCACCGTTAATAAAAATTTTGGTGCAATTTCAAATTTCAATTTTGATTTTTCAAACTTTTTTCAATTTTGGGATTTTCAAATTATGCCGTAATGAAAAAACCCGTGTTTAAAGTGCTGTCTAGTCACGAAAGTGCCGAAAAAAGCACAAACGTGTGGAAATGTGATCACTCAATCACATGTGAATAGGAATTTCATTTTTGCCCGACACGTTAACAATATATTAAATTTTCCCAACAAACATAAGAAATTATACGTCTGCTGGCTGGTCCATATAACACTTAGAAAAGTACATTAAAAGCTTAAGACTGGATATTAAGATATACCCACATTTGAACTCCGTTCAATATTGCTGAATAGAAAACACTTGATTTTTGTACATCAGCCACTTTTATCTAAAACGAAAATTGGTATTTGCTTAACACTTAATTATTTCGTTGATTGAAAATATTTGAAAACGATTCGATTTTAGAGGCAGTTAAGCGCAATGTGGCTCAAAGCAGCTCATTGTAAGGATTTGCATAAACATTCACACTGTCATTGTTTATATTCTGATTAGTGATTGTTGCCATTGATGTTGTTGTTCCAATCATCCATTCATTCATTCCTTGTTATTGTTTAAAATTTGCATAAACCGTCACTTATAACCACAACATTATCCATTCATAGACCGCAGCAAATAGAACGTTTTGTACTCAGCCACAATGGCTAAAATTTGCATACTAATTATATTTAGCGGCTTTGCTTAGCAAACAAACGCATTAACCGAGTAAGGTGGCAACATTGTGTAGGTAAATAGATCTAGTGTTAGTTACTTTGTTCGTTTATGGCACACATACAAAGCACTGCGTTAATAAATTCTCTCTCTCTCTCTCTATACAACTTACAAGGAACAAGTAACAAGTAACAAGTAACAACAGAAGCTTACAATTAAAACTTATGCTCTAAGGTAGGTGGGCAAAATTAAAGTTTGATGCTTACTACAAATTGATGTCATGTTGGGCACAAATGATGTGTCGCCTCAAGGCTATTTTACGTTATACGCATCTATGAACTAATGTCCTGCCAACAGCATTTTATTTATTGTTCTGTCATCTTGTTTTTGTTTTTTTTTTTTTGTATATATTTTATTTTTATTTTACGCTTTTGTTCTAACTTCAACTCGGCCATTTAAATGTTACAAGGTTGCTTAACGTTGATCCTCAGCTTGTTGAACGCAGTTGCTGCTCCAGCAACAATACTTAAGAAGAAAACAAAGACGTTAATAAAAACGAATAAAAACTTTAAAAATACCCGCAGCGACATTAAAAGTGAAAGTGTTTCATTCTCTAATTCATGCTACTATCTCATTCACTTTCCAAACTGTCGCTATCTCTTTCCAGCATACAGCACTTGTGCTCAGTTGTAGAAAAATAATTACTTTTATGTCCTGCGGCAATTGAATTCATTTATGTACTTACTTTGGCACCAATACAATGAGAAGAATGAATGCTGCTGCATGCGCTGTAGTGGACACATGTGTCGCTGGAGCACATGTATGACTTGCCAGCCTTGCTATGGTTAGGTGCGATCGGGCATGGGCATTGGCATGGGCATGGGCATGGGTATGGGCGTGGCATTGTATGCTTTTGTGCCATTTTCCCCGGAGCAACTTTTAGTGTTGAACTCAAAAAAACTTGTCTGCTGTGCATAAGTTTTGTTTTTTTTTTTTTTTGCTGTTATCTTTGTTAGTTTTGTTCTTGCAATGATGAGTGGGGCGATTCAAGTGAAACTGTGTCAAATGCATGACAAAAAACCTTCGGCGGGGGTGTGGCAGTGTCGCCAACACTGTCGAGTTGTTGTGGTTTAGTGGCATGAGTTGGATTTGCATTTATATGCTATTTAATAGGTTAACGTTGTCGTTGTTGTTGAGAATGGCCAGGAATGTCATGCTTGGGCTTAATAATCCGGTTCAGCTTTGTTCGGTGACATTGAGTATTTTAATTAATTTTAAACGTTTTTCTCTGAGTGCAACGAACATCCTGGTTAATGGACATATCCTTCGTAATAGTGGTTTTTGTGCTATATAAATAGAGCACAGCGTGTTTTTAGGGATGTATAGTTAAGTTTAATAATACGTTATTGAATGGAACGATGAATTCTTTAGCTACAATTGCGCATCATAAATGACGTTTTTTATAAAAATTGTTTTTTTGAGAAACGGCTTCTATAAAAATTTCTTAAAATTTTTCATGTTCAAAAATTCGGTTTTGTTATGCATTTGAAATGTAAGTCTGCTATGGCGAATCCTTCGGAGAAAACAAGCTCGCTTCGAATTCATACAAAATCGACTTTTTTAACATAAAAAATTGTTCTGTTAAATTTATGAAAACAAAAAATACTTACTTAAAATGACGAAAATAACAGAGAAAAAAAATTTGTTTCTAACAATTTTTCCATACAATAAAGTCGGCTCCGTTATGAATTCGAAACAAGCTAGTTTTCTCGAAAGAATTCGTATCGCGGACAAAATAGCAGACATTCGCCATGCAACTGATTTTTTTGGCATTTATTTTATTTTTGTGCGATAAATATGAAATGCTGTAGGTATACCCCAAATAGTGCACAAAAACGCTGCATGAGCGTGAAAAGCCTCCATACAAACCGCTCTGTAAGACGTAACTCTTCGTAAAATAAAACCAAAAACAAATTGTTTCCCTGAGCTTGTTTTTTTTTGTTTTATTATTGAATCAAGGATTTCAGGTGTACAATTTTGAATCTGAGATAAGAGTTATGCCTTAACCTCAGTCAAGTCGAGTTATTAAGCAGTCTCATTCCACAAACATCACTACCACCAACTACAACTTCCAAAGTCGTATGTTTTGATGAATTTTTAATTTCGGTGGATTAGAAATGAGGAAAAAATAAAAAAAAGGCTAAAGCGTAGGACCAAGGCTATGACGGGATTCGAACCTGGAACCTGGGTTGACAGTCAAGCACGCTAACCACTCGACTACCGAGGCCCCATTGTTTGTTTTCATACGGAAGTCAATTTAAGTCAGTGGTCGACACCCATGAAGCACATGCTTTGCCAAAACTCTCACGTATTTTCATGCTCTTTCACTCACTCGACAAACAATTATTGCCGAAGCAGCATTGTTTTGAATGATATGCAACTTTTTTGTCTCATTTTCACTTACAGTCTCATTTTTAATTTTGCCAACCACTGATTTAAGTATGTAACTCTTAAGCAACAACTGTGATAGGCGAAGGGAAAACATGAAAGACTTGCATACTAAGGATGCTAGTTTAGTTCCTGACATGGAGCATTCCAATGTAATCGTTACCGAGGTACAGATCTTATATATTATGGGGAGAGATACCTGCTTAATTTCTGAAAAATACAAAAATTTTACATATTGTGTTGGGGAAAAGTATCAAATCGGAGTTTTCGAGTTCGCTTGATTACAAAGTATCCCAACACTGAAATCTGGCAACTCTTTGCTTTTCTCTTAACATAAGACAAATCAGCTAATTATTTGTGACCATTTTACTGATATTGGAGGCATCGTGTTAAAAATTAATGCAAAAAATGAGTTAAAGATGAGTGAAATTTCAGAAAAAATGCGTTATATTTTATAATTTTAATACGATAAAGGGAAAAATGCGTCACAGGCATGTCAGAAAACATTTGTGAGGCTTATGGTGCAGGTACACTATTCCGATTTCGTTCTGGAAAGATTTTAAGATGCTCCTTGCTTGGTCGACCCATCACCGAAAAAGTCGATGAAATAAGGTTCAAGAAAATTGTCATGTGAACAGCCATAACATCGCTAAGAAACTGAAGATCGACCACAAAAGAGTTTTAAACCATTTGAATAAAGTTGGTTTTTAAAAAAGTATGATGATTGTGTGCCTCAACAACTCAGTGCCTCAACAACTCAGTGTAAAAAATGTAATGAACCGATTTTCTATCTGCGATTCGCTACTGAAACGAAACGAAATGGAGCCATTCTTAAAACGTATGCTAAAAGATGATGAAAAGTGAATAACATGCGGTAATATTGTTCAAAAACGGTCTTGTTCTAAAAAAGGTGAAGCTCCAAGAACGGTGTCAAAGCCGGAATAGACGACAAGGAAAGTGATGCTGTGCATTTCGTGGGACTATAAAGGTATTATCCATTATAAGCTTTTACCGCCTGATCAAAGGATAAATTTGAATCTCCACTGCCAACAATTAATTGAAGCAATAAATTGAAAAAGAGGCCGGAATTGATCAACACGAAAGGTGTTGTGTTTCATTATGGCAACGCAAGACCACAAACATCTTTATAGACCCGACAAAAACTAAGAGAATTTGTCTGCGAAGTTTTGTTGCATCTATCGTACAATCCTGACTGCACCGTCAGTTTATCATTTGTTTTGATATTTTCAATACTCTATTGCCGGGATGAAATTAAACTAAAAACATGATGGAAATACCACCTGCGTAAGTTTTTCAACGATAAAAGCCTGAAATTTTACAATAAAGGAATCATAGAACCATAGCAGAAGGTAGTTGAAAAGAATGTACAATATTTGGATTTATTAAATCTTAATAAAAAAATCCCCAATAATTTTTTCGCAGCCCAATATTTGGAATGCTTAAAGGATGGGAAAAATTTCAGATCGACTGCAAGTGAAGGTGAAAGAACAAGTTCGATTGTAGTATGCACGGCTATAGAATTATTGATTTCTTCACAGTTCTTACTGCACTTTGAGAATTTTTAATTTGTTCTATAGGCCAGCACAAAATAAGTTCTGGTAAGTCAGCATCGATTGGCCTACGTTTCGAATTTTTTCTTTACATTGCGACTTAAGAGCCAGAGGGTTCTATCTGGCTCTTTCAAAAATGTTGAGGAGAGCATTTTTAAAATTTGAAGCCAATTTTGTGCTATTTAACACTAAATCTACCAGAGCGTTCACATGACCGCTTTTGAGACTTTAATCAAAATTATTAAATTCCAGGTTTTTATTTTTTTTCTTGAACTTATTGCACACGACTTTTTCTATAATATATATCTGTTTAATTTTTCAATGTATATTTCTCTTCTTCTTTAATTTTTCCTGACAATAATAAGCGGTCTTTTGACCGCTAGAATATATATGAAGTTTTATGAAGCATGAATATGTAAAAGTTAAAAAAACAGGTAAATGTATACTTGAAACTATTGCTTTTTATAATAACACCAAATTTGGCGTAGAAATGACACATCAAATGGCAAGAAAGTACAACACAAAATCTAAATCTAAAAGATGCCCTGTCCAGGAATTTTTCAACATTCTGATTTTAGTTGCTTTAAATGCTTGGATTAAGCAAACAGCTGGAGAAAGGATATCGCGACAAGAATTTTTATTTCAGTTGGAAGAGGAACTTCCACCGAATACCGCGATATACATGAACATGAAAAAACAAAAGTATGGCGAAAACTTCAGCAGATTCCATTACAATTTCTGAGAGACGAAAAACGTGTCAAATTGGATATTGAAAAAAAAAAAAATAAAACCATAAACATTTGTTCTACATGTGGAAAATATGTTTGTGAAAAACGGGAGAGACCCTCCATCTGTAAAAAGTGCGACAACGTGTGAATTTTATTTTAGTTTGAATAAGGATATGTATGTAAATTACTGAAGTTACATATAATTTTTCAATTTCGGCTCGAAATGTACTCATAAAGCCCGAAAAATAAATGTTTTTAAATTATTTTATGAAAATTATTTTGCGTTTATTGTTTATGCTGAATTCTGTATTAATTGCAATCAACTGGAACAAACTATACTGTTAATTTAAAAAGAGGTAGAAATAGGTATTTATTATATATCGGTAGGTTTAGTGTTAAATAATAAAAACGAAAAATATAGCACAGGAGAAATAAAAACAATTAATTTCTTTATTAGAATATAAAATTTTCTTTATAAAATGTTTCAAAAAAACAAAAAAAAAAATAAACTTGTTTAATTAAAGATTTCAGATAGAACCTTTTGGAAATCAAAATTAACACATTTTCAAAAATTAATCGTATAAATAATTCTTTTATACGATAACAAAATTATCGCGTAGGCATAGCGTAGGCAATATAAGAATTAATAATTTCTTTATTGCTATATCAAAAAATAATGTAAAAAAAGTCAAGATAATATAAGAATATTAATAGGTACTATTTAATGTGAACCTTCACATAGAACCTTCTGGAACTCAAAAATTAAATTTTATATTTTCAAATGAGATCTTACCCGATGAATCTAATCAAAATCTAAATAAAAATTGTTTTATAAAAATCTATAACTATGGATGGCATCTACTTAAACAAACTTTTCAAGTCAGTTTCTTTGTCTTTAATTAATGTTGACTTGGTTTTTGCTTTATTAGCAGCTGTCGGTGACAAAGCACGAATTCAAGTTCTGCAGTTTCACATCAGGTTTATCATCAGCGATTAAAAAATGTTCCGAAAAATCTGAAGATGACGTATCAACATATATCTACAACAATAATCTACAAATGATCATTGAATAAAAAAAAACAGTTAAGAATTTAAAACAATATAATAAAGGTTATAAAAATAGTTCGCAACAAATTTCGCTCAGGTGGCAACTCCGTTACGAAATCACCCACAAAGAAATCAGCTGTTCCGAAATGTGTGTTCAGTCATCAGTTCCCTATATTTTTTATACCCTAAACCTGAAAGGTCAGGGTCATTCTTGATCAGCGTCACCACCTGAGTCGAGCTATCCATGTCCGTCCGTCCGTCAGTCCGGCTGTCCGTCTGTGTGTTGTCCGTATACACAGGATAAGAAGAAGGAGTTGAGATAATTGAATGAAACTTGGTACACATGGTCACATAAAGCCAAGGATCTGCATTATTTTTGGAATCCGCCCACGGACACGCCTACCTCCCATACAACGCAAAAATTTAAAACTGCATAACTCAGTTCATATTAAGCCTACAACAATAAAATTTGGTACGTATGTGTTTTATGTCAACACAAAGATGTCTTCGAAAAATGGACGTCATCCGCTTAAGGACACGCTCACCTCCCATACAACCCAAAAATTGAAAACGCCTCTGTTTAACCTAAAGAGCTAAAATTTGGCACGTATATTTTTCATAACAAAAAAAAGATGGTTTTGAAAAATGGACGTCATCCGCTCACGGACACGCCCACCTCCCATACAACCCAAAAATTGAAAACGCAATAAATGAGCCTCTGTTTAACCTACAGAGCTAAAATTTGGCACGTATGTTTTTTTATGACAAGACAAAGATGGTTTTGAAAAATGGACGTCATCCGCCTACGGAAACGCCTACCTCCCATACAACCCAAAAAGTTTAAAACTCAATAAATAAGGTTATGTTTGTCATAGAGAAATTAAATTTGGTATGTACATATGAATTTTATACCAAAACTAAAGTGTGTTAAAAAATTGGAAGTAATTCATCCATGAACACGCCCACCTTCCATAGCGAAAGCACAATAAAGGCATTAGCTGTGAGCTACAGCAATAAAACTTGGTAGGTATGTGTAAATTGTTCATCAACATTTAAATGCATATAAAATTCAACCGCCCACGGACACGGCCATTTACAATAAAAAACTTTTTTGTTTTTGAAAAGTGGGCTTAGGGTATTTCATAGTCGGCCTAGACCGACTTTAGACTTTCTTTAACAAACAAAAAAACAAATTGGCCATTTCAGCCCTTGAACGGACTTTGACCGAGCTTCTAATGATCAATCGTGTTGTGTGTGTTATTAAATGTTTGCACACAATTGACCTAGAACTGGACCTACATGTTTTATGCCGACTCCGAACGGCTAAAGTTCATGTTCTCAAGAAGCTTTACATGGCATTATTTACTCTCTGAGGTTTGCCATTGTCTGCAGAGAGGTGGTGACCGATCAGAAAAATTTTTTATTGAAAAAAACTTTTCGCCGCGGCTGGGGATCGAACCCGGGCTCCGAGCATGCTAAGCCACACACTTAACCTGCATGCCACGGTCACCTCGACTTTCTTTACTTGTTTTAAAATAAATTCTTTCTTAAGTTAAACTTACTTGCGTCTTGATGAGATATGATCTAGTTTTTCTTTCAGAAGCGGAATATCAGATTCACTATCACTTAATTTTTGCATTTTGTCTATATTATAAGAAATTTTAAGCCTAGATATCCAAAAATGTAATCAACACAAACACAAACACTGACGTTGGCAGTTCTCTCCGTGAGAACCACATAGTTCTCCGTGTTGCCACTTTTAATCAATTCAAGTTGTTTTTTAAAATTTTAAATTTTTTAGAAAAACTAACTCGAGAATGTATAAAGAATCACGAGGGCTTATCTTGAGAAATGGAGGTTGATTCTGTGCAGGACATGTTTTTGATATCGAAAGAAAAGTTCGGCGTATAATATACTAATAACATAGATGATGAGGTTTAAAAACTTTTAAGACAATTTTTACTTGTTTTCCTTATGGTGATAAATTAATTTTTGTAAGAAGTGAATGTGCTGGCAACATTGAAGATAAAATTGGTTCTGGAATGCGAAACATAAGAAGAAACAAAAATTTTGGGAAAAGAGAAGTTGATTGAAAACTGAGTTGTAAAACAACTCAACACATAACAAGGTTTAAGTATTCGAAGAAGAATTAATAGTATGGAAGATATGAAATGAGAAATTCTGACTACTTTTTATCATATTTTTTCAATAAAAGAAAATCCTTAGCATGAAATTGCCCGAGTGGAGCCAAAAGTTGGTGTGAATGCCAGAAAGCTGTGACTTTAATTTAGACAGACAAAGATTTTCAACTTGAAGACTTGAAGATTGAGGCGATAAAAGACTTGGTGATGAAATTATATAACATTTTCTTTCAATTAACCCTGATTTGTCTTAAGTTGACTTATTGAAGAGCTACTTGGGTGACCAACGAAATTTTCAACGCAAAGGTTTGGCGAATATGTTCGAAGCATCTCAATTGCGGGTTGAATATTGTCGAAATGCAGTTTGAATTGTTGTTGGAATTTTACATGAAGGCTACACTTCCATTCTTAAGTTTATGTACGAGTTGGGTATAATTTTTGTCACCTATTGCAAAGTCTTTGCCAAAAACACAGATATGTAGCTTTGCGAGTATACCCAAAGGCTATTGTATGGACGGAGAATCGCACATTGACCCGTAATTCACTTAAATTTATAGTAATACCGCATTGAAAATTTAAACGTGAAGGTATCGAAACTACTTTTTCAACAATGCTCTTGCTATAGCTAAAAAAGTTGTTGACCGATTAGACCGATGAGACTGACAGGTTTTTTGATATAGTAGTACCTACACTGAGAAAAAAACACATACCTTGCTCCGGTAAAAAATTTATCTATTTTCGATAATAGCAATTTTCTCTTTTTCAGATAAAATTTTCTTCAATTAGAAAAAATTTTCTCATTTTCGAAGAAATATTTCTTCACTTCTAGGAAATGGAAATATTTCAATGTCTTTAATAATGATAAGTATTTTTCTCGCACAAAAAATTTCTCATTTTTAGAGAAACATTTATTGAAAATGAAAAATTTTTCTTATATTTTGATAAAAAATTCACTACGAGAAATATTTTCTTCAATATAAAAAAAACTTTTCTCAAAAATAAAAAGTATTTTTCTCTAAAAACGATATATTTTTATATATTTTTCTTTTTCATGGAAGCTTTTTATCATTTTTAGAGAATTTTTTGTATTGTAATTAGAGAATAGCATTCTCTGGAGCAAAGTCTATACCATTTTTCTCTAAATATGATGCCTTTTTTATCATATTCTGATTAACTTTTTTGTGTACAAGTTTAAAGATATCGTGCCAATAAATATTTTTTTGCATTCAAAACTGTGAGAAAAAAACAATACAAAATCTGGACTTTTGATTAAACAGCCGATATTAAAGTTAATTTTTAAGGAAAGAATTGTCGAAAAATGCGAAATCGTTTCTATTCGAGTCACTGTTTATTTTGAGTATGTTTTTGAAAATTTTGACCTACGTTGACTAATAAAACTTGCTATAAATTAAACTATAAATTCTTTATATACCTTGAAATATTTTGAGTCACTGAAAATCAAAAAATCAAAATCAAAATCAAAAAAAAAAAAAAAAGTAGAAAATATTCCCCTCCAACAAGGTATGGCAAGTCACTTCAAATATGTTAATAAGTTTGTTGAAAACATGTCACCAATCAAAATGCAAATGCAAGACATGTCTCTGCCTCTGCCACTGCTATACATGACTTCAACTTCCGACTTGTTATTGCAGTTACCGAAGCTGTTGCTAGTTTTGAAGTTGAACATTTTAATCCGAAGATTTATTGCATAACAACAAAAATGTTGCCGAAATCAATTCAATTAAAGTTTCATATGAAGCTGAAGCATGTATGTAGCAAAAGTTTAAATTCTCCGGCAACTCTGGGGAGAGTGAATAACAACATGTGCTGCATACAATATAGCAAAGACAACAACCAGTAGAGAAAAAAAATTGCATAAACTTTCAGATGAGTTGCACATGAGACAAACAACAAGCAATAGAGACCAAAAACATGAATAATTATAAGAAAATAATTTAAATTTGAAAAATATTGCGTGTATTTTTGAATAACATTAAAAGAATCTGTTGCAAAGATATCTTTTCAGAAGCATGTTAAAAGTAATTGGTTGGGAAATGTTGAGGCAAAGGTCAAGATAAAAGCTTAAGAAGCGAAGAAAAATTTTTAAAAATTTTAAATTTAAATTTTAAAATAAAAAAACAATATTAATAAATTCTTTAATATTATTTCGAATATTTTTGGCATAAGTTTTAATAGTCAAAAGTTACTCTGAATATGAAATTCGGAAAAAAAGCATGAAACACATCTATCTGCCATACAAAAGATATCACCAAAATACCAAAACAAAACCTTTAATTCAAAAAATAACTTCGAATATACTTAAAAATGGCTAAAAGCTGCATATAATTCCTAACAAGTTTTAAATGAAATAAGAAAATCAACTTTTGATCAAATATGATATTATCTGTTTTATAAACGTACTGTTTCAACTTCACATATATTTTTAAGAAATTCGAAAATCTTTAATAATTTATTTATCTTAAATGTTCTACATTTTAGTCAAATGCTAATTGATCGATCTATTTGTATGTAAGAAAATAATATAGCTTTTAATGTCACTGCTAGAGTTTTTCTTTATTTTTTTTTTTTTTTTTTTTTTCAATTCAACTTTTAAGCTAATTCAGCTTGAAGCTTAAAATTTTCTGAGTTGAATTTTGTTTTTTTTTTTTTTCGCATATAATTTGCTTTTAAGAGCTGATGGAATAATTAATCATTACGTCAACATTTTCGAACTTGTATATTTTTGGTTCAGCTTGACAGGGTTGACATTTTTCAGTCTGCAGCGTGTTTTTCGCTTTTAACTTGTTTGCTTGCAGCTGCTGCATTTCAACTGCTGAGGCAACAAAAACACAACAACACCAACAATTTCCACAACAAATCAAATTTGCATCAGAATTTCATTTATCTTGCTTGTTGTTACTTTTTTTTTTTATGATATCTTTTTTCTCTACTTAATGGATTTATAGACGAAAACTTGCGGTTCAATGGATTACTTTTGGCTTTTTTTTTTGCCGGATCATTTATTAAAGTTAGCAAAATCGTATAGAAGTAGCAAGGATTTTTTCAAGCGCATGAGATTAATCGATTTGTTTTTGCTATTTCATAAAGTTAATATCGGCGCATAAAAGTATTAAGTACGAGTATAAGTAATAAGTTTTTTATAGAAAACTATTCATTCCTTACAATATAATTTTCTTAATAATTTAAATTTTTTTATTTAATAGATAAAGTTATAAATTTAATGCCAACACATTTTCTGAATTTAATAGCCATTAATTGGTCATTTAAGTCAAGCGAGGAAACATATTTGATGCATGAGTTTTATGCAAATAATGAAGAAAAATAGATAAAAACAACAAAAAAAAAATAAATTTAGCAACGCAAAAAAAGGTTCATAGCAGCAAAATTGAAGTGTTTTATGGGCTTTAGCAACCACACATACACACACTTACACAAATACATTCATATATTATAATAATGTGTGTGTTTAAAGGAAGTATGAGAATGATTATTCATCAAAAAAGATTTATGTGCAAATCCGAGTACATAGCCGAGTCTATATGTAAACATTTATGAGAGTGATATATGAGAAGAGATTTAATAAAATTAAGGTCCTTTCTCATTCTTTTTTCTGTCAATCCTTAAACAAGATAATAAACAATATATATATATAGAACAAGTATTTGAATAATTTAAAAAAGATACCCTAGTCAGAGATTAAAAAAAAAATGACTTAATGTAAGCTTATTTTATTTTGCTAAAAAAGAGAGAGAGGCAGACAGACATAAAACTGAAATGAATAAAACATTTTTTAATATTTTATTAAAAGAGATAAAACAAAAAAGCTGGACTAAAGTCCATAAAAAGATTTATCAAAAGAGATTGCAAGTTCCAATGCAGAACTCATACAATTTGTTGATAACAGAGGTTAAACTTAAAAAATACGAAATAAAACACATGGACTAAAATAATCAAAATATGTTTTAAAAATCCTAGCAATTAGTTGAGCTTAAAATGCTTGGAAAAACACAGAAATACTTACTAAAAAAATTTACAAAAACATAATAGAAATAAGAATAATTTGCAATATAAGAAGAAAACTTTATAGAATTATACAAAAAACTACATCACAAAAATTTGTTTTGTACTCCGCTTCACTTGAAATGTTCCATACATAAAACGATGTTAGTGTTCTGCCTAATTTACCATTAAGAACTCCTACCAAAAAGAAACCCGCACCACCAATTATGGCATTATTACTTGATGTCATTGAAAATTTTGAAATAAATTATATTTTAAAATTTCTCATGAATAAAACATTATGTTCCGCTAATGTTTTTTATTACACTCTCTTCTGGTACATCCTGGCATTCTGCCAGCTAGTCTTCCTGCAACATGATGACCATAATTACAAGTTTTCCTTCTAACTGATTTTCATTTATCTTAGACGTAGATTAGATCAGTTTAATTTCATTAATCATGTAACAATAAACGCCAGGAAAAAAGTTTCCTATTCTAGCCAAAAACATCCTACATCCTTGCGCCAACGACAAGTTTACACTTCATTCATTTAATAAGCCCGGCATAGAGATGAAGGCATATAGAAGAAGGCTGAGGAATGGAAAACAACTTTAGTCAAGAACTGAAAAATGGTGAGTAATAAAATTAATTATGAAAAGAAAATATAATTTTTGCAGGAAGCATGAAAAAAATAAGGAAAAAAAAAACAATATTAAAATAATTTCAACGACAATTAATTTATATTGCAATTTGAACAAAAAATTGTGGTGTGAGAGAGGAGTATGGCTATTAGAGGAGAATAAACGAAATGGTGCTAAGTGTGGAGAAGAATGGTCTGTTGCATTTCCATGATGTAAATTAATGATTACATTAAAGTTTTTGTTAACTTTATGATTGATGAAGATATGACTTTTTAAATCGTTATAAAAAGTGATTGAAACAATAATTTGCTAAAGCATTACCTAAAAAGTTCATATAGTTGTCTTTCATCTCAAAGAAATTAAAAAAAAACTTAAAAATTAAAATTCAATAGAAATTTAATAGAAACTGAATTGAAATTGAATTGAAATTGAATTGAAATTGAATTGAAATTGAATTGAAATTGAATTGAAATTGAATTGAAATTGAATTGAAATTGAATTGAAATTGAATTGAAATTGAATTGAAATTGAATTGAAATTGAATTGAAATTGAATTGAAATTGAATTGAAATTGAATTGAAATTGAATTGAAATTGAATTGAAATTGAATTGAAATTGAATTGAAATTGAATTGAAATTGAATTGAAATTGAATTGAAATTGAATTGAAATTGAATTGAAATTGAATTGAAATTGAATTGAAATTGAATTGAAATTGAATTGAAATTGAATTGAAATTGAATTGAAATTGAATTGAAATTGAATTGAAATTGAATTGAAATTGAATTGAAATTGAATTGAAATTGAATTGAAATTGAATTGAAATTGAATTGAAATTGAATTGAAATTGAATTGAAATTGAATTGAAATTGAATTGAAATTGAATTGAAATTGAATTGAAATTGAATTGAAATTGAATTGAAATTGAATTGAAATTGAATTGAAATTGAATTGAAATTGAATTGAAATTGAATTGAAATTGAATTGAAATTGAATTGAAATTGAATTGAAATTGAATTGAAATTGAATTGAAATTGAATTGAAATTGAATTGAAATTGAATTGAAATTGAATTGAAATTGAATTGAAATTGAATTGAAATTGAATTGAAATTGAATTGAAATTGAATTGAAATTGAATTGAAATTGAATTGAAATTGAATTGAAATTGAATTGAAATTGAATTGAAATTGAATTGAAATTGAATTGAAATTGAATTGAAATTGAATTGAAATTGAATTGAAATTGAATTGAAATTGAATTGAAATTGAATTGAAATTGAATTGAAATTGAATTGAAATTGAATTGAAATTGAATTGAAATTGAATTGAAATTGAATTGAAATTGAATTGAAATTGAATTGAAATTGAATTGAAATTGAATTGAAATTGAATTGAAATTGAATTGAAATTGAATTGAAATTGAATTGAAATTGAATTGAAATTGAATTGAAATTGAATTGAAATTGAATTGAAATTGAATTGAAATTGAATTGAAATTGAATTGAAATTGAATTGAAATTGAATTGAAATTGAATTGAAATTGAATTGAAATTGAATTGAAATTGAATTGAAATTTAATTGAAATTTAATTGAAATTTAATTGAAATTGAATTGAAATTGAATTGAAATTGAATTGAAATTGAATTGAAATTGAATTGAAATTGAATTGAAATTGAATTGAAATTGAATTGAAATTGAATTGAAATTGAATTGAAATTGAATTGAAATTGAATTGAAATTGAATTGAAATTGAATTGAAATTGAATTGAAATTGAATTGAAATTGAATTGAAATTGAATTGAAATTGAATTGAAATTGAATTGAAATTGAATTGAAATTGAATTGAAATTGAATTGAAATTGAATTGAAATTGAATTGAAATTGAATTGAAATTGAATTGAAATTGAATTGAAATTGAATTGAAATTGAATTGAAATTGAATTGAAATTGAATTGAAATTGAATTGAAATTGAATTGAAATTGAATTGAAATTGAATTGAAATTGAATTGAAATTGAATTGAAATTGAATTGAAATTGAATTGAAATTGAATTGAAATTGAATTGAAATTGAATTGAAATTGAATTGAAATTGAATTGAAATTGAATTGAAATTGAATTGAAATTGAATTGAAATTGAATTGAAATTGAATTGAAATTGAATTGAAATTGAATTGAAATTGAATTGAAATTGAATTGAAATTGAATTGAAATTGAATTGAAATTGAATTGAAATTGAATTGAAATTGAATTGAAATTGAATTGAAATTGAATTGAAATTGAATTGAAATTGAATTGAAATTGAATTGAAATTGAATTGAAATTGAATTGAAATTGAATTGAAATTGAATTGAAATTGAATTGAAATTGAATTGAAATTGAATTGAAATTGAATTGAAATTGAATTGAAATTGAATTGAAATTGAATTGAAATTGAATTGAAATTGAATTGAAATTGAATTGAAATTGAATTGAAATTGAATTGAAATTGAATTGAAATTGAATTGAAATTGAATTGAAATTGAATTGAAATTGAATTGAAATTGAATTGAAATTGAATTGAAATTGAATTGAAATTGAATTGAAATTGAATTGAAATTGAATTGAAATTGAATTGAAATTGAATTGAAATTGAATTGAAATTGAATTGAAATTGAATTGAAATTGAATTGAAATTGAATTGAAATTGAATTGAAATTGAATTGAAATTGAATTGAAATTGAATTGAAATTGAATTGAAATTGAATTGAAATTGAATTGAAATTGAATTGAAATTGAATTGAAATTGAATTGAAATTGAATTGAAATTGAATTGAAATTGAATTGAAATTGAATTGAAATTGAATTGAAATTGAATTGAAATTGAATTGAAATTGAATTGAAATTGAATTGAAATTGAATTGAAATTGAATTGAAATTGAATTGAAATTGAATTGAAATTGAATTGAAATTGAATTGAAATTGAATTGAAATTGAATTGAAATTGAATTGAAATTGAATTGAAATTGAATTGAAATTGAATTGAAATTGAATTGAAATTGAATTGAAATTGAATTGAAATTGAATTGAAATTGAATTGAAATTGAATTGAAATTGAATTGAAATTGAATTGAAATTGAATTGAAATTGAATTGAAATTGAATTGAAATTGAATTGAAATTGAATTGAAATTGAATTGAAATTGAATTGAAATTGAATTGAAATTGAATTGAAATTGAATTGAAATTGAATTGAAATTGAATTGAAATTGAATTGAAATTGAATTGAAATTGAATTGAAATTGAATTGAAATTGAATTGAAATTGAATTGAAATTGAATTGAAATTGAATTGAAATTGAATTG